>VZTG01001544.1:4533-35559 GCA_013397845.1 Melanocharis versteri
ACCACAGCCCAGCACTCCCAACCCTTCAGGAGTTCCTTCAGGGAGAGGAAAACCGTTTCGCTCAGGAGCCAAAGTAAAGAAATAAATAAGAAATACATTTTTACATCTATCGATTTATTTACGTAATTATTTAATACAATTAAAACAAACAAACAAATAAACATGATAAATAATATAAATAATACATTTTTTACAACGTTATTTTGGGAAAACAAGAGTGTGCGAACCCTTCCCAACCCGGATCCAGCCAGCAATCACTGCGTGTGATCCCGCTGTCGGAAAGGCTCCAGGAGATGCCGAGCCGATGCCGGACACTCCAGTCACGAGCCGTGCACGTTCTCAGCCCGCTGGCAGACAGCTCCTGCAGCCTCTGGGGCTCTGCTGAAGAGCGTCCTCAGGTCACCAGGAGTTGCTGTCACCACCTGCCTGCAGGTTAAGTGACATTTTTCTCTCTCCTTTTGAGAATAAAAACCGAATCCTTATGGAAGAGCATCCAGGACATGATTGGAGACTGAAATAAGGTGCAGAATAATCCTGGCTGGGTGGGTGACAAGTGGCCTTGCACTCTTGGAATAGAGCATTGTGTCCAGGGCCAGGAGTCCCTTCCTGTGCTGGGGAGCTGAAGGGCAGAAATCTGAATTCCCCAGATTTTAAGGCAATTAAGGACACTTAAACCACCGCTCCTCCTGCTGCTCCATCCCACTGCCAGTCTTCCCTGGCATACGGAGATGGATGGAGTAGGAATAGCGGTGACGGGTGCTCGATGCCATGCCTACAGCAAAAATAGATGTGGTTGGGCTGCGATGATGCAAAGCCAGAAGAATCCTTCTCCTCCGATTTCTCCGGCTTTGCTTTCAGCGCGGCTCCTGCCTGGCTGTCATTTGTCACCGGCGCTCGCGGCTCCTCCATCCCCAGCTCATTTTTTGGGGTGATTTTAGGCTGAAATGGCTTGATTAATTCCTTTTCAAAGATCTTCCCCTTGTTCAGGTCATTCCTGCCTCCTCAGGGATGAGCTATCGACAGGAATGGGGCAGGGAGCTGCCATTGGGAAGCAGCGGGAGAAACACGAGGTTTTGGGATTAATTAGTGCCCACGGGATGCAATACTCATTTACTGCTCCTCAATCCAGCTTTCTGCCGGAGCTGGATGTAACAGACGAGTCTCCTGCAGTTACCTGCATGAGCTCATCCCTCCTGCCCTGATTTTTGGCTTTGCAGAAAGTGCTCAACAAACTTCTGCAGATGCTTTCCCAACCCTACGGAGCTGATGCTGTTTCCCAGTTTTGGTGGTTAGGGTCCAGATGTGATGCTCAAGGGAAGTCTGTGCTTTGCGGAGGAAGATTTCAGAGCATTGGTACAAAACAGCTGGAGAGGCAGCGACCACATGGAAAAAATGGTCCTAAAAGTGGTGCAGGATCCAGCAGGAAACGGAAAGCATCTTCCAAGGGCAGCTTTGTGGGCAAGATCATTCCTCCCTGGAAAGAGATGCTGGCATGGAATGAGCCTGGAATGCAGCAGCAAGACTGATAAAATGAGTGGAAGGCCATGAGAGGCAGAAGGAGGGTTTGTTTAGTCTGGAAAAGGACAGGATAACCCACTGTGTGTGAAGGGCTGCCTTGAAAAAACAGGACAAACTAGGAAAAAACCAGAGTGTTTGGTTGATTGGACACGGGAAGAGAAGGAAGGAGATGCTGTTCCTCAGCGGGAGGTTTTGGGAGAAGGTCGAGCAAACATGTGGGACTACCAAATCCAGGTTGGGGCTGGCCCGGGGGGTTCAAGTCTCCTCCAAGCTCAGGACAAACAGTCTGGCCCACAACTCTGTTTTATCCCGAGCCTTTGGTCAGCCTGTCTTGGAGCAGGCAGGTTGGGATCCACGAGGTTTCATCACCCTGTTCTGGCGGACTGGTTTTACTGGGACTTGCACTCAGGGCACAGGTTGTGCTCCTGCTAACGAAGCAGGCTGGAGCACCTGGGTTGGGATCTCTCCTTGGATCCCACATCCCCAGAGGGTGTTGGGAACAGGACAGAGAAGGGACAGCGGGGGGAAGGAGGATCCTGCCTCAAGCCAGCAGGGGTGCGGTGGCTCCAGAAGTTACCCCAGGAGGCTGCAGTAATCCAGTGGGAAAAGCCCAGCGACCTGGCCCAGGAGGAACTCACCTCACCTCTCTGACCTGCAAGTTTTCCCTGAATCCTTAAGGATATTTTTCACCATTCATCATGCAGAGAATCTCAGCAGAGCTTCATCCCACCCGTGCACTGTCGGGATTGGGAACAAGGCGGGAATGCAGCTGCTCATTGCTCCATGGGGGACACCGCTGGCTGCAGAGACTGCACGGGAGAGGCAGTGCCAAAACAAAGCCCCGAGTAACCCCTGTCCTAAAAACGAACCCATTTCCTTCACGAAAGGACTTGTTCTCTTTTTTTCTCCTGAGCGTGTGGCAGAGGTGACTGTGCCACGAGGCAGCACAGAGGGATCGGTACATGCTGCCGGAGCAGCTCCCACCTGCCCCTCACCACTCTGAGCAAGCCACGAGGCAGCTCCAGGCTGGGCAGATCCCAAATTTCCCTCAGATGGTGGTGATGAACTGCCTGAAATGTGGTTTTTGGCTTTTAGAAACCTCCCAGCCTGAGAATGGTGCAGCTGCTGCGGAGGTGAGGAAGAGCATCAAGGACTGGCACGGAAGCAGCTCACTTTGGGAGGTGGGATTATCCCTCAGGAAGAGCAGAGCTGAGAAAATAGTTCACGATTTGGTTGGAAAATGCATCCATGCTTTTCAATCATTTTGCTCACCCTTTGCTGGGATGTGAGTGAAAATCTACCCACTACTCACTGGATTTCGGAAGCTTCCAAGTCTGTAACAGTCGGGAATGCCTAGGTGGAGGCACTGGCATGGCTGGGTTATTAAATCAGTAAGTGGCTGTTTTAATCACACCTGCACTGGGGCCAAGCATGAGAAAGCCATTAACCATGGGAACAAGGGACAGGCACCAGTAGCTCCAAGTTTTGCTGACTCTCCCAAGGTGATGTCACAGGTACGGATCTGTGGGAACAAGGTGTGGAGCAAAGGCCAGGTGCCAGAGGTGGGCACTAAAGAGGGTCTGTGGAGCTGTACACTTCCTATCCAAGCAGGAAAACGGAAGGATCAGCTCCTGCCATCTCCAAAGCAGCTCCACTGGGATGGGAGCACGTGCCTTGTGTGTGATCAATCCGCTGGAGCCAGAATGTGAACCGCGAAACAAATTGCCTGAAGCCCAATTAAGGAGTTGCAAGGAAAAATGGGATTTTTAGGAGCTCATGGAATTCCATGAAGAGCACAGAGCTACTGCATTCCTTGTGCAAGGGGAGCCTCAATGTACTGAACCCACGACTGCGTGGATCCTGCGCAGCTCCCTCGAGCTCCACAATCCCTGCAGGGCCACTCCTCGTGCTCAGGGAAAGCCAGAGGATGCTGCAGGGACAGGATCATGTCCTGTGCAGGGAGAGGCTCAAACTGCCCCAGAGGAAATTCCACCTGCACGTGGGGGCAGAGACCAGCGGCACAAACAGTTCCTGGTTTCCTTTTTCCCCTCCACGTGCTTCCAAGGTTTTTATTTGTCCTCTGCTGACGGGAAAGCAGGTCGGGAAAGGGCACAGCCTGCCACATCCAGCCAGCAGATGCTGCTCCAGCAGAGAATTCCTCGCTGCCCTGGTGGGAACCTTGCTGGGGGTCAGGGTAGGCTCCCCCTTCCCATGGATAATTCCTGCCTCACTGCTGGCAGAGCTGTGGTTTCCAGCACACCACATCCCACAGCAGCCTGCCAGCCGTGCCACAGGGCAACATGACACCCTGGGAGCATCGGAGCCCAGGCTGTTCCTGGATCGAGAGCCCTTGGAATGATTCAGCAGCAGAAGTGCTGGACAACAGGCTCTCCCCAACGGCAGAGCTACAGCAGCTGCATCCACAAACCCCAGGAACAGCTTCACGTGGATTGTGGGGTGCACCTCAGCGAGCTGCCTCTCCCGGGCAACACCCATTTGCTCTGGCACCCTTGGTGGAATTTTCATCTGATCTGAGCCTCACCAGCACCCCTGGCCCTCACAATGACATCGAGGGGCTGGAGCGTGTCCAGGGCAGGGAACAGAGCTGGGGAAGCGGCTGGAGCACCAAGAGCAGCTGAGGGAGCTGGGAAAGGGGCTCAGCCTGGAGAAAAGGAGGCTCAGGGGGAATCTTCTGGCTCTGCACAACTCCCTGACAGGAGGGGGCAGTCGGGAGTTGGGCTCTGCTCCCAGGGAACAGGGACAGGATGAGAGGAAACGGCCTTAGGTTGTGCCAGGGGAGGTTCAGGTTGGACATCAGGAGAGACTTCTTCATGGAAAGGGTGGTCAGGCACTGGAAGGAACTGCTGATGGAGGTGGTGGAGTCCCCATCGCTGCAGGGATTTAGAAGCCCTGTGGATGTGGCTTTTGGGGATATGGGCGAGTGGTGGCCTTGGCACTGCTGGGGAACAGTTGGGACTCCATCTTAGAGGGCTTTCCCAAACTAAATGATTCCATGATGCACCATAGCCTGCAAAGCTCACACCGAGTATGGACCTGGCACAGGCATTTGGGACACTCTCAGCACAGGAGCCATGTGACACATTCCAAAAAAATGTGTCACCAGGAGCAGCCAACTCAGCCCTGAATGGGCTGTTACTGCTCAGACAATTTAAAATAATTACTGCCACGGTCCTGTGGTCCACTCTGGATAGTAAAACCAGGGAAGTTTTAACAAATACCTGGATAATTTGTAAATCCCTATGACACCTGCTGTGCTGCTGTTGGCCACCTCCTCTCCAGGCAGCTGAAGCAGGTAGGGCTGTTCCCTCGCTTGCTTCCTTTGCATGATGGCACACCATTCCTCAAACTTTGTTCCCTACATCCATAGAAATCATCAGTTTTGAGTCTAGAAATTTCTGTTATTTCCACAAAACCCCACATTCTCACCACAAACCAATGAGGAAAGCTCCTCCAACACAAGATTAAAAAATAACTGGCTCACAGATCCAAGTGCACAAATTCACTACGTGGTATAACAGATACACCACGAAGTGTTGGCCCAAAATCTTTTAAATACAAGAGGCAACAGCTGAGCACCCAAATGAGGGATTCAGTGCTGATTTCACAAGTGAGAAATGGACTTGAGAAGCACCTCAAGTGCAATTTACTTGTGAGACACTGAAAGACTGGTTCTTCCTGGAAGGAATGGATAGCACTTGCTGTGATATCACCGCCGCGTTTTTGTTTTCTTGGCAAAAATAAGTAGGAAAAGAAAAAAAACAAACGTCTTTTTATTTTATTTTCTCTTCTCACTTTCAGAAAGCATTTTACACAGGTTTGAATCTTGGGAATAACTTGGAATCAGTAGAAAAAACTAACTCAACAGTTTTTGTCTTTACAATAGAAACCCTTCAGGAGTCAAAATGGAGACTAAAAAAATACATGCAAAACATACTCCTTTCAAAACACAACTGGAAACAAAGCACCAAACTACACAAATATGCAGAATGAAACAGCATTGAACACCACAGAAGTTGTCTTCATAAAAGGTGTAAAAGTCACCTAATTCACTAGGCACTGTCACTTGGTTAAACAGAAGAGACAATAAAAAAATATTGTCCACAAACTCGCAATTTCAACTCAAAGGCTGTAGCTAGAAATTCCTCTACGTGTCATGCTTTAATAGCGACCTGAAAGACAAAAACCCAACAGTCAGACTTCAAGGACTGAGAGACTTCTGGCTAAACCCACTGCCTCTCCTCAAGCCTGCATCAGATTTGAGCCTGGTGTCCTAGAGGTAACCAAACTCCCCAACTCCTGTTTAAACAGAGTTCTGGAGGAACAAACAGGATCTCAGACTCAAAACAAGGGCTGTTATCTCACGTGTTTTTTCCAAACTAAGTATTTGCTCTGTCCTCAAGGTTGCCTGTTGCTCAATGAAGCATTAAAGGAACTGTGGCTCAATAAAATATCTATACCAAAGCCAATCTTAGTGGACGCAGAAGCTCAAAAGAAGTTCAAGGAATGGGAAATTTACTTTTGAGAGGTGAACTCTGCGATTGGGCCAGGCCCATTTAAGGCCAGGTTGGATGGGGCTTGGAGTAACCTGGTCTATGGAAGGTGTCCCTGCTCATGACATGGGTGGAATGGGATGAGTGTTAAGGTCCCTCCCAACCCAAACCATTCCACGAGTCCGTGACTACTTACGAGGTGAGTAGGATCGGGATCTGGACCGGGATCTGTAGCCCCCTCGGCTGTAGTACGGGGACGGTGACCTTCTCCTGTGACAGGGGTGACACAAACAATCCCTCTGTTAAAACCTGCACAGGTGAGTGGCAGCAGCTTTATGTGGGTACCTCTAACCCCAGCCTGGTCTCAGGAATGCATTTTGGAAAGCTAGCAAGCATGGAAGACCTGATTAACATTTCTACTGGGTAACAAAGTGAAGATTTGAATTCTCCTTTTTGCTACCAGGTTTTGTTACCAGTATTATTTTTGACTAACACAACAACTACAAGCTCTTGCACTCACAATCTGCTTTTGTGTGACTTTAGTCTGAAGCCAGGAGCATCCCACACAAGCAGGGTAAGCCAAATCCACCTTCACTTTTAATCTGAATTATTTGTCCAAGGTGAAGATTTCCTTGACTTGCAGTCAGTGCTACAGCCAGGTACCCTCAAACCCCTCCAATCCAGGCACTCCTGAGTTTTTGTGTTTCCCTGCCTAGTTCCATAAATCCAGTACATACCTGTAAAACTGATCCCTGTCCTGAACAGCTCTCCAGCCTCCTCCGCCGCCGCCACCTCCTCCTCTGTGGAAACAAAAGCAGAACTACTTTTAGGAATTTAAAAAACAAACAGAAAGTTCACTGTACAAAAAAACCTCATCATGACAGTAAGAAAATGACGTGAAGATAAGACAACATTAGTTCCTACACTGGATGATGCTGAATTACTTCATTTAATATTGATTTTTAAACACTTATCTACTCAAGGAAAACCCTTTAACTTACTATTTTCAAGTAGCAAGATCGACCCACTGTCCTGAGGAAAAATATTGATTCCAAGCTGGAGGCAGGGAAAACCTCCCACCCCGACATTTTAACACTTTAGAGTGACATTTAAACAAAAACTGTGATATAACTTCTTATAGCAAACAGAAAAAACATCTTACAGCATTAATATTGTGTGGTTGGACTGGAACCCCCCCATATTCAGATCAGCAAAGCTTTACCAGGAGACTAAATCAAGGTTTAAAGTCTTCTCTAGCTGTTTTGGGGGGATTCCTTTTTTAAAAGTTATTCCTTTATTTACAGACACTTTTTCAGGCAAAATTAAGCCTCCCACAGCAGCAAGGAGAAATGGAAGTTTTAACAGGATAATTCCCATCTGACACTGCATTTCCCTTAAGGCTTTATTTTCAGAGAGAGCAGGGAATGCAAAGGAATTGTTACCAATGGAATTTTTAGGGTGGGGTATGCAATGCTCCAGTGCATCTTGAACAATTCCAAGTTTTCCTTCCTCAGGGAAGCACCCACCACATACCAACATTTCTCTCTCCCAACCAACCAATGTCTGCAGGAAGGGAAAGTAGCAGGCCACGACACTTTTCAAGTAGCCACACACAAGTCATTTGTGGCTCCGTATTTATTCACAGAATCCCAGAATGGTTTGGGTCGAAAGGGACCTTAAACACCATCCAGGGGCACCCCTGCCACCTCTCACTAGCGCAGGTCACTCTCACTGTCTCTCTCCTGACCCAATCACAGCTTCTGGTAACATCCACAAACCCCTGTCAGAACAAAAAGGCACCACTTAAGAACTGAAGACCTGGGCACGTGCGGTAACTTTAACACAGAATTCTGCAATTGCAGGGATGTTTGGTATTGCAGACAGAAAAAAATCAACTTTTATCTTTGTGTTCAACTTAACCGTGTCCCAGAAATTGTGAGGATTTTGCAGGGGACAAGGATTTTGCTGGAAAACGCAGAAAACAAATTTCTCTATCACCAAAACCAACTGCACCCCAACCATGTTTACACACACATCCAACCTGACAAGGGGTGTTAAAACAGCTTTTTCATACAGATGTTCAATACAGAACAGGTACATGCTCCAATCCTCAATTCCTTGTTTTTAGCAACATTTGAGGTGCCATAATTATCAGCAGGAGATACTGGGGACCACTGAAATTTCCCACGTTTTATCTACTACACTGTGCTCAAAATATAAGTTGACACTGTAATACCAACTAACTCAAATATTAATCTGCACAATTTCAGTGCTACCAGATGAACCAACCAAAGATTCTAAAACGAGAATACAAAGAACACACTTTGTTTTTCAAAACTTAGTGCAGATTCAGAAAACATTCTGGACTAAGACATGCCACAGGTTAAACGCCATTTCTCAATCCAACCAATTTGATTTGTACTGAGCAGTCATTTTGGTGAAGATTTCACATGAAGATTCCAGAATAACAGCAAGTGCAAAAATATTCTGGAATAGTTATGTAGGATGAACTGCCTAACGCTTACACAGGTAGATGAGAAAGCAGAGCTTAAAAAGCAGCCAAATGTTCCAAATATGCTCACCTGTATGACCTGCTGTAATAGTCACGGTCATCGTAGCCTCTGTCATACCCTCTGTCATAGTAATCTCGTCGCCGTGAGCTGCCACTGCAGGGAGAGAAGAGAATTGCATTTGCTAAGATACAAAACATTAACTTTGGCTGCAGTCTGTTGAAGTCACACTACTTGAACTGGGTTGTATTATTATTTCCCATACTCACAGCTGGAAGACTGCGAGCACTCCTGTTTTCCCACCAGTGAAGGTGGGAACAGAACTACTTAAATAATTGCTTTTTAAATGCTTGAACTTTCAGTTATTTTCCTCAACATTCATAAACCCCAACCTTTTGGTATCAGAGGGACATGAGGAATTCCATTGTGAGACAAGTCTTATTCACTTTTAACTCTGAAAAAGCTCCTCTTCAATCAACTTTCTGATTAAAAAAATCAGAAACCCATAGTCTCAACACAACATCACCATAACCACCGGTAAGCTGAAAGTCTTGGGAAATGAACTGGGGAATGACTTGGGAAAACCATTTACACTCTTGGCAACTGGAAATCAAGAGCGTAGTGTGTGAACACAGCAAACTGCTAATCCCAAATATTAACTGACCCACACAGCTGCTCGAGCAGTATTTGTTTGTTCACTCTTGAAAACCTGAGCTTGCAAGGGAAACGAGTATTTGAAGGTACACAAGAAAACTACTTGAAATAATTTAGAAATTGTCAAAATATCTTCCTGTTGACATATACATTACTGTTGATGCTCATGTGTAGTGTTTCTAATGTACAGCACAGCAGCCATAAACAAGGAAACACACCTTGTGCTTTAATGCAAAAGCCCAAGAAACCAGGAAAACCAGTCAGAATCAGGTCTCTCAGAGGAGAAACAGGAGTTTTTACAAAACAATGAATCCTATCCTGTACTGGTTTGGGGAAAAAAAACCCAACGAAAACAACGCGTAAAACTTACTAAGTGGGTCTTCCCATATAGATTCCAGGGGTAGGTGTGTGAGGTCTTTTTGTTATGGAAAAGTCTACCCGGATCCTTCTTCCATCCAGCTCCATTCCATTGGCACGTTCCTTTGCCTAAGGAGTGGTAGAAGAGCATTAGCTGTAGGTATGAACTTTAGCACCAACACAACTTTCTAACCACTGCTTTAAGCATTAAAATGTCCTAAAATGGCTGAGTTTGGAGGCAGGTCTGAGTGTCACATCTTACAGTGAATGTAATCTGTAAGACACTCTAGGCTAGCTGGACTTAAGTGCCAGTAGCCACTGAAAATGTGACTTCTGTGGCATTAAAGTCCTGAAGGAACATCACTGAGCAATTGTTTCAGCGCCTGACCCTTGAACATGCTGATGTAGGGAGATGTAACTACTCCACCACACAACATAAAAGCATTTACAAGTTAGAAGAGCATCACTAAGGTATTCAAATACATCCTTCAAACTACCATAACCTTCAATATCATATCAGAGTCATAAAAAAAAAGTAAAAAACCCAAAACAATTGTGGTTTTTTTTGTCTGCCAAGTAGCAGGATCTTCACACCAATCTCCAACCCAACATGGAAGCCTTCATGCCAGACGTGGAAAAGACTGGAAACTTTCAGGAGTGGAGTTTATGCAGAATATAAGCCTTATTCCAGCCCATAAAGGGCAGCTCTACAAGGACTGGCATGAGCATAAGCTTCTCTATTGGGTGATTACAGAATTCCCGATTCATTCTGCAGCACTTGTAAGCTCTAATTCCATGGTTATGAGATTCCAAGTATTTTTCAGGCTATGAGTTTCCCCTGGCCATGCCCTGTGACAGAACACACACCCCAGGAGCTCAGAGCCCAACAAACATGGCACACACTGTGCACCCCAACCTACTTCCTTGGCGTCCTCGACGTTCTCGAAGTAGACGAACGCGAACCCTCGGGAGCGCCGCGACTGCTGATCGTACACGATGGAAACGTCGGCAATGGGCCCATACTTGGAGAAAACCTCTCGCAGGTCTCGTTCCGTAGTGTACAGACTCAGCCCAAACACTCCCAGACAGCAGTTGGGGTCAGGATTTGCCTAAGGCAAGGGACACAGGCAGATATTAGAATGAAACTGGGTTTATTTGCAGTGCAAGGTACTTCTCAAGTTATGACTGTCAGAGCTTTGAGATGAACAACAACAAAGGTTGGGCTGAGATTTGGGTCACCTGCTAATAGACAGTAATAAATTAAACCTACAGGAACACAAGCCTTTCACAAAACCCCTTTGTGTTTCTCAGGGCACAGACACTGATTGCAGGATGCATCCAGGACCATGACTCATCCCTCACACACGTACCCTGTTCCCAATGTGACGTCTCCGAGTAGACATGGGGGAATGGCTGTGACTGTGCCGTCGCCGGTAGTCCCGACTGTACGACCTACTTCTGGATCTCCTGTGGGAGCGGGAACGGGAGCGGGACCTGGTGTAGTGTCTGCGAGAACTCCTCCTCGATCTAGACCTGCGGGAAAGAAGAGAAAGGTACAGTGTTGGGCTCGTTTGGGTGTTTAACATTTCAAAAATCCATCACATAGTCACAAAAAGCTCAAATAATTTTTTTCCAAAATCCTGCAGTACCACATACCTCAGCTATAATCCATCTACCCACTACTCTCAAGGACTGTGTGCTAAATCTTTACTATCAGATTACTGCAGAGGGTCTCAGGGCATTCCTGCCGCAGTCCAGGAACTTGCACTTGGTCACAGTCAGCTCTTCCTTTAACCAAGCTACCTTGGTGTGACACACTAGTGCTTAGAATATTCAGTGTTCAGGTAAAAGCAAGCATGGCTTTCTTTCCATATTTATCAGGCAAAGGGAACAGTAAATACGCCTTAACACAAAGCATGCACCACTGAAGGGGGCACTGTCTTAGTGCTGCCTTGGGTGACAATGAAAAGCAAATGCACTCTTTAAAGGCTGGCGAATGCCCCTGAAACAGAGCTGAACACAATCTGAAGAAATCAAGCCTGGGCTGCCTCATTTACCTGCTGGTATTTCAGCAGTTATTTAGCACTGCTTGTTCATGAATATTTACATGTTTGCGCTCTTAGGTGCATTTATGCAAAGGTGCAACTGCTCACTAATTCTTTTTCCCCACAGAATTTTTTCTTACATCACGAGCTCTGTGGACATGAGGGTCTGAAACTCTTCAATTCCTTCTCCCAAAGCCTCAGCCTTCCCAACACAGCCAAGCCCAGTGGAGAAGCTGGGCACTCATGCTGGACTACTACACCTGATCTTGGCCTGCTGATGGCTGCACTGAATAACCTGCATTCCACACCACTCCAAAGAAAAACCCCTGCAAGGCTAACAAGTGCAATAAACAGTGCAACACTCAATGGATCTGAGTCACAAATTGCTGATTTTCAGGCTCTTGTGTCTTAAATGTCCCATTCCTCTAATTCCACAGCAGCACCACCACAATGGAATGAAGGAAGCTCTGAACCTGAACTGCTTTTACTCCTGAGCATTTAACAGCTTCTTCCAGGATTTCTCACCAAGTGTCACCAGACAGCCAAACTATACAATCTATCTCCTCAAAAAACACCTTCAACCTCATCAGGAGTGAGCCAGAGAAGCTCAACTTAAAATGCATATTCATGTCCAGGAGAAATTAATTCAGCATGTCCCATTACAGCACTTCTTACTACGTATTTATAAAGAAAACATTATTTTTGGCAACAAAAAAAAAAGAGAGAACTTTGCTGAAGCTGGGGAAAGAGTAAAAAAAGACAGAAATTATAATATCAGTAACAAAAAAAAGAAGCTCCACACATGCACACAGCCACATTTCAGCCACTGATACAGCAAAAAAAAATTAAGGCAAACACAGAACTGATATTTCAGGTACCAGAATGGTATTAGCCAAAGATAGGAGCTACAAACTTCAATAAAAGTAGATTTTAAAATCAAGTATATCCACACCCCAACTGATAAAAACACCAGGACACAGGTTGGTTCCCAAATCAAAGTTTAATTTATAAAGCTGGTAACTCAAAAATACATTTGCAACAGAAACTACCAAGAAATATAGAAATTATCACAGGGTTATTTCTCTGGGGAAAGCCAGAGTTCAGTGATCTGCCCGTGACCACATCCCAACGTGTGACAGCACTGAACAGAGATTAAAGTATGTTGTTTCTAAATATGTGCCTCGACACAATTCTGTCCAAATCTACTAATCAACACTAACTCTGGGACGTAATTCCATTATTTCCAGCCATAGGCATCTTCAAGACAGCTGTTAAATGCTCAGGAAGCCGTGATAAACTCCTACTTTTTGTTCATCAAAAAGTAGAAAGTCAGTTGCCAGGGTATTATTTAAAGACTGTTTATTGCAAAAGTAAGATTTGCCAGATCTCTCATAAATTCTACATCTTGTATTTGCTTCTTCAGCATTGTATACAATCTGTGACTACATTTTTACTCAGTATTGAGGTTATTCTGCAAGTGGGAAATGTGGTGCTTTAAAGAGTATGGAATTCCTGGAGTCATATGGATCAAGGCTATGCTGGCAGGGTGTCCTGACTTTGTTGTTTTAATATTAAAAAGTTCCCCAGAGGTGTTTTGCAGCCTCCCCCCACACCGAGGTTTTCAAATCCCAACTGGATAAAGCCCTGACAGCAGGGTCTGAGCCCTGAGCTCAGTACCCCGAGCAGATCTGGGACTGGACCCTTCCTGAGCTGCCCCATCACCTCCCACTGCTGGCACCTCCACAGGTCACTCCAATTCCACACTCTCTAATGGTGGAATACTCTAACAAGTATTTATTCATTTTATTTGATACATTTCTTCTTACACTACAGGGACTGCCAGGTGCATGATATGACACATGTGGCTGTGCCTGAATTAAACAAAAAACCTCCTTCTTCTGCTGTCAAAGCTTCCCAACTTCCTTCTCCCAAAAGCCTTTCACTTTGATCTTGCAAGGTTTAACACACTATTTGATAGTGTTTTCAATCGTGGGGGATTGCTGACAGCACAGAATTTTCCTCCAGCCTGCCCCCCAGGATTTGGTAATTCATTGCTTGTTCACATAGAAAGTGTATTGTGAACAGCTCACCTGGAAACCCCACTTTTTTTAACCTGAATGCCTACAAATGAGTAAAGAAATTATCAACACATTAATTTCTGTAGTCAGCAGTGAACTATCTACTCTTTTAAGAGGAATTTTGACCCTGCACACAGGTTGTTTGGCAGGTGAGTATCAGGACAGGTAATACAGTGCAAAAGGCACGTGGATGTTTGTGCTGCCACATAACAAATACAATAAGCAAGTTCTCCACAACTTTCCTGGAGAGCTTGCAGAGCTGTCTAATATTCAAAGCTTCCAACCCTGTTAATTTTCAAGTTAAATCAATGGATTTAAAATATCAGGCTGTGAAATTCACATTTATCTCTACTGCTTCTTTTCAATAGTCCAGGAACATCACTGCTTCCAGTGAAGAAACATAGTACATGAATGTGGCTTAACATGGGAAGTCTGCTGATGCACCAAGCTCTCTTAATGCACAGAAAAACTAAGACCTAGAGCTCCTAGTACTCCATGCTCAGAAACAAGTCAATATTCCAAGAGATAAAAGGCAGGCACTTCCCAAGTGTATCAGCAAGGATACAAACCTACACAGCTGACTTAACTGTTGGAAGAAGCAGCAAAAATATCTAAACTGATATAATCTGGCTTTCCCAATCCTGAAACCACACACGCCCCTTTGTATTCCATGTCCACAGAAGATCCACTAACTCTAAACCAGAACTGGCTAAGCTGGGCCACCTCTGACAATCATCTGACTTGTGAGGAGGAGAAGAGGTAAAAGAAGCAAACTCACCTGGATTCAGACCTGGATCTAGATTTTGACCTGGAGCGCCTGGAATCCTCCTTAGAGCGAGATCTTGCAGGGGTGTGCCTCCCCGACTTGCCAGACCCATGAGCACTTCCGCTTCTGGAAGCAGAACGGGATTCCTGCACGCAGATATTGAAAGCCTAATTTGTACACAATTCCTTGTTCACCTACGGGCTGTAAACAAGCTCCAGTGAAATAAATGGTAAATATTCATAGCTATGTGTCCGGGCAGTCGGCATTAGCACTGCCTAGATTTTTAAGGAGTTTTTTTCCCTGGTAGACACTTCTTTACCCTGCATGTACTTTTGCTATTAAACAGATAATGCATGCATGTTTAGCAAAATATACAGGGACACATAAACAGACTAGTAATTACTTAGCGTAGTGCTTTCAGATTCCAGATTACTTCTTATCTTAACTTCATTTTTATTCCTTTTCTTCATTCTTCCGTTTCAAATTCTGACTTCTTTCATCTTCCCCACTTCACACAAATTGCTCAATATTCTACAAGTGGGACTTCTGGTCTGATAATTAGCATGCATTCACTTTCTTTTTTTTCAAATTTCAGCTTCACTTATTCCTGAGCTTCAAATAATTCTCATTTATAAAACTTGTCAAATGGCGACTTCCGCATTTTCCTTCTTCAACATTAACCTTAATAGAAAAAGAACAGGATGAAGAATATTTAAGAACTCCAGGATAAAATCTAGTGCCAAAACTGAAACTAGAAAAAAAAAAGTGTTGTGGACTTTTACTATAAATGCAGTTCAAGAATTGAATCTACCAAAGCCCTATGATTTTATCAACAGATTCAGTCAACTCAGTTTAACTTAACCCTAAGTAGCTGAATTTGCTATTTATGCCTGTATTTAATAGCAAGTGCAACTGGATCAGCTGAGTACCTACTAAGGAATTGTAGCATCAGGACACTCAAAATAATTTGCTCTATCAGCCACACACTGAGACAAAATCACCAAGGAACGACTCCAATGAGATCCTACTGCGGCCACTGACGGATGTGCTTTTGAATGCAGAAAGCACAGCGTGGCTGGTCCTTCCACGAACCCCAATTATCTGAATTTTGGGCCCCTCCTGCAGTTTGGCAGCCCTGGTGTGAAGGTTTAGGAGCACACACCCCCAGCTGCCTGCACAAGTGGGATTACACGAGCAGGCTTCGTGCTCCCACAGAAATCTGAATTTCCCACCGACCAGAACTGCACCTGTGCAGCCCATGCTCCGAACTGCCCTGGAGTAACACCCCGCCTGCTCTGTTATTTACTGGCAATCTTCTCTGGCAGCGACATGACCTAATTAGCAGTTTTAACTTATGTATTTTTACTTTTAAATCAGTATAATGCTTGGCTTTAGTTATATAAACACCTAAATACACTAGGAAGTATTCTTCATTTCAAGATAGTAGAGAAAATTTAAAATTCAGCAGAATTATACTTCTTTCTAAAAACAATCCTAAATTTAGTGTAAATTCTGATGAAGAAAGCTCACTAATGACCCTGGGTACCAGATTTTTCTCAAAAATCCCTTGTTTTATCTTTGTAACACGTCTTAAAACTGAACACTAACTTAATGGGAATCCACTAAGCATTGAGAAATTAATTTGCTAACCCGAAATTTAATCATGCTTCATTCAACCACTTCTATACAACTTCAACCAAATTTTACCTGTTTACAACTCCCTACCACAAGGGGAAAGGAACACAACTTACAGGATAAAGCAGGTTTGCAATTAATTCCAAGAGCAACAGAAATAGCATGAAGTTGATCAAGGCTGTATTCTTCATACAGATGTTTAAGGTTTTGTTCTAAACTACAGCTTCCCCATGTACTAACACTGCGAAGAGCAGGGGGAATATTAAGGAGCAATTTAAGTTACAATTAACTAACTAAACCTAAATCCATTACTACCTTCCAAAGCACAGAGATGAGTTCTGAGTTAATATATTAATTTTGCCATAGGAAGTCTCAGCTCTTTAACAAAGTCAGACAAAGCAAGATTGAAGAAGGACTAAAACCCAAACTAAGGCTGTTCTTCACTTGAGGAAAAATACTTCAATTCACAAAAGATAATCTGGGCTAAACAGAAAGAGCTGTGTCCAAATACAGGCGGTCTGAGACCGGAAAGAAAGAGAGAAATGCGGGATCGGAGGGTAGCAGTTGGGAGGATTTTCCCCACAAATACACCCCAAACCCTTTTCAGAGCTTTAAGAAGTCAAAAAAGCTTTGAAGAAATGAGTAGAGAACAGGTAAGTCTTCATATATTTGGTACATTTTTCAAGCAATCTTTGCTGTATTACATTAAGGCTGATGTGGAATCTGGACACTGAGGAGCTGAGCAGAAACTTGGAAGAAAAAGTCCTTAAGACAACCATCTACCTAAATCAAAACAATTGAACAGCCGGCCTACTTTCATTCAACTCCTTTGCACGTCACATTTCCCAGTCTTTAAACATCCACTTTTTTTCCCCAGAACATCCTTCAATCCACCACACTTTACAGGATTATGGCACTTCTTTATTCCAGCCTTAAAAGAATTCAATGCACCTCACCTACTCTGGATATCACCAGGACTGGTAACAACCCCCAAAACTACCAAGCTGCCCCTTTTCCACCCCAAGCCCCAGGAAATCCTCCCTATCCAAAGTTCCAAGAACCAGGGGCCCACAACACTGCAAATTTAATTTACACCCTTGAGAGTTTGCATCAGTCACTCCCACAGCTCGTTTCTCCCATCTGGTTTTGTTGTTCTTTGTATTTTCTTTTCCTACTCTTTGCTCTTTCACTCTGTGAATTTTAAGTATTTAAAAATGTCAAAGTGTGCTCCTGACACGACACGGGGAAGAGGGAATAAACAACGTTCTTTACCCTGCCTATATTCCAGCACTGCTGGTCAGCAGATCCAGACTGGTATTCACTAAACAATAACTGTTTTTTCCCCGTAACCTTGTCAAGGGTGAATTTAACCCCCCTCCCCAGATCCCTCAGTCTTTAACAAGTTCTTTCCCTTCTACTTCTGCAATTCACGTGGAAGCCCTGAAGTCCAGGCTTGTGGATTCCAAATGGTTCTTTCCACACCCTGAGCACATTCAAATCAAGTGTAATACCACAGGGATGATTTTAACAGCTCTAAGCACATTCACAAAGAGTTACAGCCATGTACTCTGAGCAGGGAATGTCCCAAAGCAGGATTATTTGGGGGGCAGTAGGTAGGTAGGAAAGGTTTCCGTGGACAGAAGCAGCTGGAAAGTAGGTGATGGCCACAGTTCTTTGCACTCCTGAGATCCAGTTTTTCCTCACAGGAATGGAAGTTACAGATTTCAGTCAGTAATGTAAGATACAGAGAAATAAAAGTATTAAGGTTTTATAACCATTAATTCCTAGGAAGTTATGTATTTTCATTTGTTTTCCTAAGGAAAGGTGCAGCCCCACATGACATTATTGGATCTGCAGCCCCTTTATTCCAGGTGTCACTGTGCTGACTCCACATTCCCCAACCTCTCCATTACAGAGCAGCTGCCTCTCTTCCTCTGAGAGATGTGAGATCCCTGCTGGGGGAGCTGGGGATTCACTCCAGGGAGAGCAGAACCACCCCTTTCCACAGGTTTCCAAACTCCACACAGAAACAGCACAGTGTGTTTTGAAAAATTAGACCACAGCTTCCTCTACCACCTCTCCCACAGACCCTGTGGGCTCCTCCAGCACCCCAAGATGGCAGGAAATTAATCTATCAGCAAAACCCAAATTATTTTCTGACAGGTTTGGGCACTGCATCAGCTCCCCAAGAGGTCCCATCAGGTGCCAGCTGGTGAGGGAGGAACACAGGGAATGGTCCACTCTTCTGGTGGCACTGAGTGATCAGCTTGCCTCTAACCTCTAACTGCTTCCTCAGATGTCCTTCTCCTACAATTTAGTAATAAAAACCACTCTTTTTAAAAAATACATGTATTAAATACCTTGAAAGCAATCTGTAAACTGAGCATTTATACATAAAAAAACCACAACAAAAACCCAAACAACAACAAAAAACCCAAACAAAAAAAACCCCCAAACCCCCACCCCGACTTGCGTATTGAACAGCTTCTGACCACATACCAAGCCATTGCTACCATAATTAACTAATTCACAGGATAGGACTCATTAATCTGGCCTTTAACTCATCTTCTTCCAACCCCTCCATGCCTGAATCCCATGAGCTTCAGTGACAACAGTTTCAATGGAAACAAAATTAAGTTGGAAAACCGTGGCACCGCAGCATAACAACAGTATCTCACGTATATCCCAGTATTTAAGTATTGGAAGCATTTCATAATTTATAGTTTCTTCAGTCAAAAAGTTTCCTAGAGTTCATCCCACCAGGGAGCATAAGCTGTAAAAGAGAACTCAAGTGGGGATTTTTTCTTGATCTTCTTATCTTCCTCCCCTCCTTTTAAAAATGCCATAAGCCAGTACAAATTCATGCTGCTGCTTTAAAAAGTCCCATTCCTGGCGAAAGCACCTGGAATTTCTCCATCCCAAAAGCTGCCATGAGGACTCAATCAAGTCAAGCCTGCAAACCAATGCAGCTGGAAACGGAGTAAAGCGAGATCCAGCTGATTGAATTCCCAGATCTGACTGACTGAATGAACACCACTAAGGCAGAGAGCAGGAGGACAATTCCTGCTGGCAGCCTGCACTTCGGACAGCTTAAGACAGTTGCAGTCATATTCCAGATTATTTATCCAAACACTGACTCTACTTTGCAGAGACTCCAGCTTGGAAAAGCACAAAAGGCATCAACTCAGTAAAACATAAGCCTTAAGTAAGCAAAAAACCCCATAAATAACACTGTCAAGAGCAGAAGAAAAACCAATCCCTGCTCCAGTCTGGAATAGCAGGTGCGTAGCTCTATGGTTTCAGCTTTACAAACAGATCCATTTCAAACAACTTACCTATTTAAAAGTCACAAAAGTTCAAACACAACTCATTTTAGGCACTAGCAAAGACTGCTTACAAATGCTTTAATACACTTTTAAAATTAGAAATATAAAAAAGCAGCAGACAACAATTTCTGCTCCAATACCCAGCACGATTCTGTTTCACACAAAAAGACTTTGCCATGAAAGTCTTTACTGTTTTCACTCTTTCTGACTGAAAACACAATGCAGGTTATCCTGGCAAACTTTATGAAAACTAAATTGGCTTCCTGACCGACTTGCACAACAATTAAAGCAACTTTAAAAAAACTAACACATAAATAAACCACCTTGAGCAAAAAATACTCTCTCACTAAATATACTTCAGAGTGAATGAAAATACCAATGAAAAGTTAACACAGGAGCTGACACGAGTCTATTCCTTAATCCTTGTCTTTCACCATTCATTCCCATTTTTAGCCCCCTGGAGACCAAATTTTTCTAATCCCACCTACCTTGAAGTAGAAACACTCATATATTACAGCTTCTTAAAGTGGATTAATAAGATAAAACCATATTCTAAGAAACACACTGCTCAGAATTACTACGTTCTCTAATATTTCTTGCCCCCTCCAGTTTAAAACGTAGAAACTTATCACCTCCACAACTCCCTCCGATGCTGCAGCAAGATACTTGAATTATGCTGAAAAAAACCCCAAAACACAATACTGACCCTAATTAAAGACATCAAAGGCAAACAAGGCTGATCCACTAAATAAAAAGCAACTACAGATGTACACCACAAACGTGAAGCTTAGCAAGTCATTGACATTAATGAAAAACTCATCCGGACAGTGAGATCTTTCCGAAACTATCAGCCTTGAGAGATATCGGATGCAGATTTCACAAAAGCGAAGGGGTTGCCTGCGACTACCAAGTTTAAATTAGAGAAGAGCCCGAGCCACCTGGACGCCAGGCCCGAGGAGCAGAGTTATTCTTACAGGCGAGAGGGAGCGAACAGCGGTCTAAATTAGACAGCAACTCAAGAGTGGATTGCAAGGCGGCTCTGGAGAGAGGATAAGAACAGGATTCCCCTTCCGCAGGGGTGGGATGGAGGACGAGGGGCCCCTGAGGGCTCGGGGCCGCCATTTTGTCCCTCCCGGGCGCGCGCGGTCCCGGCCCAAGATGGCGCCGGGCGCCTCACGCGGGGAGCGGCCCCTCCGCCATTGACCCCGCCGCGCCGCCTCACCCGCCTCTCCGCTGCCGCGGAGGCACCGCCACCCGCGAAAGGGGACACGGGGGGACACGGGGGAACGCGGCGGCGCCGGCGCCACCCGAAGGAGATGGGGCGGTGTGTGAGGAGGGCGGGACCCGGCCGCGCAGCGCGCTCGGGCTCCGTGTATTACCCGCTCGCCGTAGTTTTGCTCCCCGCTGTCGCTCATCGTCCCGTCCCGCCGCTCCTGCTGCCGCCGCCCGAACCGGACACGACCGTCCCCGGCGACAGCGCCGTCCGCGCGGGAAGTGACGAGGCCGCGGGGCCGCGCGCGCGCGCTCGGCAGGACACGCCCCCAAGGGGACATCCCTGAGGCACAGGCCACGCCCACGCCCCACACGGCACCGCCCCTGAGAAGACCACGCCCCGATCTTACGCCACGCCCCCGAGTTGGAGGGCCCGAAAAAGGCCACGCCCCCTAGCCGAGACCGCTCTTTAGGCGAGACCACGCCCCCCGATGGGGCCACGCCCACTCCGCCCACCCCCAGCCCCNNNGGTGAGGCCCCGCCCGCCCCTCAGGTGAGGCTCCGCCCCCTCAGGTGAGGCTCCGCCCGCCCCTCAGGTGAGGCCCCGCCCCCTCAGGTGAGGCCCGTCGCCCTCCCCAGGCCGCAGAAACAGTTTAAAAATGTGATTGCGAGGGGCTTGTTTTGAGTGTTAAAGCATTGTTTCAGAGCGCGTGGGGAGGGAAGAGCGGCGTATTTCTTAGGCGCCCACTCGAGGGCAGCAGAGCGTCGCTGAAATGGCGAGTTTTCCTCCGTCCTTGGCATCGTTTCTCCATAAAACATGTACAACAAGGAGCCCTTCTCCGTTGTATCTGCTTTATGTCACAAGCAGCGCCAGTGAAGCACCGACAGCCCCAAAGGGCCAGGACTGTGCAGGGATTAGCAAAGCACACCCATGCAGAGAGGACCACCCGGACTTCAAACACACACCTGTGGTTTAACCAAAATACCGACTTCTTTAGCGCTTTTCAAACCACAGCACTGCACAAGGGTTGGGGTCGGGAGATAGGAGGGGACATTGCACCTGCTCAGCTCATCCCAGTGAGTCCCAGAATTGTTTACTTTGAAAGGGACCTTAAAGCTCATCCATTTCCACTCTGTGCCATGGGCAGAGACATCTTCCACTATCCCAGGTTGCTCCAAGCCCTGTCCAACCTGGCCTTGGACACTTACAGGGATGGGGCAGCCACAGCTTCTCTGGGCAACCTGTGCCAGGGCCTCCCCCACCCTCACAGGGAACAATTTTTCCCTAATATCTAATCTAAACCAACTCTTTCACAAGTTGCAAGCACACCCGTTATCCCACAAGCTGCTGCTGCAGGACACAATCCTGCTCCAGAGGTGCTTCCGTAACATCTGACATCCCAGCAGTGACTATTTTCCTTCACTGAAATGCATTTCCTGTGCAGTGAGGGCTGGGTAATGCTTTGCCTGCCCCACTGTGCTAACAAGCACCGAGGCAGAGACCTGAACAGGTCAGTACCTCTTCTAAGTGGGATTTTTGGCTGCTGGGGTTATTCCTGGCGCCGTTCCCCGCACAGATGGAAGAGGTGGCAGCAGCTGAGAATGCCGGGAGAGCAGGCTGGAGGCAAAGTGCAAAGGAAGGGAGCAAATCGCTGGTGGCTTGGCGGTGCATTCCCAGGTGATGACTACAGAGACACCCAGGGGGAACCCCAGCTCCATTTCCATCACTTCTGACACTTGTGAGGAGAGACAAGCCAGAGGTTGCTTGGCTGCCTTCCCTCCCCCTGCCAGCCCCAGAACACAAAGGTGAATTTATCAGCTAAAGAGGAAGGTGAACAGTATTTTCGCAGCTTTTGCCGGTTTAAAAATACCACAGGGTTTTTTAATGCCAATGGTTTCATCTCAATGCTGTGCTTGTGTTACAGCACAGTTACTGACACACTGATGCTGAGCTGGAAGAAACCCACAGAGATCATCCAGTACAACCCCTGGCCCTGCACAGGCACCTCGACAATCCCACCCTGTGCCTGAGAATGTTGTCCAAACACTCCTGGAGCTCTGGCAGCCTTGGGGCCATGCCCATTCCCTGTGGAGCCTGTTCAGTGCCCCAGCACCCTCTGGGGGAAGAACCTTTTCCTGATATCCAACCTAAACGTCCCCTGGCACAGCTGCAGCTGTTCCCTCAGGTCCTGTCTGTGGTCACAGAGAGCAGAGATTGGAGCTGCCCTTGGGAGGAAGCTGCAGCCCCCGATGAGCTCTGCTCTCAGCCTCCTCTTCTCAAGGCTGAACAGACCAAGTGACCTCAACTCCTCCTGCCTTTCTTGCAGGAGGTTTAACGGACATTTGTTTCCCAGCCCTTGGTCTATATTTACAAATCTAGGCAGTATTCGACCCTCAGAGACTGTAAACCCCAAAACTATGCCTACAACCCTAACTGCAGGGCAAGGCATTGTCCACCTCTCCTGAAGATCTTCCCCTTCACCAGTAGGACGAGAAGACACCAGCAGGGATAAATCACCTGGAATTTCCTAGGAATGGGGGCCTCTTCCCTGTCCCAGTGGTGGCAGACACCCCAATGCTTCCAAAAATAGTCTGAGCAGGAGAACAGGGCATGGAGGAAAAGAAAGAGCTGATCTGAGCATGCTTTGATCCTTTCCTTCACATTTAAATTTGGGTAACCAAGAGTTAGGGAAGCCTCCCTACCTTTGGGGAACACCTGAGCCCACTGTGCTTGGCCTCTGCAGCAGTGACGCAGATGTGTGAGATGATCCCAAGGAGATTATCTCCCTGCTCCCAGTGGCACCCAGAGAGGCAGCCTTTTGTGCAGGGAGCGCAGCTGGATTGAAGAGACATTCTTCCGTTTGCTTAGGCCATTTCCAGCTTGCATTGCAATGTCAGTCTGGATTTGGGGGCCTCCTGGCCGTGGTCTCCACAGACTTACTCCTGCCAGAGTTTGTAAAACCCCTTGTGCAGTTAAATTAACAGTCTCACCTGTGCCTGGGACACTGTTTCCTACAGCATTCTCCCTGAGAAACTGGCTGCTCATGGCTTCCATGGGTTCGCAGGGCAAAAACCTGGCTGGTGGCTGGGCACAGGGAATGGTGGGAATGGAGTTACATCCAGCCTGGGCCGGGCACCACTGGGGAACCCCAGGGCTTGGTGTTGGGCCCAGCACTGTTTAATATCTTTATCCATGGTCTGGATGAGGGGATTGGCCACCCTCAGTACGTTTGTAGGTGACACCAAGTTGGGTGGGAGTGTGGAGGGCAGGAAGGCTCTGCAGAGGGTTCTGGACAGGCTGGATCCGTGGGGTGAGGGTCAACAAGGCCAAGTGCCAGGTCCTGCCCTTGGGTCACACCAACACCGTGCAGCTCCAGGCTGGGGACAGAGTGGCTGGAAAGCTGNACAGCAAGAGAGACATCGCGGGGCTGGAGCGTGTCCAGAGAAGGGAGCGGAGCTGGGGAGGGGGCTGGAGCACCAGGAGTGGCTGAGGGAGCTGGGAAAGGGGCTCAGCCTGGAGAAAAGGAGGCTCAGGGGGGACCTTCTGGATCTGCACAACTCCCTGACAGGAGGGGGCAGCCAGGCGGGGGTCACTCTGCTCCCAGGGAACAGGGACAGGATGAGAAGAAACAGCCTTATGGTTACGGCTGAAATGCTAAAATAAGGAGCAAGTTCCACTGCTCCCAGTGCTCTGTAGAGACAGTTGTTATCAGTTCCTTTTGCCAATAACACGCATCCTGTGAATACATTTACATGGGAATTGGGATCCTGCTGATGTGCAAATCAAAGTAAAAGATGATGTTTCTTTATGCAGAGCGTGTGATGCTGTGAGATGCACAGGAAGGAGCCTGAAGGGATCAGGATGATATGTCCCTCCCTTATAAAGAGACCAAAAACATGGGAAAAGGGCAGAACATTAGAGTCAAGGTGGGCCAGGAAGCTCCCTCTTGCCTTCCTCCTTTCTGAGGATATTGTGAAGGGTGCCCAAACACAGTGGGAGCTGTAGAGAATTTTAAAAGGATCTGGAGAAGGGCACAAAGAGGCACAGGGAGCTGAACCAGCACTTTTCTCCACCCAGATCTACTAAGGACAATGCTGCTTTGCAGCCAAGTTGTTTCACCTCTTAATCCTGTTCCTTCCTCACATCCTCCCTTAGGAGGTCAGTGTCATGCAAGAACAAAGATTAAGTGACGATTAAGAACATTTAAGTGACGATTAAAGATTAGGAACAAAGAGTGAGCGAAAAGTCATGAGCAGAAAAATGTTTGTGGCAAGGAGCTGCTGTAACGGCTCCCAGAACAGTAATTTCCCTCTATCCAGTTATGTGTAATCCCCAAAACTGATCCCAAGTAGGGAAGAGTGGCTCGTGCCTACACTGCTGAGGTCTCTGGGCTGCTCTGACTACATCTAGAGTAGGATGTAGGTTTCCTGGTGGAAACCCTCCAGCTGTTCCTCAGCTGAACAAATGCTGAAGTCCATCCATAAATCCTGCTAATCCATGATAATTGAGATTGAACTTTGATGTTAATTTTATTAAGGGGTTTTTTCAACAGATAACCAACCAAAGGAAAAAAAAAGTAAAAACAAAGGTGGGACTTACTTAAATTCCTGATTCCAAGTGCATCTTGGACCTTTCATGAATCCACCTGCACGGTTTCTTTTCAGGACCGATGGAATGAGTCACCTTCTACATTTGCCATGTCTATCATGTAGAAGGCAAACAGGGATGCTCACCCGGGGGTTGTGGCATTTGCCTACTGAATTGCAGGCTGAAAAAGCCACACTTCTGGAAGTTATGGGAAGGAGTTTGTTTTTCCCAGCAGCACACGTGTGCAGCTGCAGAGCCAGCCTGGCAGCTCCCGCTCCCCTCTGCCTCTCTTCCCCCACACCACCCACACAGCACATGGACACGCTTCCAGAGCAACAGGAACCACAGAAGGGAGTGAGCCAGCTCGGGAATCACTAGTGAACGTTGGCGGCTCTGCTGCCAAGGGGGATGGACCAGGCTCTCAAACAGCTTTTCCCTGGAGAGTCTGTGGCACCTTTTCCATGTGAGCTCCCACTGACATCCCGCTGGAGCCCTTCCTGGCTCTGTGCTGCCCAGAGCTCTGCCATACCCAGCACCTGTGCAGCTCTTTGCTGCAAGGGGATCACAGAAACGATCTTGCTAGGAACAACCTTTATCCCCGAGTGCCAGCTCACCTTCCTGCCCAAAGAGCAGAGGGAAGTGAGCAGAACAGGACAGAATCATTTAGGCTGGAAAAATCAAGCCCAACCATAAACCTTACACTGCTGAGTCCACAACTTGTTCCCTGGGTACAGAGCCTGACCCTCACCTGGCTGCCCCCTCCTGTCAGGGAGTTGTGCAGAGCCAGAAGGTCTCCCCTGAGCCTCCTTTTCTCCAGGCTGAGCCCCTTTCCCAGCTCCTTCAGCTGCTCCTGGTGCTGCAGCCCCTTCCCCAGCTCCGTTCCCTTCCCTGGACATGCCCCAGCTCCTCAATACTTACTCACATGCAGTTGGCTGTGATTTCCCTTTATTGTGGATGTCTGCCTTGGGAATTCATACTTGTTGGGTGAGACAGATCTTGTCTGTTGGGAAATTCCTCATCCTGGTCAGGCTGCTGGAGCTGTGCAGTGTCCCCAGGTGGCTTCAGGTGTGGCTGTGGTGTCTGTACAGCTGCTGTCTGGTGAAACAGGGCTAGTGCTGGTGTGGTCATAGGGGAAACAGAGGGAGCAGGAGCTTTCCTGGAAATCCTCTCCAAAGCTTTTTTGCCAAAACTTCTGCAGAAGCTCTTCTGTTAATTTGGCCCTGGACTGCTCATCTGCCTCCCTGGCTCTGGAAGTGTCTTGTAGACACAGGTGTTCCTCTTGGCTGGCGTTTCAGAGGGACTAAAGAGGAGATGTTTCCCAAACTGAAAACCGACGGAACCTGTGTGACGTGCCTGTCTCCATCCATCATGACGACATGATTGTTTTGTTGGCTCTTGCCAAACTTTGGCATTTCCTGTCAACATCTAAATAGTCATTGCACACAGTGTTCTGAACCCAGAGCAGTGACGGCTGCAGACAGGGAATGACTCGTGTGTGGAAGAGCTTCTGGAAAGCTGCCATGAGCATCCTCGGAACTACAGCATGGCCAAGCCTGCCATGACCCCGCACTGCAGCAGTTACAGGAACAACTCGTTGCTCAGAGATGAGACATTCTCAAATGCGTGGGGCTTTTCTGAGGAAAAGGAAAAGGCAGGGAGCAGAGCCCATCTCCAGGAGGGCTGACCACCTCTCTGGGATACCAAGAAGATAAGACTCTTTGAATGCCTCTCCCAAAGCCATGTCGCTCCTTCTATCCTGTTTAACAGCTTTTCTTAACCAGAATGATGCTTGAGAGGGATCAGCTTCTGGAACACATAAAGCTGCTGTCGGCAGAGCGGGGCTGCACCAGGAGAGGTGGCTCTGGCTGCCCTCCCAGCTGCCAGGACTCAAGAGGAGGTGTCCATACAGGCACTGCCATCTCCATCTCCACAAAGTGTTGGTGAGACATGATGTGGCCAATGGAAGACAAAACCACTCCATGCAGGACCTGAAGGAATGTCAGGAAGCTGTGTTGGGGGGAGATTTAGGCTGGATAATAGGAAAAGGTTCTTCCCCCAGAGGGTGCTGGGGCACTGAACAGGCTCCCCGGGGAATGGTCACAGCCCCAAGGCTGCCAGAGCTCCACGGGCATTTGGACAATGCTCTCAGGCACAGAGTGGGATTGTTGGGGTGTCCTGTGCGAGGCCAGGAGTTTGACTCGATGATCCTTTTGGATTCCTTCCAGCTTGGGATGTTGTGTGATTCTATGATTCCATGATACCAGGGAGGGCAGACACCCACTGGTGACAGTGACAAGCCTGGAGAGCAGTGTGGAGGTGTGGCTGCTACTGGCAGCAAGTGCAGTCATCACTATCAGTGGCAGCTCCCAGCTCCTTCAAATTCCCTGTGTGTGACTCACACTCCAACAGCAATCCCACACCACATCCAGGTGGTTCAGTTCAGTAGCCAGGACACTTGAGGGGCTCCAGCTTTTCCTTCTGAGGCTGTTGTGGGAATCACAAGTGAGCTGCGAGATCCTGCATAAAGGAATCACAGATCACAGCAAATGTCCTGGTTGGAAATGAGAGGAAGAAATACATACAAGGATTACGTGCAAGAAATGGCTTTTCTGGGCCCTCCACAAAGCAATTAAACAGATTCTCATAGGTTCATTTTATAAACCACTGATACGGAGCTGGAAAGGAAATGTGAGGCTGCTGCATAGTGCAGACCTGACTGAAGGTACTCCAGATATGAGCCCAAGTGTGCAAAGAGGTTTTTGCTCTCTGGCTCCCGCAGACTCAGAAAGTGACCACAACCCACCACCAGGAATTAGGGCGTGAGGTGGGGCCTCATCAGGGCCGTGGGGAGATCTGACCCCTGCTCTGGAACATTGAAAGATCTGTTAGTGACACTGCAGGGCTGTGGGCAGGATGCGGACGTGCCATGGATTATACGTGACCCTGTGCAGCCTGGAGAGGCCACGTGGTCCCAGGCCTCAGGGGTTCTCCTGTTCTTCTCTGTGTGCACTTCACAAGCCTAAATGCATAATTTAACTGCTCTCTTTTTAAAAGACTGGGGCAGAGGTTTGCCTGAGATGATTATTGCTACTGCTTGCAGAATTAAGCTGGGGATTAAAATAGATTTTATTTATTTAACCTGAATGAAATAAATGTTTGTGTCTGATTCAGTCTCAGGAGAGGTGTCAGAGCAGACAGTGCCAGTAAAACTGACTGACCTGTGCTTTTTCCAGCGGGATGAGCACAAAAATCTCTCTGTGGCATCTAGACAAGATTCCTTAATCTCCTTAACCTGTCTCGGGGACAGGCTGGGCTGCCAACAGTGCAGCAATGCAGGGCTGGGATTGCAGAGCTGGGTGGTTGGAATTACGCTTGGGTGTTTCCATGTTCCAGTGGAAGTGAAAGCAGCCTGGGATTTGGTGCACAAAAGTACCACAAAGTCTTGGATATTGCTGTTCCTCGGGTCCTGCTGCTGCCCTCACTGACACATGGCCCAAGTGCCCAGATCCTGAGTTTCCTTGTGGCAGCTGGCCTGTGGACAGCTGCATGCAGAAAACCCAAGAGTTCCAAGAATTGCTCCATCTGCCTCCAAGTGCTTGTGTATCCAGCTCTAAAATCCTCATGCACCACCTGTGTCCTGGCTGCTGTGGGCAGCTAAGTGCTGAGACAGAGGGGGAAGTGCAGTGGGATGATCTGCCTAACCTGCTCATCCCACATTTTTCCTGAGAAGTGCATGCCCATTGATCCCAATACACGCATCCCTCGGCCCTTCCCTTGTCCAGAAGTGTGGCAATCCGGAGGGGAGGGAGCTCAGTGCCGCCCATCTCCTCTGCCCACACAAGGCCATCAGCATCACCACTAACAAGGGGTCACTTCCAGCGTATTCCATAGAACCATGGACTCATTAAAGCTGGAAAAGCCCTCTAACATCGAGTCCAACCATTAACCTGGCCCCACCATGTCCACCACTGGCTCTTATCAGGAACAGGGCATCCAGCAGGCCCAGGGTTGTGCCTGTCCCCTGTGCTGGCACTGCTGAGGCTCCTCGAGTGCTGTGTCCAGTTCTGGGCCCCTCAGTTCAGGAATGACATTGAGGGGCTGGAGTGAGTCCAGGGAAGGGAACAGAACTGAGGATGTGTCTGGAGTGTAAGGAGCAGCCGAGGGAGCTGGGAAAGGGGCTCAGCCCGGAGAAAAGGAGGCTCAGGGGGACCTTCTGACTCTGTATAACTCCCTGGCAGGAGGGTGCAGCTGGGGGTGGTCGGGCTCTGCTCCCAGGGAACAAGAGACAGGACAAGGGGAAACGGCCTCAGGCTGGGCTAGGGGAGGTTCAAGTTGGATATCAAGGAGGAATCTCTTCACATAAAGGGTGGGCAGGCCTTGGAAGGGGCTGCCCGGGGACGTTTGGAGTCCCCATCCCTGCAGGTGTCCAAGGAATGCCGGGACATGGCACTCAGTGCTGTGGGCTGTGTGAGGAGGTGGGGATCAGTCACAGGGCAGACTCAATGATCTTGGAGGTGTTTTCCAACCTTAATGATTCTGCGATTTTGTAAACTATGTCCCTAAACGTCCCATCCACACACCTGAGCCCTTCCTTTTGCAGCAGCACCCAAACATCCACAGAACCAAACACAGAACACCCAACCCCCATCCTGCAGTTGTTTCTGTTGCCGAATAAGGTGGAAACACAGAAAAACACCGGGAAACACTGCATTAATCCCTTTTTTTGGACTAATCACACCGCTTCTCCAGACCTTTTTATTTCAGCTTTCCCATTCAACCACCTGCTGCTGTTCCACTCCTGAAAATACAAACTGGAGGTTTTTCTGCTCCACATCATATGGTGGTGTAGAAACCCGGTACTCCGGGAGAAGATTCCTGAAGGACTTCGGATCTGTAGAAACGAGTCCTGAACCACTTGACTCCCAAGGCTGGTTCAAAGGTGGGCGTTAGTTTTCTTATTGCCCCATGGGATAAGAGGAGTAAGAAACCATAGTGCCGTATTAGTCATTCTTGAGATAGTAATTAACTCTTATTTGTATGAAACACATTTTTCAAAGGCTGAACTATCACCTGTTGGAATGTTTAGGAACTGACTGAGGAGAGAGGGGGCCAGGGATGTGGATGGGGAGCAGGCAGGGATGGGTAAGAGGGCATATATTATGTATTTATTATAGAAAATGTAGATATATTTTATTTATGCACACTTCATACATACATAGATACAAGGGTATATGGGGGTATATGTGTAAAGTCAGATATAAAATTATACACTCATTATGTGTTATTCCAAGGGGGAATGGGTTCAGATCGAAGGAGTAGGTTTAGATGAGATATTAGAAAAGAAATCTTCCCTGTGAGGGTGTTGAGGCCCTGGCACAGGTTGCCCAGAGAAGCCGTGGCCGCCGCACCCCTGGAAGTGTCCAAGGCCAGGCTGGACGGGGCTTGGAGCACCCTGGGCTAGTGGGAGGTGTCCCTGCCCACGGCAGGTGTTTGGAACGAGATGGGCTTGAAGGTCCCATCCAACCCAAACCACTCCACGACTCCATGGCGATCCTTTCACCTAACTATACACCCACAGAGGCGTAGCTCTGTGTGCAAAACATTCTCTAATAAGATATAATCAAACGACTAATAGGCTTTACCCGTAAACGCGAACAACCACCTCCAGCCGCGCGCGTTGCGGCAGCGGCGCTCGGGCGGGCGGGGCCCGGCTGGGCCCCGGGGCTGCGGCGGGGCGGAGCGGGGAGCGGAGGGGAGAGGAGGAGGAGGCGAATCCAGCCCCGGAGCTGCGGAGCCGCCCCGGCCGGGCGGGGCCTGAGGCCGCGG
>VZTG01001544.1:40163-53027 GCA_013397845.1 Melanocharis versteri
TCCTTTCCTTTCCTTTCCTTTCCTTTCCTTTCCTTTCCTTTCCTTTCCTTTCCTTCCCTTCCCTTCCCTTCCCTTCCCTTCCCTTCCCTTCCCTTCCCCATGGTAGCGGGACTGAGTGCCTCATTATAGCTCAGACAGTACCACTAATTAGTGGTTTTTAGAGCTCTCTCTTTGCTGTGGCTAGACAAAGGTTCTATAACTGGATCTGCTGCTGTAGAAAACCTTCTCTGTTTTTTTTTTCCATCCGGTAGCAGCAATTTGGTGGCTTTTGGAGCCTTCTCCAGAGACTTGAAATAGCAAAGCATGTTTGCATCCCTCCCTGATACCCTTCTCACTTCGAGAGGCTGGTGATTGCTTCCAGCATTCTCCTGCTCAGGTTTCACTGCAGGAGGAGGGTGAAAGCAAAGTGCCAGACAATTTGTGGACCAAACCCCTTGGGAACAGCTCTGCAGCAGCAGAACCTGCCCCGTTAGAGGTGCCATCCCCCTGGGCTGCTGCAGTTCATAGCAACAGGCGTTTGTTGTGGCCTTTGCAGCTGTGACTGAGGAAGAGCTGTCGCAGGCCCTGGTGGATGGCGTGGAGATCACGGCCCCGCCAGCCCGGAGGAGCGTGGAGAACGGCTGGTCCGAGTCCACCGCGTCCAGTGCTGCTGGATCCACGACGGAGCCCGAGAGCGAGCTGCTCAGCTGCAGCCTGGAGGAGACAAAGTGAGGGCTGGGGAGCTGCCAGCGTTCCTGGGCTGAGCTTGTGTGCAGCAGGAAAGGACCCTGACATTCCAGGGGCCAGGCCTGCAGCCAGTGCAGGTTCCCGTTGTTCCGGTTACCTCAGTGGAGCTGTGCTGGTTCAGTGGCACTGCTGGGGCTGGTTCTGTGTCTGCCAAACAGGCTCTGCTGTGGGGGGTGGCTCGAGCTCATCCGCTGCATGTGCAGGCAGGATGGATCCTCTCTGATCTGGGAGCTCCAGTCCATTCCCTGGGGTCCTCCACCTGGATATTTCTTGCATAGTTGCCCGTGATGAGGAAGGATTGGCCTGGTAGAGGAAGGTTCTCCCAGCTGGTCATAATCACATTTACTTTTCCTCCCTTTTTTTTAGCAAAACTCAGGAGGAACTTGGTATGAAGCCTGTTCCCAGGGATAAATATTCCTCCTTTTCCCCTCAAGAGACAGATTGCAGCTGCAAGAAGAGAGTGAGTATCTTTTAAAGACCAAATTGCTTTTCCTTGTATGCGGGGCTGAGCCCCAACATTGAAGGATGTGAAGAACCCTGGATGTCCCCAGAGGAGGGGAACAGAGCTGATGCCAGGGCTGGAAGAAATGTCCAGGAGCAGCTGAGGGATCTGGGTTTGTCGGATTTGGAGAGAAGGAGGCTGAGGGGTGACCTCATGCCCCTCTGCAGCTTCCTGAGGAGGGGATGTGGGGAGGGGGGTGCTGAGCTCTTCTACCTGGGATCCAGCAGTAGGAGACATGGGAATGGTTCAAAACTGTGCTGGGGGAGGTTCAGACTAGACATTAGGAAGTGTTTCTTTAGCAAGAGGAGAGTCAAACCTTGGGAAGGGGCTGCTGAACAGGAAGCTTTGGTGGTTCCTCAGCCCCCTCCAGGATGTAGCCTTGGATGAACCTGGATTTTGCTGGTTCAGCTGGGAATCGCTGAGTGCTGGACTCAATGGCGGTGCCTCAATCAGCAGAGCAAGGTCTAACCACATTGCCTCACTCTGCCTTAGCTGCCTAGGGCAGTACCACAGGCTCTGACCATTAAAAAAGGGGGAAATGGCCCCCCATTGCAGCTGGAGTGTTTCAGGTTGGATGCTGGGCAAAAGATTCTCCCTAGAAGGACAGTTATTTAGGCTGTGGAATCTCTCCCTGGAGTTCTTCAAGACATAATTTGACAGAGCCACGGCCTGGTGTTGACAGTGGTCCTGTGGTGGTGGCAGGGCTGGGGACCTTCAAGGGTCCCTTGCAGAGAGCACCAGCTCTCCTCATTCCTCAGAGCAGGAGGCTCCTGTCCTTTCCCGTCCTACACTCGTTGGAGAGCGAGGGCGGCCGCTCCCGAATGTGCCTTTCCTTACAGAAGCCAGGCTGGAGCGTGGCCGGGAGCCAGAGGCGTGTGGGCAGCCGGCACAGGACTGGGCGGATGGGTTTGTCCTGCATTCCAGCCTCGTCACGTGCCACACGCCGCCTCTGCCTGTGTTTGCCCGGAGGGCTCGGTTGTTAGTCCCGGTCCCGTGGCTGCAGGTGGCTGTTCCAAACTGCTGCCAGTGGTGGTGGTGGTGGAGGAGTTCCTAGAAAGAGCAGGGAAAATCGAGTGTCCCTGTCCTGGCTGGCTGGTACAAAGCTGTGTCTGCCTTATCCCGACAGAACAATGTCCTGAATGCCATCCTGCTTCTCATGAAGGAATTGGACGCAGAGGGGCTGGAGATCATCCAGCAGACGGTGGCGAGGAGGCTCCAGGCCTTCCAGAAGAAGGAGTTGCAGGAGGAGTGACAACACCCATCCCCATTCCAACCCCCCTGGAGCCTCAGCCCCGCGGCGCTGTCCTGCCCACACATCCCTGGCTGCAGCCGAAGCCTTGGTGCTCCCCACTCTGCTTCCCGTGCGATGGGCTGGGATGGGGTGCTCCTTCTCCGGAGATTTCCTGCTTGTGTAGCAGGTTCTGACACTGTATCCTGCGTGGCTGGGGCTCTTGGATGGGAGCTGCAGGCAAATCAGCAAAGCAGAAGGGGGCAGGGCTGCAGCCAGAGGTGCTGTGTGATCCGAGGGGGAGCAGAGCCTGCTGATGGCTGGGAAGGTCTCCGACCGTCGGCGAGCCTTGGAGTGCACGGCGCCTCTGAGGGCTGTTTGTACCACAGAGATTTGTTTTGGTGAAGTATGACAGGGAGACATTGCCTGAGATGGTCGCCAAGAACTGTCTGGTGCAGGTGGTGAAGGTCAATGTCCAGTTATTAATTTATCTTCCAGCTCCTGGCTGACTTCTCGGGTCCTTGCTGGCGCACTCAGCGCCTGCCGTGCTGGTCAGGCAGCCCAGAGGAAAGCTCGGAGCAGCCCAAAGGAAAGCTCTGAGCAGCCTAGGTGAACCAGAAGTGACTCCCACATCCTGAATGCTCAGCTGTCCTCTCACCACAACATTCCCTGCAGGCGTTAGAGCAGCTTAAGAAAACATCCCAGTTAAAAGGCCCTGAGCGTTGCTGCCGGCTTTGCACAGGCATCAGGGATGAGTGTTACTCTTTAACTGATAAAACTGCATTTACCAAGTTTTATAGAGCTGTTGAATACAAACTAAACTGTTGTGACATACCAAATAAACCCAATTATCCCTCAAGGCCGTGTGAGTGGTGGCTGGAGTTCAGCAAAGGCCTGGCTGGGGGCACTGCTCCATTACCTCTGGTTCAGGGAGTGCATTGTGAGCCCTGTGGAGCAGGAGGAGGGCTGGGAGCCCCGCGCCTTCCCGCTCCACTGCGCCTCTGAAACGGTGAGCCTGCTCCCAGCGCTGCTTTGCAGGGGCACTGGGCTGTCTGGGAACCTTCTTGCAACCACAGCAAAGGCAGGGAGCAAAAGAGGTGGTGAGGAAGGCTCAGTGGAGAGCCACCTGAGCGGGACGATGGCCCTGAGATACGGGACACGAGCCCTCTGTGCCTCCCAGCACTGCACTGGCAACGTGGCCTTTCCATGGCCCCCCTGTCCCTGTTTGTGCAGTGTCCAGGCTGTGCTGCCAGGAAGGAATGCTCCTCAGGGATGGTCACAGCCCTGTGTCCACAAGCCTGTTTGCCTGACCGTGGTGGGAAGGGACAGTTTGACCCTCGTCACTCAGGGGGAGATTTGTTGATGCCTTTAACTCCTCGAATGACCTTCGTTCTTGCCTTCTGCGTTAAACCCAGCTGCAGTTGGGTGATTTATGATGTCCCAGACTTCCTTTGACAGCCAGGGCCTGGGAGACTCACCCTGCTAAGTGCAAGTCTTCTCCCAGGCCCCTGGCCTGTCCATGTCAAGGAACAGGGGAGCTGTTGCTGGGGTGAGATGGACCCCCTTGCTTTTCTGGGATGCGAGTGATCAAAGGAAGCGTCCATCAGGACTTGTTGGTCATGGGGCTGGTGGAGCAATCGCCGTGCCCTTGAGGCCACACTGACGCAATTCCTGGAGAAGCTGGGCTGCTTGCTGCCTACGTGCTGTGCTCGTCATCCTTGCTGCTGCTGGTGCTGGCCTTGGAGCTCCCAACTGCTCCTTGCAGCATCCCAGCAAACCCCAGTGGGAGCTCAGCCCCTCCAGGGTCCTGGCAGCCTGCCTTCCACTGCAGGATGCTCCTGGAGGTTTGCTCTGCCCTCTTTTCAGAGTGGGGTGGATGTGCTGGGAAGTCTGGGAGCACAGTCATGTCCCCTCCTGCTCATCCTGGGAATGCAGTGGCTGTGCCTGTCCATTTTCTCCCAGGAATTTGGCCCTCCAGGTATATTTTTTGGTGGAAATGAGGTGTGAGGGCTGCAGTGACTCCTGTCCCTCAACGTGCAGCTGGTCTGAGCCTGGGGACACCCCTGTCCCCGTTCATACCCTAAACCTGTCTGCTGCAGGGCTGTGCTGCTGACAGATTTTCCACGTGACCTGCTCTCACCCTGCCCTGCCGCAGCCGGGAATATCGAGCGGTGAATGCAGATGATTCCCAGCTGTGGAAAATGCCAGTGGCTGTGCAGAGCCACTTCCCTTCAAACCATCCTCAGGGACCCTGAGAGGCTGATGCTGGGGCAGGTGTGAGGTCCATGGCTGAGGGAGGGAGGGAAGGAGTGGGCTGGGGCTCCCCCAGAGTGGAGTGGCACGTGGGATAGTGGAAGAGGCCATTTCCCACCCAGGAAATGAAGCTCCAGGAGAAGCCAGGTCCCTGCCTGGGGTCCCCAGAGCAGATACTCATTCCAGAGCAGCAATGCTGCCTCCATCAGCCAGGCCTGCTGCTTCACGGGTCCAGGGAAGAGACTAGAGTTACCATCTTCCTCCAGAGCCTAAAATGTGTCTAGGTAGGGGAAAAGCACTGAAATCATGGAATCATGGAACGGTTTTGAGTGGGAAGGGACCTAAAAGCCCATCACATTCCACCCCCTGCCATGGGCATGGACACCTTCCACCATCCCAGGTTGCTCCAAGCCCTGTCCAACCTGGCCTTGGACATTTCCAGGGATCCAGGGGCAGCCACAGCTTCTCTGGGCAACCTGTGCCAGGGCCTCGCCTCCCTCACAGGGAGGAATTCCTTCCCAATATCCCATCTAACCCTGCGGCAGTGGGAAGCCATTGCCCCTTGGCCTGTCACTCCAGGCCTCTGTCCAAAGTCCTTCTCCAGCTTCCTTGGCTCCTTCAGGCACTGGAAGGCCACAATTAGGTCACCCCAAAGCTTCTCTTCTCCAGGCTGAACAATCCCAACTCTCCCAGCCCTCCCTCCCAGCAGAGCTGCTCCATCCCTCTGATCATCCTGGTGCCTCCTCTGGACTCTCTCCTGCAGCTCCACGTCCTTCCTGTGCTGGGCCCCAGGGCTGGGGCAGCTCTGCAGGTGGGGTCTCACCTGAGCAGGGCAGAGGGGCAGAATCCCAACCCCTTTCCTGCTGCCCACGCTGGGGATCAGCCCAGCACAGGGGCGTTTCTGGGATGGGGCAGGGCCAGCCCTCAGCATCTGCACCCCCAAGTCCTTCTCCAGAGGCTGCTCCATCTGCTCATCCCCAGCCTGGATTGATCCTGGGAGTTACCCCAGCCCAAGGGCAGCACCAGCACTCGGTGGTGTTAAACCTCATGAGATTCCCATGGGTCACTTCCAGAGCTTCTCCAGGGCCCTCTGGACGGCCCTGTCCTTCAGGAGTGTCACTGCACCCTCAGCCTGGTGGCACCTGCAAGCCTGCTGAGGGTGCCTCGATCCCTCTGGCTGCGTCAGTGATACAGATCTTAAATATCCCTGGTCCCAGTACGGACCCCCGGGACGCCACTGGTCACTGATGGCCATCGGGACTCTGAGCCACTGACCCTCTGCATGTGACCATCCAGCCAATTCCTTATCCATCTAACAGTCCATCCACGGAATCCAGCTCTCTCCAATGCGGAGAGAAGGATGTTGGGTGGGATTGCATCCAGGCTTTATATAAATCCAGATAAATGACATCCATAACCCTTCCCTTGTCCACTGAGGGAGTCACCCCATCAGAGAAGGCCAGGGGGCAAGTCAGTGGGAGCTTCCAATTGGGGACAGCTCCGTGGGGAGGACAAAATAACGACGTTTGACCCCAAAACTGTGATGCATCCTGGTGCTGGTGCTGTCCCGCAGGCTGGAGCCGTCAGCCGACAGCCCCAGGAGGGAAGTGGCCTGGGAAAGGCTCCCTGTGACCGTCTGGCACAGCCCGAGCGCGCGGAGCTCGGCCAGGCCGGCACACTTGGCCGGCGCCCTGAGAAACTGCCTCACAAACAAGCACAGCACCACCCTAAAGCACTCGGGTGCTTCCCTGGAAGGTGGGAACCGAGTGATTTTTCTCTGCAATCCCGAAGCGATTGCAAAAGGATGCTGACCTCGCACCCACCACAGCCCAGACAGGGAGGAGAAACCGCCTGTGGTCCCACTCTCCCAGGCTTTGAGGATGCACAAAACCAGGAAACCTCTTGGCCCGGCGTTAACCCGGCTGGGAAAACCATCAGGCTTTACTTGTCCCCCCACCCCGCCCCATCCTGCCGCCCATCCCCCCTGCAATGACCACTCCAGGAGGCAGGTTTGGCTCCAGCAGGTTTTATCTCTAGGGGAGAGGAGCAGCGCCGCAGGCGGTGCAGGATCCGGGGGTCACGGAGCAGCAGTGAGGTGACGGACACGGCGCCCACGGCCACGCAGTGACCGTCGCAGCCAAGCGTCATGCAAGGGGAGAGGGGCTCGCCAGGACCCCCGTGCTCAGCCCTCGACACCCCCACAGGGGATGGAGCTTCACCAGGGCTCAGGGACACCCAGAAGCCCCCGGGATCAGCTCCGACCTGCTCTGGGATGGCTCCGCATCCTCTTTACTCCCCTCTTGCACGTGGGGCAGGCGACTACAAGCAGCAGCAGTTGGCTCAGGCGGTCAAGCCGCTAAATAAGGACTCAAAATACCCCATCATTAAATAATAATAAACTATTAAGGGAGAATTAAGGGTCTGGGCTGCACGGCTGGGCTCAAGCAACTCTTCTGCATCCGCACAGGGACCAGACCCTGCAGTAGTGATTCGGGGCAGGATTGTGCCGTTCCGGAAGCCAGCACCAGGCTCTGCCTGCTGTAAGGGGTTGATGGCAAAGCTACAGGGCTACTGAGAACAGAGGGGACACAGTGCTCCCCCAGCAGCACGTGGGCACAGAGAGGACATGGCGGGGGCTATGGGTCGGGCTGGTGGGACTAGAAGCCCTTCTCGATGCTGAGGGTGCGGCGGGTGACGTGCTCCATCTGCCCCGAGATGTACTCGGTGAGGCTGATCTGGTAGTTGGCGAGCATCTTCAGCATCAGCCGCAGGTTCAGCCACCACTGCTCCTGGGGCAGCCTGTGCCTGTGCAGGGGGACACAGCTCTAGAGAGGACACCCCAGGAAGGTTCCCCGGGAGCCGGTGAACCGCTGGGGCATGGGGACTTACTCAAAATCCGTGACTTTCTTGAGCTCCGTTACGGGGCTGAAGGCCACCACCTTCTTCCGCAGCCCGATCACACAGGCAGTGTCTCCAGAGTTGGCAAACACACGGCCTGGGAGTGGGACACTGCTGACCTTGGCCACCTCACCTGGGGCCAAACCTGGAAGCCTGGGGCAGCAGCCACCAGCTTCCCCCACCCCCTGAGGGAGCCCCAGCCCTTGGCTCACCCTTGCTGTAGACTTGCTGCAGCTTCTCTGACATCCACAGCACTGCCTTCACTCCCAGTTTGGTCCCGTAGTTCCGGTCAAAGGGGGTCGGGGCTCCCCCCTGGGGACAAAGAAATGGGGATATCAGGCCTGCCCAGCTCTCAGGGCCAGCGCAGCCCACGTCACCCTGACCCCTGTACCTGCTGGAGATGGCCCAGGACGTTGATCCTGCAGTCGAAGATACCTTTGCCCTCGGAGGAGTAAAGGTTGTAGAGGAACTCGGTGGTGTAGTGCTCGTGGCACTTCTCATTGCTGGGGGGCAGAAGTAAGGGCTTGGGGGGCTGCTCCTCCCTTTGGCATCCCCAGGGGGTCCCCCTTTGTTTCCCATAACACCTTTTTTGTGCTGTTTTGCTCTCCCTGAGGCCCAGAGCCCTGGCCTGTCCCCAGGAGGACCCTGGGGCTGGGATGGGGACAGCAGTGGATGCATCCAGTGTCCCCATAGCCAAGCGTGTGCCCACTGTGCCAAACCTCACCGTGCCCAGCACCCCTCTCTGGCCATGGGAAGGGCTCAGCTCCGGCCTTGCTCCCTGCCACGGGGCTGGGGTTTGCAGTGACAGTCCCCATGGGCCCCCAACTCACCGCAGCACCAGCCCTCTCTGGATATCCGTCTTCATTTTGTCGGTCAAGTGCTCCACGTTGGCCTGAAAGATGAACACCGGGATGCCGGCAGCCATCCCGCAGCCCTCTGGTCCTGACATCAACCCAGCGTCTGCACGGCACGGCCACGCTCCTCCAGCTCCTGCCCTGCTCTGGAGCCCTCCCTTCCCCAGTTCTCCTCCTCATTTTAGCCAGAGAGCAGCTCCTGCCCGCTCACCTTCAAGTCGTGGATAGTGAAGGGGTCTTCATAGACGTAGGCGGCGTCGGCGCCCACGGCGATGCCGGTGACCGTGGACAGGTACCCGCAGTAGCCCCCCATGGTCTCCACGATGAACACGCGGCGCTTGGTGCCCGAGGCCGACTGCTTGATGCGGTCGCAGCTCTGTGCCCAAGGAAGGGGAGGTCACACCAGGGAAAGCCACCTTGGCTTCCCCGGATGGGACATTGGCCACTCCAGGCCATGATGGCAGGCGGTGGAGCGGGGTGGCCCCGTGAGCTGTCCCCGTCCGTGTCCCTCACCTCCATGGCGGCGTTGACGGCCGTGTCGGAGCCCAGGCTGAAGTCGGTGCCGGGCACGTTGTTGCTGATGGTGGCGGGGATGACGCACATGACGATGCAGAGCTCCTCGTACTGCCCGCGCGCCTCCACCAGCTGCAGCACCCCCTCGTACGCCTGCAAGCAGCCGAGGGATTGGGAAATGCCAGCCCTGCAACTGGATCTGCATCCCACAGAGATTCCTTTGGGATGCCCACAGCCCCCCCGGCCCCCACTGAACCGAGGATTCCGCCGCACCTCAAAGCCCCCGATGACCAGCAGCCCCTGGATGTTGAATTTGCGCACGTTCTCCACGATCTTCTCCATGCAGGTCTTGGGCAGCGTCCTGTGGTGGGGAAGGGGGGGCAGATGGTGGGGTGAGGATGGTGGGGACACCCTTCCCCTACGCCCCCATCCCCATGGCTGCACTCACCGCTTGGTGCCCAGCATGGAGCCGCCGCGGCCCAGCCATCCCGCCACGTCGTGCCAGCCCACCTCGCGGACCTGCGGGCACCAGCGCCAGGTTAGGGGTGGGAAGAGCCCCCTCCCCGCCCCTCCAAGCCCAACCCCATCCCCCGGGACATCCCAGGCTCCCCGTCCCCCTTACCTGCCCCTTGGCCAGGCCCTCAAAGCCGTCGCTCACCACGTAGATGGTGTGTCCCTGGCAGATGCCGATGCGCACGGCCGAGCGCACGGCAGCGTTCATGCCGGCGGCCGGCGCTCCCACGTTCAGGATGGCCATGCTGAAGGGGCTCTGCGGGGACAGGGATGGGAACAGCACGTCCCTGCATGTCCCCAAGGCGGGGATGGCACACCCTGCTGCTCCCCATCACCCCTCACCTTCTCCTGAGCTGGCTTCTGGTGCGCCAGCAGCTTGTAGATGTTCCAGTTGTTCTCAAAGCTCCTGCAAGGACACGGTGACGTGTCCCCAAGGCACATCTGGGAGAAGGGGGAGTCTCCCCAGTGCCCCCGGGATGTGACTGGGGACACCAGTCACAATGGCTTCCCCACAAGGAGAAGCCCCCATCCAAGAGGGATGTCTCCCCCAATCCTGGTCCCGGCTCCTCACCCTCCACGGAGCTGGATGGCCTCCTCAAACCTCTTCTCATCCATGGCCTTCTGCACGTCCTTTGTCTTGGGCCGGGAGAAACAAGCAGCACTTTGACACCCACGTTCACAGGGTGGGGAGTGGGACCCCCACCCAAATTCCCCGGTACTCACCACCTGGACACACTCCATGAGCGGCAGCCGCACCGACTGGTTCCCAGAGAGGCTGACCACGCAGGCCGGGGTGTCCGGAGTGGCCTCCAGAAGCGCCATCACCGCCTCCATCCCCATCTTGCTGCTCTGCAAAGGGACAGGGGCACCTGTGACGCTGGGACCACCAGTGCCAGGTGGGTAGGATGCTCAGGGATGCTCCCACAGGCTTGGAAACCATGTGGCTGCTGATTCACTGCTGGAAAGCTGATGGTTTTATTTAAAAATACATGAAATTTGGAGTAAATGAGGAGAAATGGGTGCACTGCTCTGCCCAGCACAGCGGGGCTGAGCCCATCCGAGCCTCACCCCAGCTGACAAATCCTTTCCACTGGGCAGAGGGATGGCAGGAGCGGGGCTCCCCTTCCCCGTGTCCTCCCCTGGACCTACCAGCACGCGGTCAAAGGCGGACGGGGTCCCTCCGCGCTGCACGTGGCCGAGGACGGTGACCCGCGTGTCGAAGCCCAGGCGTTGCACCACCAGCTGTGGGGAAGAGGGGACATCACGTTGGGGACCCGCCGGTGTCCGCGGGTGCCAGGGTGGGGCTGGGGCGGTCGCTTACGTCCTTCACGTAGTTGGAGGAGATGGGTTTGCCGTTGCGGTCGATGGCGCCCTCGGCGATGATGATGATGTTGAGCCGCGAGCCCCGGCTGCGCGTCTGGCACGAGGGGAGGACAAACGGCCACCACGGCTCAGCCAAAACTCACCGTGGGCCACGTGTGAGCACCCTCCCCTCCCCGCTGCCCGTGCTGCCCCGGGGGTGGCTCAGGTCACGGGCAGCTGAGCCCTCAAGCCAGTGCTGGCCCTGGCACGCGAGGGCCGGATTTGCGCTCGGCTGAGTGCCCCGGTTCACAGGGACAATGGCGGCAGCTCCCGAAGCTTCGCAGGGGCTGGGCACCGGCTGCAGGGCTCAGCCCGGGCCCCTGCCGGGACTCCCCGGGGGGAACAGGGGATGGGATGGTAGGAACACCCCCTCACCTCCCCGAGCCTCTCGCACATGAGGTCCTCCCAGCCATCCTCTGGAGGGGATTCAGGGATGAAGAGCCAGTCAGCGCCCGAGGCCAAGCCGGACACCAGCGCCAGGTACCTGGGGGGACACGGCAGTGGCAGCACCGGCCCTGAAACGTGGCATCCCATCCCACTGATGGGCTTCCCCACCCACGGGGGCTTACCCGCAGTGGCGACCCATCACCTCCAGCACGAACGTCCGCTGGTGGCTGCAAGGACATGGGTGGGAAGAGAAGGAGGTTGGTGGGTCCGGTGGCCGGGGTGGCGCAGCCCCCAGCCCCCAGCCCCGTCCCGCTCACCTCTGCGCCGTGGTGGTGATGGCGTCGACGACCTCCATGATGCGGTGCAGCGCCGAGTCGGTGCCGATGGTCATGTCGGTGCCGCAGAAGTCGTTGTCGATGGAGCCCACCAGCCCCACGATGTTCAGGCGGCAGTTCTTCCTCGCCACCTCCTCGCTGATCTGCCCTGGGGTGGTCATGGCCACCACACCGGTTATTTCAGCGCACTCATGTCCCCACCATCCCGGGGCCGGAGCCCAGCTCTTCTCGGGGTCACTGCGCTGGGGTGACCCTCCGGACCTCAGCACCCTCGGACACCTTCATCCACCCCCCTGGGGGTTGGGAGGGGCTCACCCACCATCTCGGACCAGCTCCTCCAGCAGCCCAGCCCACTCGGAGCGGAAGATGTCAGCGCCGGTGAGGCTGCCGTCGCCGCCGATGACGCACAGGTTGGTGATGCCGTGCTCCACCAGGTTGCGGGCGGCCCGGAGCCGGCCGGCGCGCGTGGTGAAGGCCTTGCAGCGGGCGCTGCCGATCACCGTCCCGCCCTGGGGACAGAACGGGGCACGTGGCTCGTCACGCACGTTTGGGGGGCTGGGATCTGGGGTCCCGCAGCCCCGTGGTGATCCTCACCAGCTGGATGATGTTGGAGACGCTGAGCCAATTGGCTTGTTTGATGTTGTCACCCCCCTCCACCAGCCCCTCATAGCCCTGCGGAGAAGCAGAGGGTGGAGGTGAGGGGTACCCCGGCACGGGGGGGTGGATCCCCCCAGCCATGATGGGGAACAGGGGGGTACCCCAACCTCATAGATGAGGAACACCTTGGCTCCCACGTATATCCCCATGCGGGTGACAGCGCGGACGGCGGCGTTCATGCCTGGAAAAGTGATACGTGAGCTGGAGTATTCCCACGGGATCCTGCACCCCGCAGGGCATGGGATCCTATAGGTGACCCTGAGGTGTCCCCTCCAGCGGGGGGAACCCCATGGGACCCTGCAGCCCACAGGGAATGGGATCCCACAGGTGACCCTGAGGTGTCCCCTTGAGTGGGCGGGACGCCACGTGGGCTGAGAACAGGGAAACTCAGCGCACAGCAGCGCCCGTGCAGGAGAGTTGCCCGGGAGCGAGCTGCTTATCCCGGGGGAGGACGGGGACAGGGACGGGCACACCCCCTCCGTGGGGCTCCCCCCGCGGGGCCCCTGCCCTCCCACGGCGACGGCCCGAGGGTGACGGGGCCGGGGAAGCGGCGCGGGCGGGGGGCACACGGGAGGGGGTCCCGATCCGCCCGCCCCGGGGAGGAGCGCGGGCCGCGGACTCCGGCCCCGGTCGCGG
>VZTG01001544.1:54779-77459 GCA_013397845.1 Melanocharis versteri
GACACGCCCCGGGACACGCACGGACCGGGGACACGCCCCGGGACACGCCCCGGGACACGCACGGACCGGGGACACGCCCCGCGACACGCCCCGGCCGAGGGGACACGCCCCGCGACACGCCCCGGCCGAGGGGACACGCCCTGGGACACGCCCCGGGACACGCCCCGGCCGCCGCCGCGGCGCGACAGACGGGGTGACACGTCGCGCCGTGTCGCGACATGGTGCGCCGTGTCGTGCCGGAGAGGGGGCACACGCCCCTCCATCCCGGACCGCGCCATCCTGCGTGAGGTCCGTCCCAGAGTCCGGAAGGAATTGGCTGATGGAGCTGCCCAGCCGCTCTCCAGGATATTTGGAAGGTCCCGGCTGTCCGGTTAAGTCCCAGGTGGCTGGAAAAAAAACGGAGTCCTTGTCCCCATCTTTAAAAAGGGTGGAAAGGAGGAGCCTGGGAGCCGGACCTACCGGCCTGTCAGCCTCCCCTCTGTGCCTGGGAAGATCGTGGGACGGACCCTCCTGGAAGCTCTGCTGAGGCAGGGGAAGCACCGGAGGTGATTCGGGACAGCCAGCACCAAGGGCACGTCCTGCCAGACCAACCCAGTGGCCTTCTCCGATGGGGTGACTCCCTCAGTGGACAAGGGAAGAAGGGTTATGGACGTCATTTATCCGGATTCCTAGAAAGCCTGGACACAATCCCACCCAACATCCTTCTCTCTGCATTGGAGAGAGCTGGATTCCATGGATGGACTGTTAGATGGATAAGGAATTGGCTGGATGGTCACATGCAGAGGGTCAGTGGCTCAGAGTCCCGATGGCCATCAGTGACCAGTGGCGTCCCGGGGGTCCGTACTGGGACCAGGGATATTTAAGATCTGTATCACTGACGCAGCCAGAGGGATCGAGGCACCCTCAGCAGGCTTGCAGGTGCCACCAGGCTGAGGGTGCAGTGACACTCCTGAAGGACAGGGCCGTCCAGAGGGCCCTGGAGAAGCTCTGGAAGTGACCCATGGGAATCTCATGAGGTTTAACACCACTGAGTGCTGGTGCTGCCCTTGGGCTGGGGCAACTCCCAGGATCAATCCAGGCTGGGGACGAGCAGATGGAGCAGCCTCTGGAGAAGGACTTGGGAGTGCAGGTGCTGAGGGCTGGCCCTGCCCCATCCCAGAAACGCCCCTGTGCTGGGCTGATCCCCAGCGTGGGCAGCAGGAAAGGGGTTGGGATTCTGCCCCTCTGCCCTGCTCAGGTGAGACCCCACCTGCAGAGCTGCCCCAGCCCTGGGGCCCAGCTCAGGAAGGACGTGGAGCTGCAGGAGAGAGTCCAGAGGAGGCACCAGGATGAGCAGAGGAATGGAGCAGCTCTGCTGGGAGGGAGGGCTGGGAGAGTTGGGATTGTTCAGCCTGGAGAAGAGAAGCTCTGAGGTGACCTAATTGTGGCCTTCCAGTGCCTGAAGGAGCCAAGGAAGCTGGAGAAGGACTTTGGACAGAGGCCTGGAGTGACAGGCCAAGGGGCAATGGCTTCCCACTGCCGCAGGGTTAGATGGGATATTGGGAAGAAATTATTGGCTGTGAGGGTGGGGAGGCCCTGGCACAGGGTGCCCAGAGAAGCTGTGGCTGCCCCTGGATCCCTGTAAGTGTCCAAGGCCAGGTTGGACAGGGCTTGGAGCAACCTGGGATGGTGGAAGGTGTCCCTGCCCATGGCAGGGGGTGGAACAGGATGGGCTTTATGGTCCCTTCCCACCCAGAGCATTCCATGACTGTATTCCATGGCATAGCAGGCTGTGTTGATGCCATTATGTGTCAGCCCAGACTGTGCCGTGCTTTGCCAATGAGACGGGCTGGGGCTTTTACTAGAAATTTCAAATTTTAAAAATTTAGGTTTATAATTATTTTAGGTGTAATTAAAAAACAAGCCTATGGAGGAAGCCCTGCCATGGATTTCTCACCCCCACTGCCCAGCTCAGCCACCCAGAGTGTCACCCTTTCCCAGGGAGTGGGGTCCTGTTGCTGGATGCCCTCTCCACACCAGGTGGGTGCAGCGTGGTGCTGGGAGGCTGCTCCCTCCAATCCTCCCCATTCCCTGGGAATGGTCCCCATCACCGTGTCCCCCGGTCTCCCACATCCCCCAGGGGAGTGGGACAGGGCCCTGCCCGGCCAAGGGATGGGGAAACTGAGTCAGGGGCTGGCAGCTCGCCCAGTTCCATCTGTGCCGGGGGGAGCTTGCAGCCTCATCCTGCATCCACAGGCGCCGCCAGGCCCGGCATATCCGGCAGGGAAGGGGTGCGGGTGGCTCGGGTTAAGGAAATGGGAGAGACCTGGCCGGAGTCCCGCTCTCCTCCTCCCACGGCCACACCTCCCCGGCCCGCTTAACATCCCATGGGCCAGTGGTGGGGCCACCAGCGCGTCCCCAGCGCGGTCCCCACGCTGACCTCCGTGCCGGGCCAGCCGTGAGGCCACCAGCCCGTCGCCAGCGCGGTGCCCGTCCCCACGATGCTGCGGCTGCTGCTGCTGCTCTGCGGGGCCCTGGGCTGCGGGGCGGAGCAGGCGGGTAAGGCAGGGACCCGGCGGTGCTCGGGGGCGCTGGGGTTGGCGTGGGGGCACACGGGGCTCACGGCGGTGGGTGATGTCTCACATCTCCCGCAGCCCCGCTCGCCTTCACCATGCTCCAGCTGACCCGCGTCTACATGGGCAATTCCATGTTCCGGGGGAACGCCAGCCTGAACGGGCAGCTCAGCCACCTCCTGGAAGAGCACAATGTCACCCAGGTGCTCCCGCTGGAGCCTCCGGACGCCTGGGCCCGGCGGCAGAACGAGGTCATCACCTACCTGAAGAACTTCAGGCAGCTGGTGCAGCTCTTCAACAAAGAGAGACCCACCAAATGTGAGTGGTACCCGGGGGACCGGGGCGGGTCCCCCGGGGAACGGGAGCCTCTCCGGGGCTGCCAGGGCACGGGGGTGGCTCTCCAGGGACAGATGGGCAAAGGGATGGGGACATGGCCATGTGCAAAACCTCTCTATGGGCAAAGGGAGCGCTTCCTTGGAGCCGGGAATTTCTTACCCGGAGCACATCATGGGAACGGGATGATGCTCAACCTGTTGCTGCTCCTCAGGAAAAGGGCCGGGGGCTGCAGCCTGTGGGGTGGTGAGGTGTAGGAACCCTGCCTGCATCCCACTTGCACCCTGCCTGCATCCTGCTTGCTTTCTGGCTGCTCCCTGCCTGCATCCCGCCTGCTCCCTGCCTCCATCCCGCAGCTCCTGGGAGCTGTGGGACGCTGCTGGCGATGGTTTCGTGCTCCTGCCTGCTCTGCTCCACGAGCCCTGTCACCTCTGCTGCTCCTGCCTGGGGTGTGCTTTCTTTTCCTTTCCTTGGTTACCCCCAAACCAGTTTTGCCCCAGCCTCACATTCCTGTACCCTTGGGGAGTGTGGTGTCACCGCAGGGTCTCTGGCATGACCCGCCGTGCCCCTCCCGGTGTCCCTGTGCTCCATCCGCGAGAGCCACGAGCAGCTCTGTGCCCAAAACTTCCCTCTCTGTAAAACCGGAGCTGTGCTGTGTGGAGATAAGGGAGGGAAAATAATCCCGGCCGCTGGAAGAGTCACTGCCATGCCCAAACCGAGGGGAAGCAAAGCTGTGGGTGGGTTGGGTGGCGCGAGGCCGCGTGGACTCAGTGCCCAGTTTGCTGCTGGTGAGGGCCATGGGGTGCTGAGGGTGGGACCGTGGTGACCCCGTCCCCTCCCTCTGTCCCCGCAGTCACCCAGCACCTGTGCTGCCACCTCGGCTGCCGCCTCTTCCCCAACGGCACAGCCCAGAGCTTCTACGAGGTGACCCTCAACAGGACGGCGTTCCTCAGCTTCCACGTCCCCAGCGCCACCTGGGAGCGGCGCTGGCCCGGCGAGCTCCCGGTGGCCGCCTTCGCCCAGGCACAGCTGATGAAATACCCCGTAACCACCCAGGACCTGCAGTATTTCCTCAACACCACCTGTGTCAGCATCCTGCAGGCTCAGAGCGCCAGGACAGGTCTGTGGTGGGGCCAGGGCTGGGGACAGGGACACGGTGGTGTGGTCCAGTGGTCAACTCCGTCCCTCTTGCCTCTTGCAGGAAAAGTCAGCGGCCGGTCGCGCGCTCCGCTGGTGCTGGGGCTGGTGCTGGGGAGCCTCGCCCTGCTGGGCATGGCCCTGGGCATCTTCCTGTGCACGGGAGGGAGCTGCTAGCGTGGGCAGCTGTCCCATGTCACCCCATGGACGCAGGGGACGGACCCGTCATCTTCCCGTGCATCCATCACCACCCTGTGGAGGCAGGGGACGGACCCATCATCTCCCCGTGGAGTCAGGGGATGGATCCATCATCTTCCCAAGGATCCAGCAACTCTCTGTGGATCTGTCATCACCCTGGGGAGGCAGGGGCTGGATCCATCATCCCTGGATAGAGACTGAGGATGGATCCATCATCCCCCCGTGGAGGCAGGGACCAAGCCCATCCCTCACAAGGGATGCACGTCCCCAGTGCCACAGACTTTGCTCCCCAAGGACATCGGTGGCTTCCCAGTCCTGTCCCAGCTGGACTGACCCCTCCAGCAGCCCCCAGCCCTGTGGATGGTCCCCACGCTGGACAATGCACTGAGACTCCACACAGAAACACTGGGCATGGACAGAAAAGTGGGGGGCAGGGGTGTGGGGGGGAAAGCAGCAGGAGAAACAGCCATGGAATGGTTAAAAGGATGGTGTTAAACCCTCATTTATCCCTGTTCCAGTGGGGATGGAGGGAGGATGTCACACTTTGTGTAATAAAACCACCCATTAGCTCCCACCACACCTTTGGCTGCTCTCATTCCCTTTGGCAGCACCGATTTGGGGCTGTGGATCCATCCTGGACCACGGCTGCTGGTGCTGGGTGAGATCTCGATGGTGTTGCCAGCTCCTGTGCCAGACCTTGGGTTGTGTGCTAAGTTTTCCAGGCCTCTGGAAAGACACTGTTGGTATTTGCAGGAGGGTTTTGCACCTCCTGAGCTCATTTCAACTTTTTCCCAGCTTTGGTTTGACTCAAGTAATTTTCCCAATGTTTTTCATTTCCTCGCTTGCTGTGAGATGCCGAGGTCAAGCACACACAGCTGTGAGGGGACAGTTTTCCTTTTCCACAATCTTAATCCAAGCTAAAATCTCCTCTTCGACTGTTTAAACTTTGATTGCATCGATAAGAAACTCTTGGCCACGTTTCCCTTTCACCCAAAAGGGGATTTTGAGCTCTCCTGCTCATCTCCACTGCTCCGGCGGCAGGAAGGGCTGGGGATGAGCCAGGAGCTGGCTGGGAACAGCACAGGAGAGAGACTTTCTTGGATTAGCTTCCAGCTCTTTCCTTTCTAAACACCCTGCGAGCAGGGTGGGATGAGAAGATGGGAAAAGAGACAAGGGACAGAAGGGATGGGAAGATGACCTTAGGGGTTGTCCTCATGGAGGGATGGAGGAGGAGGTCTCCAAAGCCTCCATCTCATCACCCTGGCCCCCAGCCACCCCCGCAGCAGCCCCCGCCTCCCCCGGGCTCTTGGGGCAGGGGCCGGGGCGCTCCCCACCCTTGGCGGGCTCTGGGAGGCCGGAGAATCCAAAACAACACGGATGAGGCACGGGAACGTCATCGCTCGGCGCTCGGAGCAGCGCCCTTGGCAGGAGCTGTGCTGTGGGCCGAGCGCTCCGTGTCCCATCCAGGGACACCAGGGCAGTGCTGAAGGTCACACGTGCTGCATTTGCTCCCCACAAAGGGATTCAACCCCTTCCAGCTGGGAGAAACGGCTGCATTCCCGGCTCTGCTTTGGGTTTCGGACTTGGGGCATCTCTGCTACCTGCAGATGTTGCACCGTGGTCCCCAAGACCTGGAGTGATTCCCATTCCCAGTCCCCCTTCCCTGGGCTGCAGCTCCTTGCTCTGGCTGGGATGGCTGAGCCTGGATGCTGTGGGATCCCCACGGCTGTGCTGGAGCAGGGATGGCACCCAGGACAGACCCAGGCAGCAAACACTGGGTGGAGGCCTGGAACAACAGAGCTGGTTTTGCTTTTTGCTCCAGAAACGTGTCATCTTTTGGACAGATGAGCAACTCTGAGCTTCTCCACTTCACGCAGCTCTGGAAAAGCCTTTTTCCTGCCCCCGAGCCCCCTGTGTGTGTTTGGAGAATGCTCCAGAACAGAGCTGACTCTGCTGCTGCTCTCCAGTTCCCATGAGGGGCTGGGGCAGTGGGGATCCCCCAAAAGTGCAGGACCCTGAGGAACAGCCTCATCTCCATCAGTGTCCGTGGGCAATGCACCCAAACCTGGCTCCTCCCTCCCAAGGCCCCTCCCTGGCAGTGACCAGTACCAGTGTCCAACCTGGACACGGTGGCCAACAGCAGAGGGGGTATGGTGGCAGCATCCACCTCCAACACGTCGTAGCCCCAAAATTTCTCCTCCTCATCCCAAACATCACAATTTGCTGCCCCAACATTTCTCTTCCTCACCCCAAAACCCTCAAGTGCCTCATGGCCGGGCCACCGAGGCCTGGCTGGGTGTGGCAGTTGGGGACACATGGCCTGGCTGCCCCAGAACTGGGAGCTGGGCTCCCGTTTCGCCACTGCTCCAACACGGACCAGCTTCCTGGCAGCCGGCAGCCACATGCATGGCTCATCCTTTCCCAAATCTGGCCGCTCTTCCGCCCCGGATCACAGCTCGGGACAGGCGCCAGCGTGTATCCCATCAGCGAGGGGTGGTTTCAGTTTTCTCCTTGGAGGATTTTTGGGTTCTGCAGGAGGGTGAATGAACCAGCATGGAAACCTCTGGCAGCTTCAACCAGTTCCCAGAGTGACCCATCCTGGTTATCCGCAGGGATTGCCGAGCAAGGCTTTGTTTTCCACACATGGCTTCCATCAACTCACTCCGCCGTCGCTGTCTTGGATAAGGGCTCAGATAAGACGCCCAAGCCTTGATCCTTGTTCCAGTGAGGCAATGCCCATGTGCCAGGAACCAGCTTTTCCCTTCATCCCCATGCCATGGGGAACTCGGATGGGGTGGGCAGGTCACCCCATTCCCTTTTGGACATCAGCTCCCTCTGCAAGGTCGACATCTCCATCTGTGTCCTTTGGGAGCTGCTCTGCCCCAGGACAAAGGGCTGGACTGCTCCAGGAGCTGCCCAAAACCAGTGATGGGCTCTGGTGCCAGCTGGGGTGGGAGGGGGAAAAAAGTGGGGCTGACGAGATCCATCTGGAAGGAAGTGGGATAATCCCTGTAAACACCTCTTACGCACTCGGGGCCTGCACGGGTGTCATTGTGGCTTTTCAGGACTAAACAAACCCCGTCTTTCCAAATTCTCAGAGGTCACAGTGTCACAGCCCCAGATGTTTTAATTCCTGGATTTGGGACACCCTTGTTAACCCCAGGGGCTGCACTGGGGTGAGGGGATCTGCTTTTTTTTGGATGGAGGCTGGGATCTGCTTCCTAGCAGCCTCCTGTTCCCACATGGAAGCGAGCAGCTCCCTGGAAAAGCCTCCCAGCACAGGGAAGGGCTGTGCTGGCCAGTCCCTCCTCACAGGGTGGACGGTGCCCAGCGCTGCCCTCTTCCCTTCCTGCTCACCTCCCGGGTCAGCCAGAGGAAACAGGAGGAGAGAGCTGGCTGCGGGCCTGGAGCAGGGATACGTGGCAGGCGGGATGAAGGCAGCGGGTACCACCCATCCCACACCTCTGCCCTGCCCCAGAGGGCTGCCCTCTCCCTGGAGATGCTCCAGAGCAAGCCAGGCTGCTCCACCAGCTCCTGCAATGCAGGCGAGCAGGGATGGGGGCTGCTAGCTGGGAATCACAGTGAGGATTCCAGCAAGGAATCATCGCTTCACCTTTCCTTCCCAGCCGGAGGCTCCCACTCCAAACCCACGTGTCCTCAGAGCAAACTTCTCCTGGCACCAAGCCCCTTCTCCCTCCTTCCTCCATTGCCTGGCCCCGGAGCAGAAAGGTTCTGAGATAAGGACATGAAAAAATAAGATTTCTCTTTGGGACAACCCAAGCAAAACACTGCGCTTTCAGAGAAGTTTCCCTGGAAAAATGACTGTTTGGGAACACTTTCACCCACTTCCCAGAGTTGGGAGCAGCCTTCGGTGTAACTGAAGCCATTGGGAGCAAAGCCCTCCTCCTAAGACTCCCACACGAAGGGCTGAAACTCCTTGGAGCGGCCTCAAAACTTCAACATTCAGTCTGGGATGGGGAATGTGGCTCTAGGTGCAGCCAGCCCAGGCTGTGGAGGGACAGAAGACACGGACAAGGCTGCAGGGCACGATGGAAACGTGAATCTGAGCCCTGTATTCCCTCCCATCATCAACCTGCTACGGAATCCTCATCCCATCTGCTCCTTGCCCTCCCTTGGGACGGGAGGGATCCAGCCAAAGGGTGGGGAACCACCACTGATGGAGGTGATGACATCTAAAAGCCAGCCTGTGGTGAGGCCCTGAAGCAACACACGCGGCCCCTGGAAGTGCTGAAAACCATTCCCTTCAGGAATAAACCAGAACCCTGTTTTAGCCAGGCCTTCTCAGAGCAGCATAGACTTCTGGAAGTGCATTCCGAGGACAAGTGTTTTCCTAAAAGAATTGAACAACATGCCTACATCTGAACCCTCACAATCCTCACTGTTCCAATGAGTTAGGTCCTAAAAGAGGCCCAGGAAAACTTGGTTTATTTGTTCCAGTTTGGGAATGGCGTTGCTTAGAAAGGACTGGAAATCCGAGCTGTGCATTACAGAATTCCCAGCCTGGAGGCTCACGGTCAGGATCCGTGTTTGGTGCCAGACCAAGATGTGAACACCTAAACCTCGTGGGAAGCATTTCTATGGATAAAGGAGTCCATGTGTGCCACAACTCGCTCCCACCAGCTCCATGTCACCAGAGAAGGGAACAGAGGATTTCATGGACACTGAGCACCCTCTGCACCCCCAGTCCTTGGAGGACAAATACTTCCCCAAGATCCTACAAAAAGCACACAGTGAGTGGGCCAGAACCAAAACCAGCGGGAATGTTTGAGCAAGCACTGCTGTTGTTGCTGGGCAAATGCATGGAAGCCCTGGAAGCTTTGTCTGGAGGTGGGAAAGGCATTGGACGCTGGCTCTGAACACACCCCACAGCAGGGGGGAAAGGGTGGAAGGAAGCAGGGATGCTTGGTTGGAATTTAGGGCTTTTTTCCTGCTTTTCTCCTTGCTGGTGTGCAAGCCAGGGCAGCAGCCATTGTGCTCTCCAAAGAGTCTGGCCCCACAATGCAATGAAAACAAACCACAGGAAGGAAAGGAATTAGCAGGGAAAGGAAAAGCAGCAGTGGGAATAAGGACTCAAGCCCAAAATAAACCCGCTGGCTGCTGCTGGAGGTGCAGGTAGGAGAGGTTACACCTTCCCCTGAGGGAGAACTTGGAACTTAGGGGTGAAATCCCGGCTTTTCGGGTTTATTGCTACAGGGAAGCAGGGTTTCAAGGGGCTGGAATAACAGGAAACAGCCCCATGCACAGAGATATGGGAAGGAATTTCTTTGAGGTTTCCTAGAAACTTGAACTAAGAGGGAGCAGAGGCAGAGCTGCCTGCTGCACCTGCAAAAGACTGGGCACCATGGGCAGAGAAAGCAGCCTCTGCTGGGGTTACCACTTTATCCTCATGGATTCTGAGGAGAAGCAGAGACCAAGGGTTTGGCATTGCGGGTTTGTCTCAGCAGCTCCCCAAGCCCCCGCTGTGCTCTGCCAAGGCAAATGTACACAGGATCCAACAGGAAATCTTCCCGGGGCTGCTGTTTCCCCTGCGTCACTCCTGCTGGAGCTGCAGGGGTGGGTGGGACTTGCTGGACCAAGGGCTGCATGAACACAGGGGCTGTGCCCACCTCGAGCTGCTTCCTGCTCCCAAGGAAGGAAAACAGGGAATAAACTGAAAACAAAACCACCTTGAGGCTGTATCTCCTGCTCCACAGCAAACACTTCCCTGTGGGCAAACCAGAGCCCATCCACTTCCCAAATTGGGAATGGAGTAAGGAGAAGCTGGAAGGATCCCACTTTACAGCCCCCAAGATCCCTGCAGGAACTGGAAGGAGCGTGGAGTCAGGTGGGGTTGGGCTCTTCTCCTAGGAGACAAGCAACAAGACAAGAGGAAATGGCCTCAAGTTGCTCCAGGGGAGGTTTAGATTGGATATGATGGCAAATTCCTTCACTAAAAGGGTGATCAAGCAGTGGCACCGCTGCCCAGGGCAGTGGTGGAGTCCCCATCCCTGGAGGGGTTTAACAGACGTGTGGATGTGGCACTTGGGGACATGGGGCAGTGGTGGCCCTGGCAGTGCTGGGGAATGGTTGGACTCGACTGCAGAGGGCTTTTCCAGCCTTACTGATTCCATGATTTCTGTTGCTGCCTGGCGCAAGGAAGCCCAGGCCTGTCCCAGAAACACATCACCAGGGAGGTTTTGTCATTCCAACTCCAACAAACACTTTATTCCCATCAGCCTCACCCGTCCTCACAGAGGACAGAGCGCAGGAGGGGAGGGAGCTTTTCCAGACTGGTTCCATGTGGGAGCAACGAGGGACAACCAAGGCCACGAGGAGCCATTCTCAAATTCCACCATGACTGAGGAGTCTTTGCTAAGCTGGTGCAACTTCAAATTTCAAACCAAGCCTTGACTTTTGGGACTTGGTAGTTAAGAGAGCCCACAGAGGCCCTGACAGACTCTTTTCCCAACCAATTGTGGGGCCTAACATAGCTCAGTGCACTCCCAACACCACCAGGATTCCTGCCCCAAAACCAGACTCTGAACCAATACCACACTCTGGACTCAGAGGGGAAGGGGAGGAAGGGCTGGGATTAAAAATATCACCCCAAAACAACAGGAATTTGGAAGAAATTTACACAAAGGACGTAAAAAGCAGGAGCAGCTATGAAAATATGTTGAGATGGCCAAGAAAAGTCACATCAAAATATATTTAAAAACCAGAAATTCCAATCCGTGTGGAATTTAAAACTCCTTTCCCCACCTATGTTTTCCTGCTCAAGGAATCTCGGTTGTTCCAGGACGTGGAACATGATAGGCAGCACCAGTTATGTCCTGAAAAAGTATTTCCCCAAACTCTGAGCACTTCCATAATTTACAAACCAAAGATGAGCTAAACCTCAACCATCGCCCCCCTCCCTCTTCCCCCTTCTACAGTGGGCAGGAGAAAAGACCGCAAACAAATCTGACTTTGCATTTCCAGGGAAGTCCAATTTTTCCACACATCAATATCCCTGCAATCCGTTGTAGACCTTCTGCACCGATCCTTGCTTCAACAGCTGCTTGAGACCTGCAAGGGAAGGGAGAGTGTCACACGCAGAGCACAGCAAAGACCTAGGGGTGACTTTTCAAACACTTCTTCCCCATTCCTGAAATCCTGTACACTAAACATTCCAAGGCACTGGCAGTTCAAGGATCTGTCAGTAACAAATTCTTACCAAACAGGCTAAAAGAGTGAGTCAGCCCTTAAACCCATAATAGCTCATCTCCTGGGGTCGGCACGACAGGGAAGGGCTGGCAGGTCTCCACTGCTGCTTAAAGGGCAAGTCCACACGGAGCAGAGGAAGCAGAGTGGCAAGGATGGATGTGTCACTGTTTTCCTAGAGATTAGAGAGGGAGTCCTCTCTGATTAACTCAGCCTGGTCACTCAGTGCCCTGGGGCCCCTCAGGACACGGCTCAGAGCAGCCTCAAAAACCACGGAGCCCAAAACAGGACCCAAAACAGAGAGAAACTCCCAACACTGCGGGTAACTTTCAAATAACCTTCACTAAAAGAAGGACACTGAGGGGCTGGAGCATGTCCAGGGAAGGGAATGGAGCTGGGGAAGGGGCTGGAGCACCAGGAGCAGCTGAGGGAGCTGGGAAAGGGGCTCAGCCTGGAGAAAAGGAGGCTCAGGGGGAATCTTCTGGCTCTGCACAACTCCCTGACAGGAGGGGGCAGCCAGGTGGGGGTAGGGCTCTGCTCCCAGGGAACAGGGACAGGATGAGAGGAAATGGCCTCAAGTTGCTCCAGGGGAGGTTTAGATTGACTACCAGTAATGAAACCAACCAATTTGCTTGTACAGAAGAAAATTCCAACCTCTCAGGCATGCAAATACTCCAGGAAATCCTGCTAAAAAACGGTTTGTCTCCCTGCAACCCTTGTCCTGCTTGTCTGTCCTTAAACCTTTCTGGCTGCACATTCCACTGTCCTTGAAAACCAGTGATGGGATGCATAAGGGTCACAGTAGCTGTGTTAAAACACTGGAAAACTGTCCTGGAAGTTGTAACTGGAAGCAGGACGTCTCTCTGCCAGGCAAGAACTTCTCATGCTCCTTGCCTGATGGCCAGAGATTCCTGAACTCTTCAGGAACACCAGGACAAAGTGAACCCCTGTCCAGGAGCTGCTCATTATTAGGAACAGGTTGTTCTCCAAGGCAAATTCACTTTCTCTCCTGCATTCAGAGGAGGCTCCAAGTCACCTCCCAGCTGGTGAGTGAGAGGATGTGGCTCCTGGTTCTTAGAAAGGAAGGCCGTAGCTGGAGAAAGGTGTGCTCCAGGAACCCTGAAAGAAGTGGGATTAGCACCATCCCACACCTCATTTCCTGGCAGCTCCCACACCTCAGGCCTGCTGGCCTGAAGGACACCCTCAGTAGTGCTCAGGATATTTCAACACATATCCGAGGTTTAATCAGGAATTCCAACCAGGAATCCTAACACTTGGTGCTACTGCACTTCAGGTGCTTTTTACTGGAGCCTGGAGTCAATTTTGCCTTTGAAATGTTGCTGATACCAACATGAAGTGACAGGTTACAGCACAGAGGGAGAGGCAGCTCTGATCAACAGCGATCAGTTCCCACTGCAGGAAAGAAGGGATATTATTTCTGTGACTCCAAAGCTCGGGGTGGTGCTCTCAGAGCCAGAGTATCTTCTGACAGCCCCAGGAGCTGGACATGTGGTCAGGAGATAAGAAATGAGGACCACTGCCAACAATAAGGAAAAAAGGGATGTTTTCAATTCTGAAGCCTGCAGTTTTCCATTGAATGTGTACACTGAACTGCTGCCACACACAGGGATGGACCTATTCCCTCATAAAACTCCTGAAATCACGGATGTTTGGAGATATCCACCACACAAAAAGGCATGTCACTGCCTACCCAGTCACCTTCCCCTGGGAAATGTGGAATTGCTTTAGGAGAGAGAGAAACACCCAAGGCCCTGTGCCTGAACACACCCATGCCAGTGCCATCATCTCTCTGTTCCCGGATATCCGTAGAGGTGTGTGAGCAATTCTGTCAAAAACATGAAGGCTTGTGTCACTGCCCCTTGCCCAGTAGCCTCTAAACTGCCAGGAGCATCAGCTGGAATAACCTCACATCTGTTTCAGAGCTGCTGTTGCCTGATGAAGCTTCTGGAAGAGCAGCAGAGCCTGGAATGACACTTCACAGTGACGTGATCATAGTGCCCTGCACAACACTCTCGGAACAAGAGGGAAAGCACAGAGATAAAACCACGAACCAGGATCACTCTAAGCCCAGCCCAGAGGCACAGACCTCCCAGCCTAAACAGCTGCAGGAAGAGCCATGGGACATCTGGAGCTGCAGCCACCAACTGGACTGCACATGGCAGCTGGCACAGCGTGGCCAAGGCAGCAGCAAGTGCCAAGGATGGAATAAAACCCACCCAGGGCTTGGCTTTTCACTACAAATTGAGGAGTTCAGGAAATCACCTAGAAGAAGTGAATCCACTTCAGAAGAAGCCCTGGAAGAAGTTCTGGGGATGGGGATTTCCTGAAGAGCTGCATGGTACATGCCAGGAATATCTTTGTCCCGTGGCAGAGGATGAGGCCACTGATTCCTACTCTGACACAGAGCAGCAGAACCACAGAGGCTGCTGGAGCAAAGAATTCCCTGCTAGGAGTACAGGATTTAAAGATTTACCCTCCTGGCAATTTTAGGATTCCTACATGGCTCATCAGGTTTCCATTTGAGCACTGAAGCTGAGCAGCAGATCTCTGCTAGAGGGAGTAGGGTGGAAGGAGCTGTGGGGAGGAACAACCCTTCTCCTGACGCAGTGTGACATTCCTTACCCTCAGCAGCAGAGGGATTTCCACAAGTCTTGCCTCCAAGAAAGTAGCAGCAGGGGCTGGAAAACCCTTTGTGATCCCATTCCAGCCGAGGCAAAGCAGACAGAGGCAAAGCCCAGCAAGGCTGGGGGGTCAGACAGATGGGCAGCTCCAAAACAAAGCACCTGCAAACTTGCCAAGAGCTGCATTCCAGCAGCAGCACATCCCAACCTCAGCCACAACCGTGGCAGCCAAGCTTGCTTGCTTCCAAGGGATGTGGGAGCTAATCACTGGCCATCAGCCAACTGTGTTATGTTGGACAAGGGGCACAGGGACAGGACAGCCCCTCCTGACTGCTCCAGCCCCTGGATGAGCTGTGCCAGGTTCAGGTGGGCTCTGGACACGCACCTTCCCGCTGCTCGGGCGTCAGCTGCTCCTTGGGGAACTCCACGTCGAAGGTGATTATTAGGGAGCCTTTGATGTTGTTGTTATCAAAGTTTGGAAGACCTTCTCCCTTCTTCCACAGTTTGGCGCCAGGTTTTGTGGTTTTATCCCGGGCAATGTGAACCTGGGGAGAAAAGGAATTTTAGAACATTAGTGGCGTTACAAGATCAGAATCCCAGGATCACTGAGGCTGGGAAAGACTTCCAAGATCATTGAGTCCAAGCCACGACTGATCCCTACCTTGTCAACCAGAACAGAGCACTGAGGGCCATATCCAGATGTTCCTTGGACACCTTCAGGGATGGGGACTCCACCACCTCCCTGGACAATCCACGTTCTGAGTGTGCACCCCAGTACTCCAACACTCTTTCCAACCCACTGGAAAGCTCCAACTGGCTTTGATTCCTTGCCAAAACCAGTGATATCCGATGGGTTCAGGCAGTTTTACTGGACACATGCCAGAACTAACACCACCCACAGCTGGGACAGCTTGGAAGTGAGACACACACTGCGCACCCCCCGCAGAGAGCCCATCTTGGCTCCATGGGAATTGGCCTGGAATGCTCCAGCAGAGGGAACACTGCAGATAACCAGACCTCGAGCACAGAGCTGCAGGTGAATTTGGGATACACACAACACCCTGGGCCTCACCTTGTGCCCATCCAAGTGGGCGATATCCATCTCAAAGCCCGTCAGTGCCTCGACCAGCGAGATCGTCACGTTTGTGTACAAGTCATCTCCTCTCCTTTCAAACACTGGGTGCCTGTGGAAATAAGAGCCATTGAACTTTTCTCCTTCCCCAGAGGGGAAACAGATCCTTGAGATTCTTTCCTTCTATTTGGGAGTTTGGAGAAATCATAAATACGAAGGGAAATGAGGAATGAATCAAATTTAGCTTCATTTTCCTGTGTAAGATACGCACTGATAAGTGCCTTTTCTATTTCTAGGGCACTGAGTGGTGAGGTGTGGCAAGAAGTCCTGACTCACACAGCAATTTTCTTAGTAGTGCATTTCCTTACGATAGCAAGATTGTGTGCTAGGAAAAAGGAGATATTTATTCTGAATCACACATGGTGAATTCAAGCCAAAAAAATTAAGATACTTTGATAATTCCACTTTTAACAGCATCAAGCCCAGCTCCTCCAGCACCACAAGGGTTAAACACCCTGCACAGCCCTGAGTGCCAGGCCTGCACCTGCCCTGCTGAAAGACAAGCTCCATCTGGCCAAGCAAAAGCCTAACTAGGCCAGAGACTTACTTCAGAACTTTTATTCGGAAGCGCAAATCTCCTGGCTCCCCATCCACGTGGGGCTCACCTGTGGGGGAGAAAGAAAAGCTTTGTTTAATGGAAATAGTTAGGAACAAGTGGAGAGACGAGCAGGATATTACAGACTTGCAGCTTACAAGTAAAAGGAAAAAAAACCAACTAATTGATCTTCAGATGACCAAAATTCTGCTTGAACATATCCTAAAGAGCTTAGGACTTTCTGAGTGTTGCCTCAGCAAGGTCACACCTCTGCTGAGGTGCTGCGAACAGAACACTTCTGTTCTGAAGACCTGTCTGCATGTTAATGATGTCCTTTAGCCACTGAAGGGCAGAGGGGATCCCTTCACATGCTCAAGCCTGGAACAGATGCTCCTGCTCAGGTGTTATGTGAAACATCAGATTTAGAGCTGGCTTTGTGCACATCCCCACTCCCAGCTAAGGGACTGGAACTGTGTTATCCAGACTTAGGAACACGCTCCTGGATTTCAGCACATGCAGAGGGCACAGCACTTCCAACCACATGGGGGGCGTGAGCACTGCCAGGGCCATGGAGAACCATGGAAGAGGAGCAGCTCAGAGCTGAGCACACACTCACCTTCCCCAATGAAGGGATATTCCATGCCATCCCTCACCCCTGGCTCTATCTCCACTTCCAGTGTCCGCTCCTCATTCACCAGCCTGAAAACGGGAACAGCAACCCACTGCTCAGTTTTCAACTTTATTTATTTATTCCAACTTCATCTCAACTTTTAATTTGTGTCACTGGGGTAAGGAGACCACCCTCACAAGCTCGCACATGCTCTCCTTGCTCGCATCTAAACCTAGAGGGTCAGAGCTGCCTTTTTGGTGAGCTGAGACTCAGGGAGTAGAGAAGGTGAAGTTAAAAGCTCTGAAATACATAGTCAGCATCAGGGTGTGTGACTACAGCACGGCATTCCATGTCCAGCTGTTCCCAGCTGTCTGCTTCCCATTCAGATTTAGCTGTGGAACGTCCACTGCAGTGTGACTGTGCAAGGAATAAAAGGCAGGAAAAGGAAACTGGGGAGCTCTACATCCAACAAAGGGGGCCGTCTCTGCTGTAAGAATAAAGAGTGGCTCCCTGGAAATGAGAACCCGGTGCTAAGCCTTCCCAAAGTACCCAGTTCTTCCCGGGAATACAGGCGCGTTCCCCCACCTAGCGGTGGCTTTTGGAATAAACAGCCCTATATTACTACATAAAATCACGGAATTTATGATTCTGTGAAGCAGAAAAGAGCACCAAACTCACTTGACGTTGGGACATTCATCACAAACAACTTCCTGAGTCATCTGGAAGCGCCCAGGCCCCAGCTGGGTGGTTCTCATCTCCTGCCTGCAGTTGCATTTCCGTTTGCCAGGTGCCTGTCTTGCCACTGGCTTGTTCCTGACAACCTGCAGGGAAGAGGGAGAGGTTCATGCCAGCGTTCCTGCGTCTCCACAAGGGTCTGGATTTCTCTGAACAGAGAATGGTTTGGGTTGGAAGGGACCTTAAAGATCATCTAATTCCAGCCCCATGCCTCGGGCAGGGACATGTTGTTGTGTGGTGCTGCCACAGCAGCTCCAAATGTGGCTCAGCAAAACACTGACAAGTTTTCACCTGGTGATCACACACTGAACACCAGAAAAGCTCTTTCTGACACCACTATTCCCATTCTCTTTCCTTTTCCTGCACACTTTTCCACCCAGGAAAGGTAACACTAGGATGGAACACCCCACACTTTGTTTCTGACACTTCCTTGCCCCACACAATGGGGAAATTATCTGGAGTTCCCCCAACAGCCACAACGCAAAATCAACCAATGGAAAGCCAACATACAGACAGGAGGGACTGTCAGCACCAGAGATGGAGCTTGCTTAAAAGAATGTAATAATTTTCCACATACTCTTCTCAGTTATATAATCTGGAAACTGGCAGTGACACGTCTGGCCACAGAAGGAGACTGAAAAATCTTCAATGTGGTTTTGCAAGAATCGCAAAGTGAATTTGAAGCTTATGAACAGCCCCTCAAATATCCCTAAATTCTACAGAGGAACAATTTACACCTCTTCCAACTGGGCTGCTGCACTAATCAAGCTGAGCTGGTGACTGACAGCCAACAAATCAGTATTATCACACTTTATGGAGACACTGTCAGATTGAAAAGGTGAATAAATGTGTGGTTTCTTCAGTAAACTACAGGAAATAGCACCACAACATCCTCCACTACCAGACACAGAAAAGGAGCATCTATTTTGGCTCTATTTTTTGGGAGAAGATATTCTGAGCTCTGGTCAGGCACCTCAAACCTGGGAACACCTGGAAACACTGAGACAAGTAAACTTACTTCTACAAAGTTTCCTGAATACACTTCCTCCAGTGTGACCTCCAGGTCCACGATGATGTCACTTCCTCGGGGAATATTCCTGTCTTGCTGGCGAGGGTTCCCTCCAAACATGAATCCAAAGTCTCCAAAGAAGCTGGAGTTAAGCACATCGATTAGGTCAGGAAGGAATTCTGGGCAAATGCTTCTACTGCACTAAAGAACAGCCTCCTCACACTCCTAAAGCTCCAGAGTAAATCCAGGAACCTCTTTTTGCTCCTGCAGAACACAACTAAAGCCTTCAAACAAAGCAGTCACTTTGGAAGAGTTTTCTGCACTGAAGAAAACAAAATTTGGAGCAGAACACTCAAAATCTGACCTCTCCACACTGCACTGCTGCTCAGCTGCCACCACCACAAGCTGTAAACTCTGAGTAGCACTGCAGGTCACTGCTAGCAGGTTGGTTTCCAGTAGTTTGAGGATGAGAGGGATGAGGAAAACTCCCTAGGAATCCTGCATATTGTCCCTCAGAACAGAACAGAGCAGCAGTGCAAGTCCTCACCCAGGATTACAGGAGCTGAGCAACTTCTGGATTATTTTAGGAAATTCATCCAAAGGGGCAGAAAATCAGGTTCTGTCCAAGCAATGGGCAAGTGGCTTCGGTTTTTAATGCTCCAAATTCTACAGGTGCTGTGCAAGTAACCACAGCATTGCTTTGCAGAAGGAAAAGTGTGCCCAAAATGCTGTGTGACAACAGGTTAAACCCCAGTCACACACAGATAACCTGAGAAAGTTTCCACATGTTTGAAGCAGGTGCTGCACCTGCAAAATCACCCACAGTGCCCAGAGGTGCCCATGTGGGAAAGTCTCTACTGGTTCCTGCTTGCAGCAAGGAGTGGTGCACACCAAAAGTGGAAATTGCATGTGAGATACCCACTCTAAATGCATTTCTTCAAATTCTCAACTCGCACATCAGCGACCCTGGGCCAGGTAAAAACCCCATCAAAGGGGTGCTTGAGCATCACAGAATCAGAGCAGCAGCTGTAGGACAGCCCACAGGGGTTAAACCTCCTTACTGGGAGAAGATGTCTCCATGGGAGCTCTGGTGCCCATCCTTCAAGCCCTCCTCTCCATAGGCATCGTACTGCTTCCTCTTCTCCTCGTCTGACAGCACCTGGAAAAGGCAGGGATGTAGGAAAGGCTTTCATCTGGAGCCGAGGGGAGGTGTTGGACAAGGCTCTGAAGGTCCCCAGCACTTTTCACTGGGGACACTACAGGAGCCCTGCTTGCTGTGCTGTCCAGAAAAGTTAAGCCCACAATAAGCACATAACGTTCATTAAAAAAGCAGGAGCAACACGGAAAATGTAACCACTGAGTTTATCTTAAATATTAAAAAAGAATCAGAAGGAATAACTCGAATTCTACAAAGCAGGACATGCTGAAACAAATAATCACATACCACCACCCCTGTGTCCCAGCCACGACTTTTAAGGCTGTAAAGCATCAATTCTATTTCTTAAGTTTTGATCTTTGCTCTTTCCTGCCTCAGAGATCCAGAAGTCTCTGGTCACATTTAGTCTTCCTTGCCCTTCCTCCCCCATTGATCATGTTTGGAAAGGCCAGAGTTGCCAGGCTGGCTTTCAGAAGGCTGGGCAGGAGTGGGAACAGGTGGAAAAGCAACTCAACAGGCGAAGAAGCAGCTAAAAGATGAAAAGCAGCCTGAATTTAGGGTGTTTGGAGAAGCTGTGGCTGCCCCATCCCTGGAAGTGTCCAAGGCCAGGTTGGACAGGGCTTGGAGCAACCTGGGTTAGTGGAAGGCGTCCCTGCCCATGGCAGGGGGTGGGACTGGATGAGCTTTAAGGTCCCTTCCTACTCAAACCATCCTGAGATTCTGTGGAATTATAATCATTGATAAAATGCTAGCAACAGGGAAAAAATCAGCCGTGACTTCGCTACTTTCACCCAGTAGGTAAGGGTTCAGTTCTCCCTTTGCCACTTGAGATTCCCATGGAAACTCCTCCCAAATCCATCTTGAGATTCATGACTCCTTGTAGAAGAGTCTCAGCTCCCTCTCCTGGGATCAGTCTCCTTCCTCATTGAACCAGCTGAAGTCAGACCACGCAGCTCCGGGCTGGAATCACCGAGCCCGTGAAAATGAAGAGACTGAGCAGGTTCATTAACCTACTTTCCCCTCAATTTTTCGGGAAAGCTTTGCCATAATCAGCTACTCAGCTCCTGAACAGCAGTGCTGTTAACAGAGGCTTTATGGCCAGGAAAATTCTGGTTTACAAGGGACACTCAACTCTGGTTCCATTTTGCCCAAAACCACCAAATCAAGTCACTGTATCCCACAGCTAATTCTGCAGAAGGATTTCCCAGCTGTCCTGGCTAAACACAGATAAAGACCTTGCAGGGAGGGCATCAAAAGCTTCCCCCAAACACCACACACATCAATACTGGATTTCTGATTTGATTTTACAACCATTTTTTTTCACCCAGCTGTTAAATAGAAAGAATAATCTCAACTTCTGGCAAAGATTTAAATCAACTGGAACTCGAGGAAGAGGCAGAGAAATCCTTTCCCAGCATAAAGTGCCAACAAGATCCCAGCTCACAGAAGCAGAACCAAGCTCACAGCTCCACATGCATCAATCCTGAGGTGCTGCAAATGACAGGGAATTACTTCTATCCACAAAAAACTTCTTTATATTCGTTTCCCCTGTGATAATTAGGCCAGTTTATTTAAGTCTGAACTAAAGATGGGTCCCAGCCCTGAGACAAAACTAAAGAGAACAGTTTTCTTTCTGAACACAGAGAAATAAATTCTAGCTGGTTCTCTCACTTCCTCATCTGAGGAATATTTGCATATCTGAGGAGCACCAGGGATGGAAGCAGGAGCCAGGCTACAAACCCTTTCCCCTGCAGCTGGATTCTTCCCAGAGGAACCCAACCTCCCACCCAAAGAGCAAGTCACTGTTAGGAATTTTTGCTAATGGAATTTTTCAGCACCACCTTCCTCAGGGTCTCTCTGCTGCACAGGGGGAGCAGGAACAGATGGAGTCCAACAGCGACAAAAGGAGGACAAAAAGGACAGAAAACATGGAAGAAACAGCCTGCATTCCATCACTAAGTATGTGCAGCCAAGGAAAGCAGCCTTTGATTGCAGACCTTCGGGCAATACAACAACCTATACTTGATTTATTTAACACACTATGCTATTAGTGTGAGGGATCATTTGCATGCCACAATATTTTCATGGAATAACAGGAGTCCTCCTGTGACCCACAATCACTTTTCTCACTTAATATCCTCTGAACCCAAGGCCAGCACCTTCCACTTCCCATCAGCTCAGACCAGTCCCAGCTCCAAGGCCCTGTGCACACTTGGAGCTGCTGCACCTCCACTTGTTCCTTGAGGAACTGGTCATAAATTCCAAACAACTTTAAGCTGGTGCCTTGGCTTCCTCCTGGCTGAGAGAGCTGAGGTGTTGGATTGTCCTCCGGCAGGAGCAGCTCTCCAAGCAACCTGGTATCCTCTGCATCTTTGTTTTTCATTTGGGAGGGTATCAGGAATTGTATGTATTAACAGGGGCAGGATTAAATTTGGTGTAGGAATAGGGGGAGGATGGAAGTTAGGAAGGAAGGAAATTTGATGTGGAATGCGTCCCTGCCCACTGCAAAGGGATGGAATGAGATCATCTTTAAGTCCCTTCCAAACTAAACCATCCTGGGATTCTGTGATAGTAAAAGGTGTAGGATAGAATTCAACATATTAACAGGGGGAAGATGGAATTTGACATGGTAACAGAGGAAGACCGGATTCCAGCTGCACCTTATGGAAGAGCCTTTACATTCCCCACAAATCTCCTTTCCCATGCCCTGAATGTTACAGGATGAACCCTCACGAGTCTCAATGGCCAAGCTCCAGCCTGTTCTACTACGAGCCCCATCCACCCTTCCCAGCCCGGGGATGACATTCCCGGTTCCCGGCCACACCTCGTAGGCAGCGCCCAGGTCCTGGAACTTCTCCTGCGCCCGGGGGTCGTCGGGGTTCCTGTCGGGATGGAGCTGCAGCGCCAGTTTGCGATAGGCCTTCTTGATGTCCTTGATGGAGGCGCCGCGGGACACCCCCAGGATCTTGTAGAAGTCTCTCCTGCCGTGAGGGGGAGAGAGAAGGTGAGGGAAGGGAGAGGGGAACGGGGAGAGGGTGAAGGAGAGCGGGGATGGGAGAGAGGGAGACAGAGGGGAATGGGAGGGAGAGGGGAATGGGAGAGAGAAGGGATGGGAGGGATACGGGAAGGGAAAGGAGAGAGGTGAAAGAGGTGAGGGGAAAGAGGAGAGAGGGAAGCGATGAGGGGAAGGGAGCGGGGTCCCGTCAGCGCCGCGGCCGCCGACCCTGAGTAGGGGGAAGGCCCGGTGCTGAGGCGGAACCCCCCCAGGCCCGGGGGCGCGGCCCGGCGCACTCACCCCGCGGCGGCCTCCCCGCAGAGGCAGAGCAGCAGGAGGCAGAGGCGGCCGATCCAGGCGGGGGCCATGGCGGGCCCGGCCCTGCCGGCTGAGGGGGAGCGGCGGGAGCGGCGCGTCCGGGCGGTTCCGCAGCGCCCCGGCCC
>VZTG01001545.1:982-13262 GCA_013397845.1 Melanocharis versteri
GATGCTGGAGCCGGGGGGCGAAGGGGGTTGGTGCTGCCGCCCCTCCGAGCATCGCCCCGCGGAGCCGAGCGCGCCCCGCAGCCCCCGAGCGGCTCCCGCGGGGATGGAGCGGTCGGGGCGCGCAGGGATGAGCGAGCTGCGGGTTCGCCTGGGCGAGGGAAGGCTCCAAAGAGACCTCGGAGCACCGTCCGGTGCCTAAAGGGGCTGCAGGAGAGCTGGAGAGGGACTTTCGGCAGGCCGTGGAGTGGTGGGGCGAGGGGGACCGGCTTCGTGCTGCCAGAGGGCAGGGTTGGGTGAAATATTGGGAGAAATTGTTGCCTGTGAGGGTGGGGAGGCCCTGGCACAGGGTACCCAGAGAAGCTGTGGCTGCCCCATCCCTGGAAGTGTTCAAAACCAGGCTGGACAGGACTTGGAGCAACCTGGGATAGTGGAAGGTGTCCCTGCCCATGGCAGGGGGTGGAATGAGATAGGCTTTCAGGTCTTTTCCATCCCAGACCATTGCAGGATTGCAGGATGGGGGGATTGTGTCAGGTTGGGGCTCCACACAGGGATTCCTTGGCCAGTCATGCCAGAGCAACTCATATTCTGAAGGCACCAGCTTTGCTTTACCTGGCTGTGAGGTTTGCAAATATTTGTATTTCTTTTTCCTGTGAATTCTGCCATTACGGACGAATTTCATTTTTTAAACAAGATACTAAAAAAACAGAAAACCAACAAAATTCAGTGTCTAAGCTGTGTTTCCCAGTTGGAAACGGGTTTAGTTCAAGCCAGGGGAGCAGCTGCCCCACTCAGTGTCCCCCCACCCCATTGGGATGTGGCTGGGCAAAGGGGTGCTGTGCCTGCCCTCAGCACCTGGAATTTTAAAATAAACCCAAATTGACAGCAGATGAAAGAAACTACCACAACCACTGCAGCTAAGTCCACCTGTGGCCATTAATCACGCCCCTAAAAATATATTGCTGTGTTTAATCCCAAACCACAAATTTACTGTCTGAAGAATTATCAGAATAAATACTTCTAACAGTAAGGACCATTTAAATCACTCGTGTGTACTAGCAGACCTCAGAAAGTGCTCCAAAGGCAGGTTTTTTTCCTTGCAGACCAATTTAAACCTGCCAACAATAGCCTTTTTTTCCTTAACTAGCACAAATACCCCCTTCCCCACTTATGACCCGACTTAGGTAAAAATGGACATTTTCCAAAGAAATATTTCAAATAACATAAAAGAGATTTCCTAGCTCAGAATCCTTTATAGGTGAGTAGTACTCTTGATATTGGTTTTTTTCTGTAATATTTTGCCTACAACTGAGAGGTGAAATTTGTACTGGAGGCTGGGAACGGAAGTGAAGAAGTGGAATCTCCCATTTATACAGAATTACAGCATTTTAATCGAATGAGCTTTAGAAAAAGTTGTATTCACATGAGAAAAGTAAAGAGGTTTTTGTTGATTGGTTCAAGCATTGTGTGTTGGATATAATAATTGCTTTTTCAGTGAGAAGTCAGGTGCCATCAGTGACATTTCTTGTGGCTGATGGGTTTTCTTCAAATTCTGCCTTGCACAAGGTTTTGTTTTAGCCACTTTTTCCTGCCTCACTCCTCAAAGTTAAGAAATCGTAATTTAGAGTTGTTCAGGATTATTGTTATTAAGGAAATAAGAAAATGGCAATGAAAGGGAGGATTTGGTGACATGGGGTACGAACTAGATCTTGAACTCATGGCTGGAGCTCAGTAGTCATTTTGAGCCATCAGAAGCCAGAGATGGGACAGAAAAAGTCCCTGACTGCCTGGGTCATCAGGGAACTGATCCTCCTAAAAACTGGCTGAACACTGCAAGAAACTGTTTTGTTTTAAGCCCATTCAGTTTCTTGATCTCGTTCACAGAAAGTCCACACAAGGCACGGAGGGGAGCAAGTAGGTTGGCAGATGAGGGCAGGATTTTGGTGATAAAACTGAAATCCCATCTGGAAGTGGTGATGAGGATCTGTTAGGAGAGAGGAAGGTGGCAAGAGCTGATGTGGTGGATGGATAGGAGGTGTCGTGTCAAGGCTTGGAGTTACCACACAGCATTTTTACCAAATTTCGTTGTTTTCCCGCTCCTCCAGGCTGAAGATAAGAATAATTTGCAGAAACAGAACTGCGGAGAAGACCTTGGATCCGGAGTTTAGCAAAGCCTTGGGGGAGGGAGGTGGCATCTCCTCCACTGGGGGTTGGGAAGAACAGATCAGACAGATTGTGTTTGCTGTGGGCACGTCCCACGCTGTGGGTCCCCGAAAGCTCTCCCGTGACCACAGCCCTCACACGGTGAGGTTCACAGTGTGGGTGCAGCCTGGGGAGCTTCAGTCCAAATCCAGCAGAGTAACCCAAATGTTTTTTCCATGGGATGCCACCCACGGCATCCCTGGGGACCTTGGTGGCTTCTTTGCCACCAAAGTGGCCGATTCGTGGTCCCTCAGGGACTGGCAGTGCTTGGGTTGTGTTTGTGTCACCTCCACGGGCTCCAGTCAGGATCAAATCCCATTTTTCCCAGGCACTGTGGCATTGCTGCTGAAAGACAGACTTTGTGTCGGAGGGAAGATAAGCTAAAGGAGACTGAGCAGATGAAGGGAAGGATGATGCAACACACAAGCGAGTGGCACTGGGGCAGAATTAATTCAGCATTGCTAACTATATGCTTTGGGTGGATTTTGTTTTTAACTTTGGGCTGAGATAAGGGCCGGCAGAGCTGATAGGGAAGGAGTTTCCTCACCCCTCCACAAGCTTCTGCGTTGCCCTGAAGCATTTGCAAATATGTTAACTGCTGCCTGAGCTGGTAGGATAAAGAAAGTGGTGTAAAAACCCACGCTGTCAAGGGGTTTTAATTATTGTGTGTGCTCATGGTGCTATAATCACTATCCCTCCTCATTTTTTTTTCTTTCTATAAAAATAAGTAAATGAGAAGAGTCTTCTCTCCACTTTTTTAGCATGGGGAAGGCAGTGAGGGGGAAGGAGGAGGTGTCCTCACCACCAGCCAAGGCCATCGCTGCCCACCCTTGGGCTGAGGGTCCTCTCCTGTGCCTCTGGGAGACCTGGGACCTGCCCCTCACTCCTGGGATGATCCTGGGGCTCAGAGACAGTGACTCTGTGAGCAGAGGGATGCTCGTCCTTACTGCCCATGTCAAAATTCCTGCAGCTACAGAGAGCCCTCAGATGCTTAAAAGTCTCCCACCACACAGGAAATTGTGTTCCCTCTTTGTCTCTCTCTCCCTGAGTTCGAGGAGGCTTAACCAGTCACTGGGGACAGAAACAATAATATCTCTGTGTCTAATGCTTACTGTAAGCAAGAGATGGATTACAAAATAGGCTGTTTATTTTTAATTATTAATGTGTTTGTGCTAGCAAGCCTTCGCAGAGTTACACATTGTTTGTCACGGATGGGAAAGGGGATGAACTATTTGGCAATAGTATTAAAAGCAATAATTATTCATTCTGGGCATTGCCATTTCCCCCCCCACCCCCAAGTGTATAATAAAAATGGTTCAAAGCATATGCTGAGGCAGGGCCAGAAAGTGTTGTCCTGAAACAAAGGGTGGCAGAAATCAGGGTTTCCCTCCTAGTTCAGTGAAAAAACTTTGCTTTGCCTCCCTGCAGCACTGCCCTGCTCTCCTCTCCCCAAGGATTCACCAGGGAAAATGCCTCCCTGGACTATTTACAGCACTCTCCAGAGGAGTCACACTGCACCAGAGGAATTATCTGCCTCCTCCAGCCCTCAGCTAATCCCTAAATTGCATCTCTGCTGCAAAGCTGAGTTTATTTTCATTCCATCATCTAGTAGTTTTAAGTATTACGAGGAATAAAATGGACATGCAAAGTGGTGCTTTAATTTTCAAGGGCAGTAAAGTGTTTTATTTTTAGGATGCTCTTCTTGAGGAAAGAATCTCTGGCAGGTCTTATCTGGTGGCTAATAATAGTGACCTGGTGTGCCCTGGCTGCTGCTGCCCTGCCCTTCTCACGCCTCCTGCTTACCCCGGGTGCTTCTGATCAGCTCATTAGGGCTGCCAAAATTACAGGCTCTAATAATGTAATAACAAGGTTTGCTCGCAGTAATTAACTCCTTGCGCCGCGTGCTGTTACTGGAAGGGCGACGTTTGGTAATTAGAGAGCACAAATATTTACTGTGAGCAGGTTTTTCTGTGCAGGATTTAGGAAACTGTCCGTGTGTTACCCTGTTGAATATCTAGAAAATACTGAGAAGGGGCAGCTCATGGGCTGAGAACCCTTTTTGGATATAAACACCCCATTTTCAAGCTCTTTTCTGCTCTCAACTTCAATATAAATCTTGCTTCCTGGGAGCTTTTTATTTTTTGTGTGGTCTGTTTATTGATAACAAATGGATCCCACACTGAATTCGTTTCACATCATTAAGTACGATTCCCCCAGTGACAGTGGGGCTGCTCCTCCCAGTTTGTGGTTATGGTTTTTCCCTGAACACAGGAGATAAACATCAGCATCTCAATGCACCAAGTGCATTAAAAAACAAAAAAAAAAAGCAAAAGCATATTGAAGTTTGCATCTTTCCTAAAAGCAGAATTTGCTCCTGCAGTCCAGCAGTGTTCCTGCAGCTTGTCATCAGAGCAAGAAGCATGCTGGAGGAAGTATAAATAGAAATTCATTTTAGTAATGCAAATCCCGCAGTCCTATTTTGGGCAGGGAAAATCCCCGTACCATTTCTTAAAAAAAAAAGAAGTGTGATGGTCTAGTTTTAAGACTGGGCTTATGAGGGATTTTGTCAACCAGTGTGTTATGGTGGAGATTCTCCTCTGCCATTTAAATATCTCTGTTTCTGATTAATCTAGCTTTTGTATGCTATAAATCCTGGCAAATTAGCTTGGGGTATGACCTCCTCCAGCAACTCACTCTGTTTTATTTAGTGCAGTGGTTTTGGCAGATAAGTCCCCTCTCTTCTGCCTTCTATGACTCCACTGGGAAAACAGTGAAGAGACAAAAACTTTAAAATATTTAGCACCCTCATCTTCTGCTTTTTTCCCTTCAGAAGTGGCTTTTTTTTTGCTTATAGTGTCCTAAACTGCTTGTGTGAATCCTGCTGCACTGTTTAAAGACTTTGCAATGCTCTCTCTCTCTAACAGTTGGTGAGCACCAGCTGACGGGGCACAAGGTAGCAGTGAAAATACTGAACAGGCAGAAAATCCGCAGCCTGGATGTGGTCGGGAAGATCAAACGAGAAATTCAAAACCTGAAACTCTTCCGGCACCCTCACATTATCAAACTGTGAGTACCCTCCCTGCCACGTGTTCAGCTGCTCCTCTGTGCACAAAGACCTCTCAGACACACTTGGCTGGGTTTCAGGAGATGCATTGGAGCAGTAAAAAATGTGTTTGGTCGAGTTTTTGTGTGTTGGATCATCCACTGGCAGAGGTTTTCCAGAGGAGCTGTGGCTTCCCCATCCTTGGAAGTGTCTCAGGCCAGGTTGGATGGGGCTCTGAGCACCCTGGGGTAGTGGAAGGTGTCCCTGCTCATGCCAGGGGTTGGAACTGGATGGGCTTTAATGTCCCTTCCAACCCAAACCATTCCATGATTCCATGAATTGCAGCATGGTCGGGCTCTGAGAGTGAAACCTTGGCCTCCAGTCAATAGGATTTATGTTTTAATAGACTGATTATCCCGAGCTTAAAAGAACATTTTTTTTCCCAAATTTATTATTCAGACATAAGTTTTGAAAGTCGCCACTTTGATGAACCTGAGTTTGGGTCGTAAATCAGCACCTGCACTGCAGCCTCTGGGATTCCTGCTCAATCCCCAGTTTGTGCAGCCAGCCCACATTAATGAGGCACTCGATAATATCTTTGGCATTCCTATAAAAGAAAGCTGTTGAATGGTAACTGCAAGGGTAAGTTGACATTTAGGTCAGCCTTAAAACTGGCATGAGATATAGCAAATACCTGGGACTTAGAGGCAAGGGAAAACAAATTCTCCCTACAGTTAAATAACTAACCATGCAGCAACTGTTGACTTTAGAGTAACTTCACAGTTCCGTGGATTTATTGGAGAACAGATTGGTATTATTTCATGAAAAAAGCGCCAGCAAGGCTCCTCAGCTGTGTGCCCAGCATCCTGCAAGTCAAATCCTGTTCACACATTTGTCAAAGCAATAAAAATTAAATCCAGTTTGACGATATCTATGTCCTGTGGTACATGTTGCATTCATGAAATACAGTGATAAAGATGTGAGGGGACTGGGGCACACAAACCTCTTTCAATAAGTTTTTAAATGTATATAAAAGAAATATTGGGGCAATTAACAGTAACTTAGATGTCCGGGTCCAAAGCTCTTCAGAAAAATTAGGTTGATGCTATTGATCTTTATGAGACTGTCCCATGTTCCCTTGCTAGCCTCTGCTAGCTGAAAATGCTGAAATCTCTTTGTTTCAAATTACAACCCAGCTGTAAAAATTCATGAAATTCATCTGCAAAAAAAAAAAAAAAGAAAGAAAGAAAGAAAAAAATAAGCAAACAACAACAAAACAATGAATCTGAAGTAAAAGAGAGGGAGGTCCCAGCTGGTGCTGCTGTGAATTCCTGGGGCTGCATTGACCTCAGCTGATCACTGGCAATTTATTCCAGCTGGGACACTGAAATGCCTTTGCAGCACTCAGGGATCGTTTTGAAAGGAAATGGAGAGTAAATCTGCAAGTTGAAGGTGATACTCTGGGTTTCCCCCCCATTCTAGAAGGATTTCCCCCCCATTCAAGAGGGATTTAATATTTGAAAAATAACTTTAGGGGTTCTCCTTTTTGTTTTTGTACCTGTAAGCTCTCCCTAGTGCCTAGAGTTCTTTATCTTCTTTTTTCTTGATATGAGGGAAATCAGATGGATCCTCTCTCTCCTTGCCCCCAGCTAACCAAGCATTCATTTCTAAAGCTGTTGTTGCAGATCTTACCCGAAATGGAAATTTGAAAGTCAGAGCAGTCCTAAATTTGATAAGATTGCCTGGCAGATATTTCAGAGGATTATTTAAAGGGCTGAAGGAAGATCATAGGCCTGGAGAAGAGCTCCTTTCACAGACAAGTGAAAGATTATACTAGAAACAAGAGATGGCTTTTCAGAAGCAGAAAGCAGTTACAAATGCAAGATCCAAACAAATTCTTATTTGGAGCGTTGATGTGGAATTAATAATCTGTTTAAAAGCCTTTCCCTGTTCTTAATTACAGATTTTTTTCTAAATCTGCTTGTGTTTTTTTAAAGGTACCAGGTCATCAGCACACCAACAGACTTCTTCATGGTGATGGAGTACGTGTCCGGCGGGGAATTGTTTGATTACATCTGTAAGCACGGACGTGTAAGTGCCAGTCCCCAGTCAGCCCAGACACTTGTGTGGGAAGAGGATGATGTTCAGGAGCAAAATGACTGCTCGAGGGAGCACAGTTAAGGTTAAGGCCCAAAATAGAAGTTGCTTCACAGCAGCCCCACCTGGGGTGTCTCGTACCGGCTCGCACGGAACTCGTGTGTGATTTTTCGCAGCATTCTCCGGTGTATTTTCGATCCTCAAACCAAAATATCCCAGGTAACGTGTTGCTTAGGGCAAATATTTGGAAAACTGGCTTATTTTTGTGACTTTTAGCTGTGGGTTGCCTGTCAAAACCCCCATGGTTCAGCAGCTAATTTATGGCATGGGAGGGGATGACCACTTGGTGTGGTCTCTGCCCCAGTCATTCACCTCTCCCAGACCCCCCCTTGGCTCCACGTCAGGTTCCTTGGAGACTTTTCAAGGATGTGGCTTATCTGAACAACATTTTCAAATGCCAGCAGTCCCACTGGGTATAAATCACCCGAGGCATGGGTTGAGCCTCTGAAATGTGAGATTTTGGTTACAAAGAAAATGACCAGTGTCTGCCCCGTGGAGCAGGGGCAGGGCAAGGAGGTAAAAATGGGCCAAAGTGGACATCCAGAATAAGGGTTCAGGTGGAGGATCAGCCCTTCACACGTTCCCTCTCTGTGCTGCCAAATCAATACATTTACAGCAAATTGGGTTAGAATAGTGCAGTGGTCAATGGAGCTGACTCAGTTTTCTTTTCTATGAACACTTCTGATTTCTCACACATTTTACCCTTTTTTCAGTGACTAATTTGGATCCTTTCTGAACTTCTGCATTCATAAGCTCAGTTTTTCATGAAGGGAGTCTTCTGGAATTTATCACTAAAAATAATCATTTTAAATATAGTTTCTCTGATATAGCTCATACAACTTTATAGCTATACAGGTAATTAAAATCACCACAGTATTCCAGCTTCTCTGTTGCTTCCAGAGGAAGTCCATGAGGAATTGCTCCCAGCAGCATCCTCTGTCGTGTTTTGTCCAGCCTGGATCTGTACCAGTCCCATTGGGACAGCAGGCCATTTTCTAATAGGTGCCACCTTTAAATTCTTGTTGGCAGCTCAGCTAAACTGAGGTCTCACCTTTCATCTCTGGGCTGTGTCATTTGCAAACACTGGCACATTTTAAAACTCGAGAGTGAGAAATCTGCTTTATTTGCTGCTTCTGGTCGCAGGCACGCTGGGATTTTCTCTCTGCTCCCCTGGAAGCTTTTGGCTCCTTGCTAAGTCAAACCTTCCCCTGCCAGCTCTGCGTGCACACCAACCTCCAGCGCTGTTCCCTCTGCTGTTCCCACAGGTCGAGGAGGCAGAAGCTCGACGCCTTTTCCAGCAGATCCTCTCTGCAGTGGATTACTGCCACAGGCACATGGTTGTGCACAGGGACCTGAAGCCAGAGAACGTGCTGCTGGATGCACACATGAATGCCAAGATAGCTGATTTTGGTATGTGACCCCAGCAGCATTCCAGAGGCGCAGCCAGCAGCGCCGGAGCGTGGCCGTGGAGCAGCCGGACAGAGCCCAGAGCCTGCTGCCCCAGCCACCACCAGTTTCACCACCAGGAAAGCCCACACTTCTAAACACTGCCCTTCCTGCAGCAGCAGGGATTGCTTGTCGCAGGCTGCTCCTGCAGTGGCACTGAGAATGGAGCAGCGAAGTAATTTGTAAATCTCTGCTGTGTTTTAGTGTAATCGCCCGACGTAAAATTTACCTGATTTATGTTTGAGGCAGGCTGGGTGCAGCTAAATCAGGGTGAGCTGGCTGCGTGTGTTTATTTTGGTGCATGTTCTCCCTCTGTTTGGCCATGTGCTCTTGGCCTCGGTTCATTTTACAGCGAGCAGTAACAGGAGTCTCTAAGTGGCATTAGGGATTGAAATCCTTTAAAATACCCGGGCTACCGACCCTGTCCCGGTGAGTCCTTTCTAGCAATGTAAATCCTTCTGAAGATTTACTCGTTTCACAGCCCCACCCAATTCCCATATGGAGTAAGTGCTGTGGGATGAATTACGTCTCTTCTCCTCCGTGCTCTGGGATTTGCAACTTAGAGAAGCAAAATTAGCCTGGAGTTAATATTTCTTGGTTGGGTGTGAAAAAAAAAACAACACACACAACAAAACACAACAACAACAACAATAATAATAACAACAACAATAATAATTTGCAAATCGGTTCAGAGAAGTCTATCTAAATTATATCAACAGTTCCCTTCCTAATACCCCACTCCACTTCCCTGCCTTCCCTCTGTGTGACACGGAGTCCAGCGTGTCTGGACCTTCAGATCAAGCACCGATGTATAATAAGCATTTTGTTTTTAGGACTGTCCAACATGATGTCAGATGGTGAATTTCTACGCACCAGCTGTGGTTCCCCAAATTATGCAGCCCCTGAAGTCATCTCTGGAAGGTGAGACATTCAATTTCTTATCAGAGTCTGTGTGAGCACACTGAGTTTAAGTTTGTTCTTGGTATTGGAAACAGCTTTGCACATCTAGTAAAAGCAGCTCAATCCTTCCAACCTGGATTTTGTGTTTGGGTGAATCTGTTGGCAAAGATCTGAAGGTTTTCTTGCTTATTTTACTTCTCAGTAGCTGTAATAGCAAACCGTGTTTTGCTACAGGTGTTTACTTTGGAGGAGTTATTAATACCAGATGTTGACTGTTTATATTGCTAATTAAAGAGGGTGAAAATGACTCTTTGGATGCAAATACTGAGGTTCCAGGTGGAAAGGCTTTTCCCGGCCACCCCCTCCTCTCCTGCCCACCTGTAACATAAAACACAGTGTTAATGAGGAAAACCATTGACTAACAAAAGAACCAGGAAGATCTTCAATCACTTCCCAACACTTGTACTGAAAATACTTGTCTTCTGGTTCCTTAGGCTTGGGGTTTTGGCTGTGGCAGTAGGTTCAACCTTCAGAGCTTTGTTTTGAACTGATTCATTGAATTGACAAACCTCCTCTGTGGCTGCATCTCTCAGCATGAAACATCTGTACAGCACATGGGGTGTTGAACACACCCCACGAGGTTGAATTGGACTTCCATGTGTTGATGCAGAAGTGTTACCTCCTAAATTTTACTGTCAGGAACAGAAGTTGCATAGAATGTACATTGTCCCCCTAATTCTCTCTGTAATAGCTTAGCAAGGATTGCAAATATAGATTTTCAAATTTTCAGTCCTCTGAATAGTCCTTCAAACTTCCCATCTCATTATCTGCCCCTTTTTTTGAATCTCCCTTTTCCATGAGCTTTACTTTTCCTAATCCAACGTCTTTTTGCCTGTAACTGTAGCTTTTAAATAGAACATTTTGTTCAGAATGTGTTTGCTGTGATTATTTTATCCAGAGCAAGTGTTGGCAGAGCATCCTAGGAATTAGACTAGCATCCAAAAACCCTGTTGTGACTACAGCTCTGTGTGTGAAACCAAGTAAATCCTCATTGTCAAGAAGGGGACAAAGCCAGAAACTACTGGGATTCCAAAAAAACATCAGTAGTATTTCCATTTCAGTGAAGGCCAGACACATGTTTTTCAATTTGTGTAGGAGACCAGGCAGATCAGCAAGAGGATTTAGTCCCTGAGTGCTCCAAGGGTGCAGGCAATGCAGCTTAGTAACAACAGAAGCGAGAAGGAAAACCAAACCCAAGCCCACATGTTGCACTTTTTCACTGGCTGCAGCTGCATCCCTCCCTCATCACTCCCACCTGCAGTCTCAGGGCTGCCTGAGTTTCATGCCCCTGCTCAGTGTGCCAAGCTGGCCTCTCCTCAGAGCTGTGGCAGCATGTGAGAGCTGCATTTGAGGGGGACAGGCACAATCCACCCTCCCTGCCTTGCTGGTGGGTGTGTGGGGCAGGGGGGAGCTGACTCCTGGCTCCTGCTGCCTTCCCTGCTAGAGCACAAAAGCAGTAGAGCGTGAGTGCTCAGGTTTCAGAGCCATGGAAGTGCATCTCATTTGGGCTTAGAAGTGCAAAAGACTGTTCAGGCAGTGCAGTTATCAGCAAAAGAATCAGGCTTCTGATCTGTGGGAGCTGGGCATGGAGGCAGGGCTGTGGGGGAATCCAGCTGGTCCTCTGCCTTTCCAAAATGACTTTGCTGCTGTCCCTGGCCTCAGCAGGGAAGGTCTCACTCTTGGACAAGCAGAGGGAGTGTTTTGGGGGTGTTCAGAGGATGGTCACGTGCATGACCAGCGTGTTTTCTGCACTGATGTGTCTGCAGTGATGCTTTTCAGGAGGAGCAAGTGCAGGATGCTGAGGTTTCACGAAGAGAATTCCGTATCTGCATTTCAACCTCTGTATTTTGGTAGGGCCTCACAGCCCCAGGGGAAGTTTTGCCTCCCAAAATCTCTGGGGAAGCGTCAGTTGTAGCAAAAAGAGATAAGCAGGAGCAGCAAAGCTGTATATTTGGGGTGTCCCGAGTTGGTGATGGCAGAGAGCACATTTGGCAGCTTGTCGGAAGCGGGAGCACTTAGATACCAGCACACCAAAAATAAACACTCAGAGATAGATTATCTGCTGCTGTTTGATCTGCCTCATGCAATGAACAGAAATTTCTGGCTGAGCCCTCGGGGCAAAGGAGCAAACAGCCTGGCAGGGCTCTTGGAAATGTGGGGTTTGGCTTTCTGGAGAGTTTGGTGGAGGCAGGGGCGTACACAGGAGCGTGGGCAGCCAGTGCCAGCTCTGCCATTCATTTCCCTGAGCAGTTTTGGCTGAGGCAGATTTGGTCTGGGGGGAGCCACATGAGCAGCCCTGGTGGAGCTGGCAGGGGGTCCCCCACCTGCACCCTGCCTGGGGAGAGGATGGGGGTGACACAGAGCATGCATCCTGCCTGGGGAGAGGATGGTGGTGACAAAAAACCTGCATCCTGAGTGAGGAGAGGATGGGGGTGACACAGAATGTGCATCCTGACTGAGGAGAGGATGGGGGTG
>VZTG01001545.1:19073-386901 GCA_013397845.1 Melanocharis versteri
GGGGGGGGGTTGGTTTTGTTTTGGCTTTTTTCTTCTATTGTGTTCTGTTTTAAGAAACAAAGCAAAGAACTTTTACTGGTCCCAGGTATGCAGTCATTCAACTTGAAAAAAAATTTAATCTGTCTTTTTGATAGCTTCTTGTGACCCCTTGAGGTTTTTTCCTAGGTTTTTTCTTTGTACAGTTGCACTTTAATTTATACTTTCTGCAAGTTTCTATGAGAAGCAAGGAAGAGAACAACACATTAAGCCTTTTTTACTAATCATTTAAGGTAATCAAGACAAACACGGGATATTTTTGCCATCTACTGGCAGTTAAATGGACCTTTTCAGCTTGAAGTCCCTTTTTTCTTGAAAAGAACCACAAAATTGCCTTACTTTTGTTACAGATTGTGCTTGGATCCTCACTAACGTGACTTTACAGCTCCATTTTTTCCAGAAGCCGCACAAAGTAGAAAGCTTCCAAAAAAAAAAAAAAAGAAAAAGAAGAAAAAGAAAAAGAAAAAATCAGTTTTGCTGTTAAGCTCTTGAACACTAAATCCAACACAGCAGTGGTTGGACTGTAAACCCACAGCAGAACAGCTCTGTTTTTAGAAGAAATACTGGAAATATTTGTAGTGCTCCTAGGTTTTGTAACGAGCCTTTTATTATATTATGGTTATTAAATAAATACTCTGGGGTGGAGGATGGCTTTGGTGCTGTGCCTGGTGGCTGCCAGGTAATTTGTGTCCCCAGTGCTGTGGTGTGAGCTTGGATGGAGAATCCAAACTCCTGCATGCAAAAAAAAAAAAAAAAAAAAATAAAACAACCAAACCCCACCCCAGAGTCAAAGCTGAGCAGCACCCAGCAGCTTTTGGATCAAGGCTGAGATGAGCAAAGAGCCCAGAATGGTGTGGGGTGAAGGAGATAAAAACACCTTTGCAAAGGAGCAGGAGCAGCTGTAGGGACAGGCATTAATTTCCATCCGGGAAACAGCAGTGAGTGAAGTGTATTTGGGATGTTAAAGGCTTTTCAAACCCTCACTCCCAGCTGAGCATCTTGCCAAATCCTGGCAGCACCTGTAGCCCCCTCGAGGGGCTGGGGTGTTACAGTCTGGGGCTCAGGAGCAGGTAGATGTACTGATTGTCTTTTTTGAAATCGACTCTTGTCCTCTGGGATTTCCTGCCCAGCAGAACTAATAGCATTAAGCAGCAGCAAATGCCCTTGGGAGGAAATATTTGTTTCCTGGAGGCGGGTGGGATTTCTGGGTTGTAGAATAAGCCCCTTGTGGCACTTGGCATCTTCTCAGACCCGTGCGAACATTAACTGCTGTGTGGATCTGCAAAACCAGTCCTGCCTGGAAGGCAGCAAGAGTTACTCAGCTTTCCTTACGGAGAGACACAAAGAGATGGAGCAACTTCCCTGCTCAGGGTCAGCACAGGCAGTGGAGGGAGCAGGGCTGGTGGAAGCACCTCCTCAGTGACCACATTGATTGAAGGGTCCATCACAGCCTTACCCAAATCCATGCTGCACTTTGAAATACTCTGAGGACTTTTACTTCTTTTTATTATTTATTTTATCTTCCAACAGGCTGTGTTCGGTTTCCCAGCTGCAGAGGAGCTGCTGACCTGCAGTTATATTTTCCAGAGGAAGGGTTTAACTTTCACACTGTTACACTGTGGTCAGCTCTTTTTGAGTTGTGCTGGTACATGCACAAGCGTCGGGAAAAGCAGGGTAGACAATATTTGAACTGCAGAAACTTGAATTAATCCAAGTGCAATTCTTCAGAAGCCACTGGACAGCTGTGCTTTGCAAGCCACAAATTCACCCAAACTTTGCTTCAGCCCGAGGGGGAAAGAGAGAAAATGCAAAGGACAGAGTTCAGATAGGCTCCAATGGAAACGTCCAGCTCCTGGATGAGTTAATTCAGAAATACCTTGTGCTGTTCTGGTTGGAATGTATATATATGTATATATGATATATGCATACATGTATATGTATAAAACGTAGGTGGCATCCCTGTCGTTGGCCTCTCAGCTTTATTCTTCCAGCAGGGCAGGTGTGTGCCCTGGACACTGCCACCACTCACTAATCCCAGCCTCTGAGAGGACCTGGACAAAGGGGATGCTATTTTTACACCCTCTTTTAGGTAAAGCCCATGAGTAGCTTAGCTGACCCCATCAGGCTCGGCATGGCCTTGGCCAGGGATGGTGGGAGGAGAAGTGGTATCAGGAGCTGTGAGAATCCTGCCCTTCCACCCTCCCCGGCCAAAGCCCTGGTGCCGATGGGGTTTGGGGCAGGTTTATTTTCAGGAGCTGGAGCCGAGCAGGTGAAGGCAGCAGGGTATTTTTTACCCTTTACCAGGTCAGAAATGCATCTTCAGCTGTGTGTCCAGTTTAGCATTTCACGAGGTGTGTACAAGCAGAGGGGAATTGATGGGCAGTGTTGTAAAAACGTGAACCAGCTGGTTAGTGTGCGTTGTGTAGACGTTTTTGTGCGTGATTGTAGTGGCGTTCGTGCTGGAATAGATGAGGTTTGAACAAAATAATCCTTCTGTCTACTCCTTTTCATTTCACTGCTCTTTACTGTCAGCGTGCACCCCTGTGGGAGGAAGAGGGAGCTGTGTGCAGGACGTGAACTCGTGCCTTCGCTGCGCGTTCGGACTGCTGGAAGTGGCAGCTTTGTTTCACGAGGTGCACAATTTCCCCAGCTCAGGCAGGATCCCCCCGCTGAGACATGCAGGCCGTGTTTCTAAATACTTGAAGTACCATTCGTTGTGCAATTATTTGGCTTCGCCCTTTTATTAGCTGAGAGGAGAGAGGGAAGAAGAATCGCACATCTGGATGAGCCAAACCAACCCCTGCTCGAGCTCCTGCTGTTTCTTTCCTGGAAAGTTTTAGGATCTGGTTTTGCTCCACGTATATGATGTACCTTACTAGGGTCACCTTTCTTAAGGTCTCACTTTGGTATGGGCTTTTCATTCAGTGCTTTCCTTTGGCTTCCTTAGCCCTCCCCTTATATATCTCTTTTTCATCATTCATTTATTAAAAAAAAAAAGCAACAGCTTCTTGTAATTCTGAATTCCCAGTCTGCCTCCCAGCCATGGAGCTAACGATTCAGCCAGAGGTACCTCACTCCCATGCCCGAGAGATGACCTGGATTTCAGAGTTCCCACATGACACCTACGGATGGAACACTGACTTTTGCAGAGAGCACACCTGGTATTCGATGCACAGATCTTCGCTCATTTTAATCGTCAAAATTAGGAGAACTGGACTGTGAATCAGAGCTCTACCTGCAAGCACGAGTACACTTTTGGTGTTAGAAAAAGTCTGTTTTCAACAAAAGCCTTGAAGTTCCTGCTGAAGCTGCCTTAATTTAAAAATCAAAGTTTATTTGTAAGACTCATCTCTGGTTATTTTTTTTTTTTCAAGTTTGGAAATAGTTTATTTATCCTCATCTCACAAAGCTGTGAAGTAGATCCTATAGCCATGGTAATATTTATTCTTGTTGCTGAAAGCATGTTCATGTGTTCTGTATCATGTTATATTCACGTGGTTTGTACCTCAATGCATTTGTTTTGTTTTTTTTTCTTTTAGAGCACAAAGCAAAACTGAATGCCAGGATATCTGTGGTGTCCGTGGCCCAGCACCTTTGGGCAGACAAACCTCAGCTCTATGAGAGAGGTGAACTGGACTTGTCCACTGCAATTTTTAAATTCGTACTCCAAGGAGTATTTATGATTTATAATATTACGTATTTATGATTTTTGTAAAAAGATACTGAACTTTAAAAAGTTCTGAGTAGAAGCATCCCTTCAAACATATCATTAACATGAAGCTCAGGAAAAACCCCCCTGAGCTCTATAAACACTCCATCCTTCTTGCTATTTTCTATTTTGTCAGCTGAGGGCCTGGAGAGGATTTTGTTTTCCAATTCATGGCTTTGGTACTTTTTTAATGGAAGGGCACAGAGCCCTGGTTCAGTTTTGTCCTTTGTGCATTAGATAATCACAACGAAGCCTTTTTCCTTCCATTTATGGCGTGGAAAGTGTTTCTCGGTGTACTGCACTGCATGTGATAGCTGTCTCCATGGTTGACATTTGCACTTTAATAAACTCAGAGATGAAAAGAGATAAGAGCAACAAATCCTTGGGGATTTCCTTACTGCAGTCCCTTTCTGCAGGCTGGGCTTGGCTGGTGGAGTTTCCCTCTGGAGATCCTTGCACATCCCAGCTGCGGGACCACGGATGCCCTCAGGGTTTGGTGGGGGCCAAAGGGGCAGGGAGGGGAGTTAAAATTTCCACATGAATAATTTAAACAGCTCCCCCGACCCAAAATCCATGCCAGGAGCCAGGCCCATGTATTTACCTGTGCTGACTCAGGTCTTGACTCCTCACACCAAGGAGTAACGAGAGAGAAGCGTTTTAAAGAGATCATGCAAAAATAACCTTTCACTGCAGAAAAAGTGTGTTGGGAACAAAACTGGGGACCTGTTTCCTCTGTGCCTGTGGTGCAGGAGGATGTAACTCCAGTCAAAGCACACAGCTGCAGGGAGTGCTCCAGATTTGTCCCTATCCTACCCCCTTTTTACACAATTTCAGTTCTCCTTCAGACACATCAACTCACAGCTGTTATCATGATTATTTCCCCTTTGAGGGGAAATGTGGAGGAACAGGGTTTAACACTCACATGAGAATTATTTTAAGTTTTGATGTGGTTAGGATGTACCAATAAGACTATAAAAGAAAAAAAAAAAAAAGGATGAGTTTAATTTCCTGACCAATCTCTTGACCTAAATATAGCCAACCTGTGGTTTAATTGAGGAAATCTAAGTTGCTGTATCTAAAGCATTTTTTATATTCTGGAGTCAGCCCATAGCAAGCTCTTTTCTTCTGTGCCTGCATTGGAATGTGTCCATGAGGAAAAAAAAATATTTCTGAGGGTACTGAAGGCATCCTTGCATTAAATCAGCTGCCACTGGCAGTGCAGAAGTTTGTGTTTCACAGGGATTTGGGGCACAACCCCACGAGGGCTGTGCGTCACCGCACTGGGATCGGGGCTGGATCCCGTCGGGCACAGGATACAGAGGGAGATTCCTGAAAAAACCTTCGTTTAAAATAAGAAAAACTAGTTAAATAACTTCCTTGAGAGGCAAAAAAGAGCTTGCACGCGTGGCTAATACAGGATTTGCCCGCAGTGTGATGAATAGGTTTCATGAGTTGTGAAGGAGCGCTGGCCGGGGAGGAGGATGAGGAAGGAGTGGAGGAAGGAGGTGTTTTCTTCAAGGTATTAATCCTAAACATCACCATGGAAAAAAAAAAATCCCCGTGGAGAAACCATCTCCAGCATTTCCCTGGGGCCAATTCCCTGCAAAGGGATGGAGGTCCCAGCCTGTGCCGAAGCCAAACACGCACTCCAGCTCCCCAAACTCTCCCTCTCCACCAGAAAAATCCAAATATTTGGGCTGGCAGGGCTGCAAAGCTGCGCATGCTTACACGGGAGTGCTTTATTTATTTATTTATTTTTGCTGCAAGGATGGATGCAGGCCAATGCACTTAATAGTAACCACATGGTAAAATAAATAAGAATGCCTGTATAGACTTAAAAGTAAATGTTAAATATTTGCTCTGGTTTTTTTTACTGATGTCTCCTATGCCAGCTTTGAAATGGCCCTGTGGCAAACAGCACTTTTATTTTTCTTAAGCCTGGAACATTTAATAATTTCTAATTAAAACATCTTACATTTTTAGGATATTTATGAGCAAACTGATACGGGCTCTTAAAATGTGCCAGGAAGGGGTAAAAGCTGTACACTACAGTAAGATTTAAGGTTTTTTTTTTTTCTTTCAGAGCCATGTAAAAACTTTATCCACATTTTTTTTCGCTTTTGAAAAGTATGTACTGAATACATGGAGGAGAAGCCATTAGCGATTTATATTTCTCTTCCTACATTTAGGGGCATTTTTCTGAAAATAAGTAATCATCCTGCAGGCCCACAGTGGAGAGAGAACAGCCTGAACACAGGGGCAACTGTTGGGTAATTCCCTGTAGCTGCGAGTCCCTGGGAGCCAGGAGTCAGCCTTTACATATCTGGGATGCCTAAGTTAGCTTACAAAAATAAAGTAAATTTTGACTGAATGCTTTATTTACTCTTCTTTTTTTTTTTGGCAAAGAAATGACTCAACTTTTCCGCTATTTGATATATTTAACACAGCAAGAGTGGTGATACATACTACTTCTCCCAATACTTTTAAGACCAAAACCAGTTCAAATTTATATGGTTGGCATTTTAAGGAGCAAATCTTCTTGGGAGATTTGCAATTCTGCCACCTAAACCAGACAGTAATGAGATGGGGCAACTGCACTTCACTATTATTTTTTCAATGCAAATGCAGATATGTAATGGCTATTTCAGGTACTCCAAAAAGTGAGAAATACTGAAAATAACTAATAATCAGTAAAGACATGCTCTAAATGGCGGGGGGAAAAAAAAAAAAAAGAAGGAAACATCTCTTGCACTTTAAACAGTGTAAAAAAACCCAGCTTTATTTACATTCCCATCATCAGTCCACAACTGACCAACGTGGGCTGTCACGGGTGCAGGAAGCACAACAGAAACCTTCAGGGATGCTCCAGGGGAGAGCAGCTCTCAGGGCAGTTAGTACTGTCTGTGGCAAAGACAAAAAAAAATAAAAAGGAATTCTCCCAGCAAGGGCCACCTGGGTAAGAGGAGGCTCATTTGTATGAATTATGCATGAGCATGCAAGGAAACGCTGCAGCAGGGAATGTGAGGGTGTGTTTTGGCAAGGCAAGGCACACCGAGCGGCCCATGTTTGCAGCAGATGTGAATTAATACGGCATATCTGAAGGCAAGGCAGGAATCTCCAATTTACACAAGTCATGACTGGATGGGGCTTTTTTTAGCTGCAGTTGGACTGGAAACTCGTCCAGCGGCGGAGCAAAACTGGAAATACTTATTTAATATTTAATACTGGCTGTTTACATTAACTCCCCTTGCCTTCAGAAGTTTTTAAGTCCATTTCTCCAGCTATCTCCGCACAGGAGAGAGAGGAAAATACGCATCGCAATAAATAAAAATCTGAGTTTACCTGAAGTTCAAGTGCTCCACCAGAACGTACCCATCTGAGGGAAGAGGAAAAGGGGAGGGGATCGGTAAAACCTGAGCAGACGGGGCCGGAGTGGCTGAGCACAAGGGACGGGCAGTGGTTTGGAGGGGGTTTGCCCCCCTGAGCTGGGTTGCAGACTCACATCGGCCCTGGGCGTTGCGGCAGATGACGGCGTGGGGCTGCGCGGCGTCGATGACGTCCAGCTGTTCCCCAGCTGTGAGAGGCAGGTCGGCGTGCCGCCGGCTGGGCACCGAGCGCTCGGCCGTGGCCCTGGCGAGGACACGGATCTCCTTCTGGTACTGCAGGGCAGCAAGGAGCCAGTTATTGGGTATCTGTGTGCAGCCCCTGTAAGGGCAGCGGGGGTTCCAGGATGGGTTGGGAGGCGCTGGGGAGAAGGAGGGAGAAAAACCCCAGCAGCGCCCCTGATGAAGATCCCAGATCAGGGGAGAAGGCAACAGGAGAGTGGGACTGATGCCTTGGAGCGGCCACCTAAAACAGAGGCTAGACAAATTTAAGAGAATAAAAGCGGGTATTTATCGAAGGCCTTCAGTGGGTGCACCTTGGGCAGTCAGAAGCCTCCCACAGGCTACACCCAAGATGGACAACGGTCACGAGTTTTTCACACAATTATAAATTTGGTCCATTTACATATCGGGGTGAATCCTTCAATTACAGTTTCAGGTAATGAAGTCATTTACTCCAAGTTTGCCCCATCCAATTGGCTGTTGTTTACATCTCTCGGGGCCTGAGACAGTGAGGTGTCCTTGAGTTTCAGGCCCAGAGAGGAACTGTTTTGTCTGAATGAAATGGGAGAACAGGAGCTGACAGGCTATGGAGCTTTAGAGCTACCCACTAAAGCAGTACAAGATCCGAAAAATATAAAAGCTAAATCCTAAGGCATGAGGACAACTCTCCCAGCATAGCTGAGGAGCAGAAATGTTCCACCACGTGCCTTTCAAGCAAGCCACGGAGCTGCTTTTCTCCTGTGGAAATCCCAGATTAGGGGAGAAGGCAACAGGTCAATGGGACAACTTTCCCAGCATTACTGAGGACCAACAACAACGCACCACGTGTCTTTCAAAACAAGCCACAGAGCTGCTTTCCTCCCCTGACACAGCTAGAAAAGACACGCACCATGAACGTTTCTCTGAAGACCTTCTCTTCCTTTTCCATCTTCTTGCTCTTTTCCTCACTGCCCTTCTTGAATTTGAAGATATTTCTGCAACAAGAGGTAAACACACACACACACATGCGCTTTGGAGCTCCATTTCATAACCCCTGGCAAATCTGGAACTGCAAACCAGAGCCTAATTCCAGCCTTGTCTGCAAGGAACCCTTGGAATAGCAAAGCACACTGTTCACATCCCTATTTCTCAGAAAAGGGTGAATAGACAACTCAAATTCGTCAGCGAGGCATAACTTGAGCCATTTTGTATCTCCATTTGGGATAGTTTCTTTTTTTTGGTCTGTAAGCAGCGTGGGAACAAATAAACTCTCTATAGAGTGTTTCAAATCAGCCCTGTTTTTGTGGAAGTCAACAATTCACTTTTCCCCCAGCAGTTTGTCTCCTTCTGGTTTTATTTATAGTCAGAAATAAAGGGTCCCCAGATAACTCTCATCCTGAGTCATTTATGGAAGCGGGGTTTGACACAGCTCTCCAGATTTTCTTTGGGTTTTTTAGCACACAGAGGAGAAAGTCCCTCAAGCAGACATTTATATGGCACTGTAAAGTGGAAAACAAGTTCTTATAACCCACTTAAAGGGAATGGGGCATTCCCTGCATATGGGGCTGCCACTCTTTCTGATACACGAAATTATAGCTGTAGCATCCATTTTAAAACTAAGACAGGAAACAAACATCAAACAAAAAAAACTCCCACCCATTTGTAATAAATTATTCATCTTTGGCTCATTTTGATGCGCTTAAAAGTAAAGAGGAAGGGAAACAAGAGCTGAAATTAGGATTTTTAAGCTGTGAAGAGATTCCTCATTGGGCAGGACCTGTGATCTCCAAGGAAGGGATGGAATTGCATGGACTTCCTGATGGTCTGTAAAGTTCTACCTGTGACTTTGCACAGCACAACCAGCGGTGTTTGAGCAACCCCATGCAGGAATTCTGTGGTGAGAACCTGAAAAATGGGCCCCTGGTTTACATTTGTTTGAAGTTCCCAGGTGTTGGGTCATGAAAAATGGTGATGCACATTTTTGTGATTCAAAAGGGAAAGGAAATCTCCCACTTCCACGTGAATTTTTGCAGCTTTTATGCACAAACGGCACAGCAAGAGTCAATGCAATCAGCCCAAATAATCAATACTTTAAAATACAGGTTTCTTGTCAAAATCACAGAATCTTAGAATCATAGAATGGTTTGATGCTCTGCCATGGGCAGGGACACCTTCCACTGTCCCAGGCTGCTCCAAGCCCCGTCCAACCTGGCCTTGGACACTTCCAGGCATCCAGGGACAGCCACAGCTTCTCTGGGCACCCTGTGCCAGAGCCTCCCCACCCTCACAGGAAGGAATTCCTTCCTAATATCTAATCTAAACCTACCAAAATAGCAAAAAGGAGTCAAATACACAGCCAGTAACAACTTTTCATCTCAGCTCAGTGGAAAGTCATGACAAGACTTCAGGATAAGATCTCTGGGTATCCCCCCCTTGTGCTCAGTTCAGATCCAAGAGTTTGTTTCACCCTTGAGATATTTTCTGCAACGATTCCTGAAATCTGGCTTCAAAGGGGAAGGACCCTGGACTATCAACCAACACAAAATGTCTGTGCAATCACGGACATCCCACTCCTGAAACCACTCAGAGATCTGTACACAGTCAGACAAAATGGGAACACAATGGAAATCCAGACCTTTCCACGTCATCAGTGCTTTTCCTTTTGTCCTTGTACTCTTTCGCCATCCGAAGTTTTGGCATCCAGACTTTGTACTTCTCATCCTTCCCTCTGAGAGGAACAGACACGCAGGAATTCAGGCTTTTCCCAGCAGATCGTGTCCCCTCCCCAGGCCCGTGTACCTACAGAGCCGTGATTTTTCTCTGTCTCCCCCACGCCCTGCACTGAAATGCAAACACTTGCTGTGATTTACACCAGCACGCGCAGCCACCGCAATCATCTGGCAGCAAGACACCAGGACATGCTGTTCCTATTAAAAGTAATTTTTCTGACAAGGAGCCTGCCAAGACGGGGCTGATAATCAGGTCTGGGAGACGGAGTTTTCCTTCCTTAGGAAAAAGATCTGATTTTTCATGTGTTCCAAGGAGCTGCTCTCTCCTTTTCACATCTCTGGCACTAACTGGGTAACAGCGAGGAAACATCCTGCCAAATTAAACACACACAGGGAGGGCACCTGGACTGTCTCCAGAGGACTGAATCCCAACCAGCTCATGACCCTCAGGGGGTTATACAGTACCAGGCACAGGTTTGTGCCAGGAGGAAAATCTCCTTGGGCTGAGGACAACCCCAGGACAGGGCACCCTCCTCACCTGGTCTCTCTCTGCCCCACCTCGACATCGTCGTACACGTTGTCCTCCTGGGAGACAGCTGCTGCCAATCAAAATGCAGGACAGAAAACGATTAGGAGATGTAACTTTGAGCCTGGTACTCCAAATAATGTATTGCAGAGGAAAATCTGGGCTGCTGCTCGTCACTCAACCCAAAGGGGCCAAGGAAATGCGAAAGGAGACTCAGGGCTCCCAACACTCAGCAAAGGTCCAGCACACGGAATGATGCTTGGGTTGGTGAGTTGTGTTTATATCCAGATCTGCAGGAGGAATGCTCTTCTTTAAAGCAAAACCACCCAAAAATGAGCAAAACTCCCACCCTCAAATGAAGCACAAGTCTCTATCAAGTCTTCAAAGCTCCTGCTGCCACGTTACACGATTTTCAGAAAGGCACAGGGCACCAAGCTGATTGTAGAAAGCATTTGCCTCTTCACTCCCACAAATCCCCAGGAGTCAGGTACAGGTACGTGCTTACCTAAATTTGGTACTGAAATGGAAACCAATCTGTGGATAGAGAGAAAAAAGGCTTTTAGAAACAAATCTGCACATCAGCATTGCCCAAAAAGCCACGAGCCCCAACAAGCTGTCAGTGACGGAGACAGGTCGAGGTGCAAGGGCTCCATGGTACCAACAGCATCTCCCAAAATTATATCCCTTGCTAAATAAGCATTTCCATCCTGACAGCAACAAGAGCCATGTGTTCACCAAGCAGAAAAGATCTACACTGCATCCAAAGAACAGCCCAAACTCCTGCTGCCCTTCCCAACAGCAAGAGGGTTGGCATTTTTAGTCAGTAGTAATTCCCTCTTTTAAGTTTGCCAATGTCATGGCTGTCCAGGAATTTAAATGTGATGATGTCTGTAGATATCTAACATGTTTTCAGGAGCTTTAAGGGTTCTTTGAGACAGGAGAATGGCACAAAAACTGGTAGGTCCTTCCCTGTAGTGACATTTATATTTGAAGGAGCCACTGACACAGCAGAGCATCTCATGTGAAAAGGCTTGTAAGGAAATCAAACTTTCCTGACATAAAAGAGGAAAAGTTTAACCTGGAATTTCCAAAGAAATAAGAAAAGGCAGCATTTTCCTGGAGTTGAGGCACTGTGCACAGGGAGAGGCACTCACTGGCAGCAGTGGAGGATGGGTTCTGCAGGCTCTGCACACTTGAGGAAAAGGCAATTTCCCTGGAAACTTACTGAGGGTTTTGAATATTAGAGCCACCGCAGGAAGTTATACAATATTCTCTACCCAATGAAGACTCACTGGCAAACTTCTTCAGCAGATGCTGTGGCCAGCTTGGCTGGGAATGGGACTTGGAATAAAAGCCCACAGCAGCAAGGCTGTCCCTGATCCTGGCCCACAGGCCAAGGCAGCAGGGATCACCTTTCCACACTCCCTTGTGCACCTTGTGTCACGCTGAGGTGCCAGAAAGGTACCAAAGGCAGCAGAAAATCTATGAAAACCTGGAAACTGCTCTAGGACCAGCTCCTGGAGATTCCTGATGCCAGAGATTTTGGAGAAGCCTCACAGACGGACCATTGGCCACATCTGCCATGGCAGCTCCTCGTGAGTTGATAGAAGCACTTTTGGCCTAAGTTTCCCAAAAAAGCTGTTTTCCTCTACTCCTAGACCTCCTGCTCTCAAGTAACTGCCAGGAGGAATGCTCAGGTTTGAAGGGGGAAGGGGTGGGATGACCAACATTTCCTTACCTTAGGTTGTCCTTGAGCCTGAAATTGTTCAGCTTCAACTTTTCTATCTTAAACAGGTTTCCAAACCTCTTCTGTTTCTCTGTTCTGTCCACAAGAGAAACAGGTTTTAAATTAAAAGAGACACGAGGTGCAGAAGCAGTCCCAGAGATCCTGAGGCAGGGAGAGGAAGGGCAGCAGACCCTGGACCTCAGCTCAGCAGAAGAATTCAAGTTTTAACAGCATCATATGGATGATAGACTCACTGGTATAAATACCAGCGCAGCAAAAGGTGCTTAATTTTTAAGTCCAAGCCCAAATCTTTGCTTAGCTTTAAACTTTACTGCGTTAATTCAAGTTGTTCTCCTCTGACCCAACAACTAGAGGGTGATCCAGGTTTATTTGGAGTGAAAATTCCTGAGGAAAGGGCAGCATTAGCCAGAAGCATTGCAGTGGCCATTAAAGGAGACATCAGGGGCACCTCGTGAGCCACCCTCCATCACAGATTCCTGTTGTGTGTGTCCTTGAGGAGGATGGTCCATGGCACACACTCCTCCCTGAAGTTTACAAAGGGTTGCAAATCTACACAGCAATTTTCTTGTAAAGTACGTGCAAGCAACCAAGATCCTCCCCTGGGGGTCATTACCCCTGCACAAGGACTGTTAAAAACCCTTCACGTGTCTCAGCACACTCAATCCTGCACCTGGGATCAGCAGAGAGATCACAGAGAGGCTGGTTTGGGGATTAAGACCCCGACCTCTGAAACCTGTGAATTTGGTCCCAAACGGTCTTGAAACTCCTTTGCAGCCCCAGCAAGATGCACTGCTCCTCTGTGAATCAGCAAGAGGGTTTAATTTCTGCACCCACGTGCAGAGGGGCAAAGAGGAGGCACGGATGTGCTTCCCAGGGGGTGGGGATGTGCTTGATCCATCAGGGAATACGCTTCCCTCGGGCTGGAGAAGCTGCTGCACCCCCACCACGCCACTCCCACGGACAATTGGCAGAGAAATGACACTTCCCTCTTTTAATAACTATCCTGTCACCCCCAGGGGTTCAGCTTTCCCCTTTTTCCTCCATCTCTGACACACACAGGCACATGGAAGCTGGACTGGGATCCAGATGCAGGCCAGTGCAAGCCTCCCATCCGTAAGGAAAAAGCAGATGTACAGCAACACCTTGTTATTCCTCCCACACTGCTCCTCAGGAGAGAGCCACCAGATGCACTCCAAGCAATCGTGTGCCACACGTGCCTTTCCCAAAGGCTGCCTCTGTTCCTTACAAAGGCAACTTTTTACTGCATGAGGGTAGGGAACCACACAAAACACAACTAAACTTCACGTTTCACCTCTTAATCCATTTGGGAAGCTCAGGCAACGCATAAACCCGAGGCTGCAAAACTCATTGGTTTTATAACACACCCTGTGGAAGCAGATATCTTGAGAGGGTATATAAAAAAGAGCAGGTTGCAAGTTAGTTACAGCACATCGGGTTCTTTTCCAGCCTTCTGTGATCTCAGATGGGAGCACTTTGTCCTGTTTTATGGGGACAATTTGTCCCTTGAGCATCACCTCTTTTGGCACACACCAAAAAGGTGCCAATTCTCAGCTACGGCTGAGCAACGCTTTTCATCAAGAGAAGGCAAGTGAGACTGTCCCGTGTGTTTGATGAAGGAAGAGGTCTGGGAGAGCAGTACTTCCAAAGGATGGAGGGTGTCACAGGACAAAAAAATCCCCCTCACTGCTTCGGGATTTAATTTTGGTAACGACTTTTTGCTCCCTAAGTGTCAGCCAAAGGGGAAAGAGGGAGGAAGAAGGGAAGAAACCCACCCACACAACAACTTTTCTGCAGCTGAGTCAGGAAAACAAAAAAGGCTTCCAGCCAGTACCTGGCACATGAGATCAAGGCTGTAGGGTCAGAATTTCAAAATACAGGCTAAGAAATTGCAACTTACCCTGGTTTTGCTGGGTTATCACCCCCAATCTCAACATCTTCATATGTTTCCTCGTAGCTGTTTCCTGAAACTTAAAACCAAGGCACGCCATTAAGACAAGCCCTGTTCAGTAGCAACAAGGTGAGGTTTGCTGGACAAATTGCACCCAGACCTTTCACATTTTGCTCTTACAGAGGCCTCAGGGCTGCTCAAATGAATTCCATGCTAGACATGGATACTACTCCCCACTAGTTTTAATGGGAATTCAGAGCAACCCGGCCAGAAGGAGCCACTGGAGGTGCTGAAAGTGAAACGAAACCATTCCCAGCATCTCCCAGGGACCAGCCCAAATTAAAAGCAGCTCCTGTCTGAGCTTCCCCACTTACTGCTGTCTGAAGTGAAGGAACTTGAGGCATCTGAGCCGTGGCTGCTGGAAGACACAAGCGTGACACGGGGGGGGTTTGCTGCAGCAGAGATTTTAAATGATATTTCATAGGCACAGGCACTGCAAGAGCCCAGGTCCACACTCACAGTCTGTCCTGCAACTCCTCCACGTCGTCATAGATGTCCTCTGGTGCCTGCAGAGACTGCCAAGGGTTGGGGTCCAAGGCTGTTCCTTCCCCCCCTGGCTTTGGAGAACCAACACCCACGCTGTGCCCTGGAAATGAGAAAGGACCTCTGCTTTAGGAGCTTTTCTGAGGAAATTCTCTCAGAGCAAGGACACCTGTTGAGGGTAACACAAGAGCCTACAGGCATATTTTCCATTCTAGGAAATTCTCTGCTCTGAGACACTTCAAGAAACAAACAATTTTCAAAGTTTTTAGCGTTAAAACTTTTAAAGCCACAAGAATATTTTATGTTTGAAAAACTTAAAATGTCTGTCGATATTTTCAATTTTGGCAGCTCTGACCCAAATCCTCCTCACTTAAAAACATCCAAGAGATTATTCTTGGATCTGCAGAGAAGTGATTGGAGGGAAAGCTTGGCATGGCTGGTGGAAATGTTGAGATCCAAATAATGAACCAGTCCATTGGAATACACCTGTAAATCAGCATTTTGGAAAGGACCCAAGGAGGAAGAGCATCCCAGAGATGGATTTCACTGAGGGCTGGAATCAACCACAGGAGTTGCACCTCTTGAGGTTAGCAAAAAATTATTACTGGAGAACTCCTAAGTGGCAATGTTAAAACCTTAAAACAGATTTAAGAGAGTTGGAGCAACGCAGAAATACAGAGGCACAAATAAAAGCAGATTGTGTTTGTAAATGGACATGGGGAGTGTCCAAGGCCAGGCTGGATGGGGCTTGGAGCAATCTGGGATAGTGGGAGGTGTCCCTGCCCATGGCAGGGGGTGGAATGAGATGTTCTTTTAGGTCCCTCCAACCCAAACCGTTCTGATTCATGCAGTAGATCGTGCTGGACACTGGCACCACCTCAATATGGTCCAGGTAAAGACCAGAATTTCTGCAAAACTTTCAAAACCCACGAAGAAGGAAAGCAGGCAGGGGTGGGACCCAACAATTCTCCAAATCAGCCTCTCTGTTGAAGCAGGGGGCTCACCAGGAGTACTTTGAAAAAAAACCCCAACAGAAATTACCTCCAGCTGTTCAAAGGTCAAGCAAACCAGCAAGATTTTTTACAGAAACAGACACCAACCAAACCAGAAAACTATTATGAGGTGATTTAAAATAATAAAAAAAAATATAATACCTGAGAACCACACCAATAAAAATAACCACGGTCACAGTCAATTTACACTTTCTCCTTCACACTGCTGCTCTGTCCACAGAGCCCAGAAGAGCTGCTTTTCTCTCTTTCATCTTTGAAATGCTGCCACATCACACCAGTGGCTTGCAAAGCCTTTGCAGAACAGGACCCATGAACATTTACAGCTGAAGTAGCACAATTGTGCTCACGGAGGGGACGTGATTTGGTTTAATCGTGCAGCTGAGGTGCCTGTCAGCAGCTCTGGTCACTGCCTCAGAGCATCCTGACAGAAGGAGCCCAAAGCCAGCCTGGCACCAGGAGAAGAGGGAGCAAGGAGCCACCATCCATCCCAGGGAGGGACAGAGGGAGCCTTCAAGCTCTCATCCTGCTCACATGTGCTTCTACCCCAAGGCTTGGCCAAGCCCTTTCCTGAGACTCCATAAATTACAGGGAGCAGAGGAGAAGGATTTCAGCTCTCACGGATAAGGGCAATCTGCTAGAAAAACAAACACCTCGGCCGGAGCGACGCAGATGGTTAACCAACTTAGGAAGCTATTTGCACAGCCAAAATAAATGATTCCGACCAGAATACAAATGCTCATGCAACCTTTCGCCCCGGTTTCACTAAATTGGTTCAAGAGCCGCGTCCAAATTCAACGTTATTTCCCATATGGAAGAGACATTTGGGCAGCAGATGGGGCTGGGGATGGAGGAAACACTCAGTGGTGCAATGGGATACTCACGGAGCTCTGCTCTGCCTTTTGCCAGCCCTGGTGGGGTTGGATAGGGTGCAGTTTGGGGACTGGTCACATCCTGCTTCCCTTGCAGAACCTTCAGCCCACCTCTGGCATCTCCCTTGGCTCGGCTGGTGGGAGACATGTACTCATTTTCACCTGTCTGGGGTCAAACGTTTGGTTTGGTCAATGCAGTCCTCAGAAACAGCTTTCTAATATATATTTCTATTATACGTCTACGCACCCGCAAGAATATAACTTATCTGTGGACTTAAAACAGTTTCACACCCTTCTCCATCAACCTTTTGGGCTGAAGCAGTTGAGTGATGAACAGGCAAAAGAGAAGGCAGAAAAACCCCTGGGATTAAGGGCTCAAGTTTCAACTGTTTCCCCAAGAGAGGGAGGATAGAAGGAGAAGAGACATCCTATAATAATTATTAAAATTAACCTCAAGGATACAATACCTGGAAAATTTCGTTCACTTCCAGTTTTGTTCTTTCCTGACTTGGTTTTCCCTCTTTTTCATCCTCTGTTATCGCTCTTTCTGGACTGAAATTTTCAGAAATGAGAGAGATCTCAGCACGGAGGCACTTCAGCAAAGTCACAGACACACTGCCTCCTGACAGTGCCCAAAGAAGCAGCTCAGTCTCCCTCTGAATGAGGGAGATGCCCAAATGACCACCAGCAAAGTAAGGGCAAATCCAAATCTAAAGGCCAGTGGTCACTCAGGGATCATACAAATCATTCTTGGAAGAGAGACAAACCAATATGATTGTTTCCTCATAGCAGGAATGGACAAACAGATCCATTTGTGGTGGCACCTGGACCACACGATGTGCTCCTCACCACACTGTATCAAGATGTAGGGAAGAAGAAACAGCAGCAGGATGCAGGACTTGACACCCTTTTTTCCCAGCATCACAACATTTCCAGCTAAAGTGACCCCATTTTATCACATAACTCTTCAATCCCCACCAAAAACCCCAGCCTTCGGACAGTGACCATAAATACACACCACAAGGAGCAGGAAGTGTGACATTTGTAGGGTGAAATTCAGAATGGACCTTGCCTTGCCTTGGACCTAGAACCAGGTGTCCCAGTTCGGGAGCCTCATAACTCTCCCTGTTCACACCGTGCAGGTTTCAGTAGGAACAGACAGTGTAATTTTTTACAATCTCCCCTCCAGATACGCTTCAGAGTGAAAACAATCTTAGCAACCACGAGTGCTGGCATAGAAAAGCATCATCTATGCTGTCTTGGTCATGAAATAGATGAAATTTCTTTCTATTTACTGAGTGTCACAATATTCAATTCCTAACGCGAATCAGTTGTGGGGCTAGAAGAAGTTTGAGAGAGAGGAAAGGAAATTACCTGGATTTGGCAAAAGGAAAAATCTTCTGTTTCTAGAATAAAGAAGAGGAAAGCCTTCAGCCACTGTGCTTTTCTCAGCAGTCAAGCTTTCATACAAGGCCTCAACTGTCAACCAGCATTTAAAGAAATATTTCTTTAGAGAGCCCAGAAGTATTTTGTGTTTGGAATAGTCATCAGGCAAGGATATTTCATCTACTTTGCAGGACAGGGAATACACATATTGACAAACTATACAGGGATAATAAACCAGTGCTAGGCTGGGACCAATGAAGCTACATGGAAGCTATTATAGAAAGGAGAGCTTGCAGAGGAGGAGGAAGTTTTTTTAATTTAAATAAAGATTTCCCAGCCCACCATGAAATGAGACTCCATCCAAGGCAGAGAGCCTCTCTGCAAATCACACAGAGATAAATATGTTTGGAAAGCTGTGCTATTTCCCAGGCAGCTCGATGGCTTTGCAAGCCAGGACTTGAAAGTGGAGTTTGACATATTCACAAAGAGTAGTTTCCCCTGTTTCAGCAGGGCCAGAGCTGATAGCCAGGGCACAGACATCTCCTGGCACGAGGTGATGAGTGCTCCCAGCTGAGCTCAGCCAAGCAGGGCTTCTCTAGGAAGAGCTCCAGCCATTCCTGCCCTGTGCCATGCAGGATGCTGCCTCCCCTGCAGGATATCCCTGCCAGGGGGAACTGCCACCTCTGCAGCCAGGGGGAAGTGAAAAGAGTGATTTGCAGCAGAGCTGTCCCTGCAGCAGGGGATGAAAGCCCCCAGAGTTGTGCCCACCACACCTGTCCTCCCTTACGAGCCACACCTCCAGGTGTGCTGCCATGCCAAGCAGCCTGGCTCAGTTCTGCTTTCACATCTTCCCAGAGGGATTACCTGCACCAGCTCACCCTCGGCAGGAACTTCCAGAACATTTCAGCGGATTTTTCCTCCAAAAATTCACATTCTTGATATCGGTGCTTAACACTCACTCGGTCCACCACCAACACCCATTCAGCTGGTGTTTTCACTTCCTTACATTTCTGCAGTGGAAGTCAAGGGAACCAGCTCTTCCCACTGGTATGTTTGGGAATCTCATCAGTCTTTGTGTCCCCTCTGCAATTTCTTATTTATTTTTTGAGAGCCTTCACAGACAACACACAGAGAAATTCTTGGCAGGTAAGAAATACAGATACTAAAAGTTTTCAAGACACTTACCTTGTGTTTTTCAGGGTCTGCCTTAGGTACTAGGAAAGATATTTATGAACAGATATTAATTTTTAGTCCACGTTAAAGTCACTGCGCTTTTAGGTGCAAAACTCAGCTTCAGTTGGGATGCTCAGCATCCAGGCACATATTCACCACAGACATTCACCATGTCCTACAGGTCCTTCCCTCTGCTCTTTGTGCATTGGTTTACATGCAGCACCAAGCCCGACTGGCCACAGTTTTCAGGGATCTATGAAATCCCAGAGGGCTGTGGCAGTTTCCCCAAGGGAGTTGCTTGGCTCCTTTCCCAGTGGGAGAGAAAATCAGTGCACACGGCAGAAATAACCTCCCCAAAAGAGGCCACACTGGAAAATGTAAAAGCAGAGCAGTGGCACCTTTGATAGAGAAAATTATACTGGGAAAAAATATTGACGGACCAGGAAAAGTCTTGTAGTCTCTGCCCTTCTGTTCCCAAGAAGATGCTGAGGTTTGCCTCACTATCTTCTCTTTATTCTTCTCTACATGGGTAATGGCTCATGAAATTCCCCACTGAGTTTTACTATGAGCATCATTTCACCCCCAAAATGTTAACTTTTTTTTGTCTGTGCCCCAGAGTCTTGACACTGCACAGAGGGACAGGACAGAGGATCATACTGTTCTCTCAGACCACTGTGCAGCTGCTTTTCTCCACTTTTCTCAACAAGAAACTGTATTTTTTCCTATTTTAAAGGCTTTTTCCCAGCTAGCACATAATTCACCTCACAGTCCTGCCTTTCAAAGTACCTTCAATGACACACAAGGTTGTGGTGTCCCCAGACTGATTCAGGTACATCGGAGTTTCTTCATAATTATTCCTCTCTTCAAGTTGAGCGCTGAGAAGATGAAAAAGAGAGAAAAGATTTTTTTTTCCTGTCCCTTTTAGTAGTATGAAAAAAAAATATTCATCTTAAGGACAAGGAAATCAAGTGCTTTGATAGTGAGCCTACAAAAAAGCAAAGTGAAATCAGGAATTCCTTGGAGGGAGAGGAGACCTGTGGCAGATGCAGGGCTGAGCTGAACCTTCCCCCCGACTCCACGCTCCCACTGCTTGTCCTTGGGGAAGGCCAGGCTGCATTTAGAGGGCTCAAAGCACATCAGGAGACTTCCTAGCAGGGTTAGAGCCTCCTGCCTACAGCAATCCCTCAAGTAGAAACAGAACAAAAAAAAAAAAAACAAAACCAAAAAACCCAAGGAAATCGGAGCGCAGCATTTTCCAAGCCCACTCGGGGTACTTTGAAATGGATAAGAAATTCCCAGTTGCACTGTTTGGCACGTGGCTTCTCATGGAGGGGACAAAAGGGAAAGCAGAGACAGCAGAGGGGACATTTAAAGGCCCTGCTGCTGAGCTTATCAAGCCACCCACTCCATGCCAACCCCACGAGTGGCACGTGCCAGCCACGGGAGGAGGGAAAGCACCGCAGCTCCAGCACCACACAACCCCAGGCGTTGGGCTCCCCAGTCCAGCCCCCATCTCCCCATTCTCCCTTTTCCTTCCCTCCCCCAGAAATCCACGTTAGTGTCATTTGGGGGTGGGTGCAGGGGGAAAACCCAGCATTCCTGAATCACCCAGGAGAATCCCCGAGTCTTCCCGTCCTCCCACAGCGGCGGAGTTTTTGGCGTTTTAGGAATGCGCCAGGGAGCAGCAAACGAACGAGACACAGCTTGTAACACATGTCAGGGGACAGGGTAAGGTGGGGAAAGAGCACCAGGAAGAATTCCAGCAGGAACTTCCTTCTTCTAACTGCAAGTCTGTGAAGAACCTCAGGGAGGGTCTGTTTCTCCTGGAATCACCCCGCTGTCACAACTCAGCCCCAACAGAGCAAGGACTACGGGCAAACCAGAGCACGAGGGACGAGAAACTCATGGTGCACTGGGACAGCAGTGAAATCAGAGAAAGAAACAGCCCCTAGAGTCAAGCAGGAGGCCGTGCTGGTAGCAGAGGCTGCCCCAGGCCCCCCGTGTCCCCTGCAGCCCCCCAGCACTGGGGACACTGCCTTGCTGGTCCCACAGAGTGTTTATCCCCAAACAAGCAATCAGAGCTCAACAATAGCCAGCACATGAAACTATGTCAGGGTATCTAAGAGACCAGACTTCATTCCAGGTGAGGCTCCGAGGAGAGGAATTCCTGTCCCCACACTGCTGTTATTTTGCTTTTATGCCAGAGTTATTTAATTAATTTCCCCTCTTATCACACAGTTAATATTTAACAAGTGACCTATTGTAAAGACCCTATCACGACTGTTGGAGCAAGACAGCTAATCCTGCTGCTTGCATTGCTAAAACAGCTTCTTGCAGTGCAGAACAGCTTTGGAGGAGGTTATTTTTTGACTAGTTCTCTTCTGACAAGTACAGGTTAAAAGTTAACACCAGCCCACGCTGGCAGGAGCACCTCCTGATGTCAAGAACAACTTGCTGTCGATAGCTGGAGGAGTTGTTGGAGCACAGAAAGTATTTTAAGAATTCCCCTCTCTTTGCTTTGGTTCAGCTGTTCCATTTCCCCTTTTCACAACTAGAACAAAACATGTACATGAATATTTTCCTCCACTATTTCTGTTCTGGTTGTACAAACCCAAACTGCTGCACAACCACTCACGACAAGCCAGAGACCAGAAAAAGTCAGGATCCCAAAGAATTGCGTCTGCAAGATTTTTGAGCTGTTTCAGACAGACTTGAGAGATTTTGGGCCATCACTCAATAAAAACCTCACTTCAGCATGTGGAGACAGCTGAAGGGCTGGGATGCTGAGAGAGGACAGTGGCTCCTGTGCCCTGGTTGTGCTGGCTGCACAAACACAGGATCACAGAATCGTGCGAGACTACAAACTCCTTTGCTGCTGGCAAAGAAAGCCCCAACACCTGCTGGCTATGCCAGGGCTTTGTTTCAGCAACAGTTCTTGAAAGCATCTCTTTTCTGAAAACACAAAGCTTGAGTACACAGCAAACAGGAACCAAAAACCACACGGGGAGTGATGACTGTGCAGCTAAAGCACTGGCAGTGCTCTCCTTCCCACCAGCTAAACCAGACCTACAGACACATGGATACGGTTCTCCATGAGGCTTTAAAGAAAATAGAGATGAAGTTTTCTCCATCAGGAGAGGGTCATCCCAGGCAGCTTTGAGCTCCCCATGCAGGCTCACACAATCACAGAATCCTAGAATGGGCTGGGTTGGAAGGAATCTTAAAGATGATCCAGTTCCAGATCCTCCTTCTCCCACAAGCAGGGACACCTTCACCAGACCAGGCTGCTCAGGATCCCATCCACCCTGGCCTTGCACACTTCCAACTTCCAGCTGGGGCAGGTTGCTGCCTCCAGGAGCAGGACATTCCCTCCAGGCTGAAGGGGAAATGGGATGGGGATGTTCCCACCAGCCGTGAGCCACACCTTGCCTCTCCCCAGGCTCACCTTTCGGGGGTCAGGTAATCCTCTTCCCCAGCAGCTGCACACAAACACAAACACACACAGGGTTAGTGTTGGAAGGCCAGCCCACGCCCCCGCAGAGCACACGACCGACTTGTTCCAAACAGCCCTTCCTGCTGCACACCAAGGCAGGTGTGACACAGGACTGCCAGCAGAAACCAGGGACGTGGCTCTGTTAATACGTCATCATCATTTCACACCTCCAGGCAACAACCCCAGGCTTTCTAGAGATAGATAATACTGGGAGGGCATGGAGATGATGGCATATAAATGAAATTAGTTCCCCCCATCAGTTAATGTATTTAGAAAAGGCAAGTAGGCTAGAAAAGAGTTTCAGTGAAAAATTCTCTTTCCCTCTCATTCTTACCAAAGCCAGGGCACACCAATAAGCACGGGCACTGTAAAGCCAAAGAGACTTCAGCAGAGCCCTTCTTACAAAAGCAGCTCCCTTTGAATCCATCAAAAGTTGTGCCTAAAGATCTGGCTATAATTAAGCCTGTATCTATAAAGAAACACCACTTAGCAGCTTAATAAGTGGTCCAGAATATTCTATTATGCAACATCAATAGGGTTTTATTATGGGAAACTGAACTTTTGCATTTCTTGATGTCGGAACACTTAACGACATTGCCCTCTGTTGTATTTAAAACAGAAGTGGGGGGGATTAGCAGACTATTTTCTAACAATTTTATTGTGCCTTCCCACAGTTGTGTGCTCCAGAGTCGAGGCATTTCCCATTGAAGAGGAGTGATAAAGATCAGCTCAGCTCACAGGCAGCTGCTGCTGCTTTACAGCCAGCTGTAAACTGCTCTCAGCACGCTGCACTTGGGAGGGAAGCGGGTTTCTGAGCATGGGATGGCGTCCAGCCTGGAAAACCAGATCCCTTTTCCAGATTAAGAGCAAAAATCGGCCCCACTGAAACTGCCGGGCTCTTAATGATGTTTGAGGAAGAAGTTATAAACAAGTAACAATGTCTTATTTCTGCGCGCTGGAAATCGCGGCCTTACAGATGTCAATAAACTGCGAATTTTAATTCATTTTCTATAGAACAGATCTGGGGGGAAAAAAGACTAAATATCTCTTACTTGTTTCATTTCCTCTGTGGACCAAAGGCATGGTGCTTTGGAAAGCACTGAGATCAACCTTTGAGGGTCTTGGAGGCTTCCCAGGGGCAGGACCCAGGGATTCAGCTGTCGGGAGAGGTTTAATTCTTGGCCACTTGCTCCCGGGGCTGTAAGACCATTTTCCTGCTCCAGGCTGGCAGAAGCGGGGCTCAGATTCTGCTCCAGAGAAGCACAAGGACAGGCAGCAATTAGCCCTGATTTAAGCAAAAATCTATGTAGGATCATTAGTTGTTACACTGACATTTCTAACTGGTTCTGCCTCCTCCCAGTTTCAGCATTCCCATCACACAGCGGGTCTCTCACCACATTACCAGAATGGCAGAACAAATGGAAATGTCCATTTTTACAGATTTTTACCACGTGAACCCTGCTGGGCTCCCAGCTCTCAACAGCTCCCTTCCTCTGGATTATAAAATACCAGCCCAATTTTCTGTGCTGATAACAGTTTGATCCACCAGGATTTAGGGCCGTGGCTGTTTGCAGTGCTCAGTCCAGGTGAGGTGGCTTTCCAGGATAAACAAAGACTTAAGGTTTTCAGTGCCCTGTCACCCAATGTGATGTCAGCAAGGGGAACTTCACAGCCTCTGAGTTTCCTAGCACCAGTTCCTCTAAGAAATATGTTCTCAGATCTTAAATATGACCTTTTGCAAAGCTGGGAGGGTGCAGAGTGGGGGGATTCAGGTTTAAGCTATTTTAATTAGAATTAAACTCCCTTTGCAGACCAGCCAAGCCTTTCAGGTCTGTGTGAAGTCACATTTACCTTGGGATTGCAAACGGCCAAAGCACACCAAAACTAAGATAGTCTCCTGTCCTCAGTCTTCATCCTACTCTCAAAATGTGGACAATTTCTTAACGTGAGTTTTAAAAAGTTGTTGGGTGTGGGGAATCCTCCCCTTACCTAAGCTGAGCAGCAGTTTGAGACCCATTTCTTATCCCCAGGACCTCCAGAGCAAGAACAGAGCATTCCAATGGGCCAGTTTGGCCTCTTGTTTGAGGATCCTAACTCTCAGGAGATTTTCTCTCCAGCTGCTGCATCCTGCACTCCCAGAACACCTATATACTCACATAAATACATCTTTTTATATATTCAGTGCTAAGAATACACATTACCATACCTTTCTGGTGCTGAGGTGGCTCTCTTGGCACACGATAACCACACTGGCAGAACGCAGATGCCACCACACCTTCAGCACCTGCTCCAGCAGAGCTCCCGTGTCCTCTGGGAGCCTGGGGAAGAGCTGTCCCAGTGCCAGGCAGAGCATCCTTCCTCTGGGCACGCCAGTCCAGCACAGGGGAGCTTCCAGAGGGTGGCATCTTGTTGCTGCCTGGTGCAGCAGGAGCTGAGTTTTCCGCCCGCTGGGTTGGGAGTTTTGGGCTTGTTTTCTCCTTGCGGGATAAAGTCTCTTCCCAGATCTGCAGGATGTGCTGGAAAGAATCCTGGAGGCGAGGCTCCTCTGGAGTTGTTTGGCTTGATCCTTGCTGGTCAGTGCCACAGGACAGCAGAGGCTTTTCTGAGCTGCTCTTGGGGGGACCCAGCCCTCGCTCCGAGGTGCTGCCCTCGTGCTCTTTGTCGGGCCCCATCCGCTCCCCGTCACCCAGCCCGGCTCGAGGCTGTGCCAAGGAGCTTTGCTGGGTGAGCACAGAGGGTTGGGAGGTGGGATGGGCAGGGTTTGACACTTTCAGCTCTCTCTTAGCCAGGGGCAGAGGGCTGGACGTGGTGTTCCCTGCAGAGCCGGGCTTGGGGGTGATCTCCGTGCGAGGTTTCTGCCCCAGCTTGGGGGCCGAGTTGGAGTCATTCTGAAATTTTGCTCGGAGGGCTTGGAAATCAGTCGCACCTTCCTGGGTGAGGGGGGAGAGAGGAGAGCACAGAACAGCTGCTTACAGAGGTGGCAACGGGCAATTTATACAATTGTGATGGTTTCAGATGGAAAGAGGCTGCACACTCAACCCTGGTCACCGAGAATGATCCTGATGAAAAATTCAAAGCAGTAGAGGGGAATTTGCTCTTTCAAAGGATCCTCCAAAGGCACACAAATCACTTCTGGTGAAGACAAAAGAGCTGAAAACAGGGGGGAAATGCAGGAGCAGAGCATGGAAACAAAACCAAGCAGAGCCAGTGCGGCCAGGGGAAACGCCTCCTTCTTCCCAAATGTCACCCTGTGATGGGGAATTTCCCTTGGGAGGATCTGGCAAACACGGAGTTGGATGTTCCTGGCAGAGGTGCTGCAATGCTGTTTATGCACCTGCTGGGAACGAAAGCTGCACTTTATTTTCAGTACACAAGCACCAAAGAGGGGAGAGGTCAGCGCTGCTCCAGAGATGCCCAGTCCATCCCCATCCTCCTGGAGAAAACTCCACCATGGGAAGAGAAGCACTAAATATCCTCCTCGATGCTGCACTAATAACGACCCCTGGGACAAAATGCTCTTCCTCCATGGTGCTGGGTCAGCTCAGGGTCCCCAGGGCTCTTTGGATGCTTCTCCCCTTGCCTTTAATCCCAGCCTAGGAAGCAGAGCAGCCACAGCCCAAACACGTGGCACACAGAGACAACGAGAGCATCTCCCAGTGCAGGTGATGGAGATACTGGCTATGACACTCAATTCCTCTCTCACACAGCCACCAGACCCCAGGTTCTTGAGGAAAAGGAGCAAATCAGTGACAGTGCAGTTTAAAAGGGCACTTAAAGAACATTTTTTCCCAGTCCTTCACTCCCCTGCATCCCACCATCCCACGCTGGAAAAAAAGGACCACAATTTTTGCCTGCAGTGCCGTGGCTTAAATTCGGCCCTGAACTGAACTAGGGAGAAAATATGAAGAAAAATTTATGAGCTACTTAAGTGCTTGAACTGCTCTATAACTTTTTATATGCCATGATTACATTAGGTGCTCTGCTCTGGCAGCTTAGTTCAGCGCAAGGCTTCACGAGAACCTGTCTAATGAGGAAATTGGAAAAAATTATCTAGGACAGAACTTCGTTATTCTGAAAAAAGCCCCAGCCTTAAGTGTTAAGACAGAACAGATGAATAGCATACTGAGGTTTTATTGCATTTAATTGCACGATTTATTAAACACTGACAATTTCTCTTGAATAACCCCTTTCACTGACTTTATTACTTTCACAGGGTAGTACATGATGTAAAGAACCAGCCCTTGGGGGAGAGGTTTGAATTGCTCCAATTATATTTCATATTAGTGGTCAGCAGCCTGATGCCGTGTGAGCTGCCCAGACAGGCTAATCTAGCGGCGAGCCACGGGAATGGGAGCTTCCAGAGGCACACTGAGGATGAATCACATTTTGGGGGAAAAAAAATGAAAAACCCCACACGCACCCGATCCCTCCAGCGATGCCAGACAGGAAATCAAGCAGTGAGGTGCCCTAATGCAATTGCAGGGAGCTGCTGCACGTGCTGCAGCAGAGGTTGAAGAGTTCAGCGCTGTTTACCTCCCCTTGCTGATTTTCTTTATGTAGCAAACAATTCCTCATCAGCGCCCTCAGAGACAGAGAAAAAAGAAAGGAAAAAGTACCTGCTTGTCTCGGGGTGCCCCAGGCGAGGCAGAGACGGGGGTTTTTGGTCAGGCCTCTCCCTGGCACCGGCTGTGACAGAAATGGGCTGTGACAGTCACGAGCTTGGCACCGAGTTTAATTAAAGAGGGATGGATGCAAGCTCCCCTTTTCCCCCCTCAAATCGTTATTCCTCTTGCCTTGAAACAGCAGCTTCAACTGATTTGCCTAATTAAGAGGGAAATTATCTGTGCTCAATGCACTCTCAGTGCCCCTCACTAGGATGTGGCTCCCCCAGAGTGCAGCCTGGTGGGATATTCATGGAGAAAGGGGATACGTGTGGCCCCCAGCCAAGCACAGGGACCTGCTGGGGTGGATGGGGTTAAACTGCACCCCACGGCCACCTCCTGCACACCCACACCCAGCTGGGCAATCCATCCCTCCCTCCCTCCCCAGAAAGCTCCTGCAAATGCTGTTTCCTCGCACAGGGCCGAGCTCAGCCAGACCCTCCAAGGCGCAGCGAGTTCTCCCGGCCTCTGCAGGGATGATTTTCCATCAGGGCTGGGACTGTTTCAAACCACAAACCCATCCGAGCAGCTCTCCTGCTCGACCCACACGCCTTCAGCTGGCCCAGGGAGATGCTCAGCCCGGACACAGTGCGGGGCAGGTCACAGGCAGGACACTCGTGGAGTCCCGGTGTCCCAGGAGCCCAGGGAGGGCTCAGGTCCTCTGAAAACCAGCCCAGCTGACAAGCAGGGAGAATACACTCATAAATTTAAAGGGCTGCCAAACGCTCACAATGTGTATTACAGCTACATCTGGCCAAATAATTGACTGTGGGTAATACTGCGTTTGGCAAAAGCCCCACGCAAGATGAGAGGGGAAGAGATAGAAAAGGAAACAAACCTCCACTGGCCGGAAAGCTGTGAGCATTAGGGAGTCAGGGGACAGGAGCATTACAGGGTCAAGGGGCAGCAAAAATTTCCACATTTTCTCCCTATAAATAAAACGCTCTTCTAACATCAAGATCAGTCTAGGAAGCAGAATAAAGCTCAGCTTAAGCCTGTGATAAGGGTGCCTTTTAGAAGGAGCACCAGCAAGAGGTTTGTGCTACCTTGGACTGACCGAAAGGGATCTGAATTGCAGAATCTCGGAATGGTTGGGATTGCAAGGCACCTTAGAGACCGACTTGTTCCAACCCCCCTTCCATGGGCAGGGACATTTTCCACTGTCCCAGGTTGCTCCAAGTCTCATCCAACCTGGCCTTGGACACTGCCTGGGATGGGGCAGCCACAGCTTCTCTGGGCACCCTGAGCCAGGGCCTCACCACCCTCACAGGGAAGAATTTCTTCCTAATCTCTAATCTAACTCTGCCTTCTTTCAGTTTGAAGCCATTCTCCCTTATCCTGTCATTCCAGGGCCTTGTGAAAAGTCTCCCTCCAGCTCCCCTGTAGCCCCTTCAGGTACTGAAATGCTCCAATGAGGTCACTCCAGAGCCTTCTCTTTTCCATTAATTAACTAAATTGCACTAATTCTCATTAGTTTTCTGGAACTGCTTTTCTAAAATGAATGAACACAGGAAGATAAACCCCATTCAAGACGTGGCGTGCTGGACAGCCGAGAGGAGGAATTGCCTGTTCCCCTCCTGGAATTTTTCTGGTTTACTCCATTCTTTATCTCAATTCCCAGCGGAGCTCTGGTGGGTAAATGTTTAATCTGTGCTGCCCTCTGCCCTGGCGTGGGACTGCTGGAGCCAAGCCCAGGCACCCCGGGCAGGCTGAGGAGAGCGCGCTGCAGATAGCATCGACTCATTAACCCGCCAGCTTCTCCCAAAATAAATAAATAAAACCCAGCTCTACTTTTTGCTACTTTAAGAGGCACAACCGCAGCTCATGTCGGAGTGAGAGGGGAAGAAAGCAGGCACTGGGAGCCCCTGTTTTGGGGCAGCAAAGCGGTATCTGTGTGGTGTCCACACAGAGCAGGAGCGGCGATGGGAGCGTGCACCTCACTCCCAGGACGGATTGCTCCCGGCGCTCCATGGAGAGAATAGCCCCAAGCTGTGCATCAGCAGCAGGAAACCAAGCAGAAATCCTTCCCCCAGGCCAGGTGCAGAGGAGACAGAGCCCCAGCAGTTACCAGGTCCATCCCTCGCTGCTCCGCGCCGGCTCCAGCGGTTCAGCCCAGCACATTCCGTGTCCCACCGCTGCTCCCGCTGCAGTGCCCGTCCTGCAGCCACGGCAGGCGAGGCGGAGCGAGCCCTAAACACACCTGGGCTGAGGCTGGCTCTGCCCCCGGGGCGGGGAGAGCCTCACCTGGGCAGGGCTCAGCCTGCCCGGCAGTCCCTGACCCGAGCCACGGTTCCCTGAACCACCAATGTCAGCATCGCGGCAGGATTGCGGTGGGAAAAGGCAGAGAGCAGGTTTGGTTTGCTTTTCGAAGGAAAGAATGGCACTCGCCCTCGGCATGGGTGCCCCCGCAGCTCCCATTGATGCTACCTGGAACAGAGGCTGGACAGAGTTAAAGAATAAAATAGATATTTATTGAAAGGCTTTCACAGGATACACCCTGGGAGTATAAAAGTCTGGCTAAGACTACACACAAGATGGACTCTTAAGATGGATCCCGGGTCACGGGTTCTCACCCTTTTTATAAGTTTTGGTCCATTTACATATTCGGGCCAACTGTCCAACCACAGCTTCAGTCCACGCAGTCCCATCCTTTCGGACTGTCCCCTCTCAATCCGTGGCTGTTTACATTCTTGGGGTCTGAAGCTGCAAATGTCCTTGGTTCTTCAGGCTGGAAACGGTGTGTTTTGTCTAGCCAGGCTAGGAGAAAAGCTGTTAGCACTATACAAGAAACCCAGAGTTATAGACACACTAATGCAGTATAAAATCTAAAAAATATGAAAGTTAAAACTAAAGGTATCACCATGTGTCCATATGATGTCCTCATCCTTGGAAGTTTGTAGAATCTTACAGAGGTTTGGGTAAGAAGGGACGGTAAAGATAATCCAGTCCCAGCCCCCCACTGTGTTCTCAGGTCCCTTCTCACACCTGGGGCAAGTTAAAACTGAGAAGAGGTGAGGGGCCCCACAATGTCCATCACTAATTCTTACCCCAGTTTTTAGGTCTCCCCATGGGTGACACCCACCCTTCTGCACCAACCCAGCCCGCACCACGCTCTTCCCCACAGCGAAGCCAGAGACCTTGGAGTGGTTAAAACAGGCATTTCCCCAGAGGAACCAAGTGTTTCCTCCATCTCGGGACAGCAGAGCCCAGCAAAACCAGCCATCCTCGCTGCAGCTCACACGTGCTCCCTGGTGAAGCAGCTCCTCTCCATGGTGAGCTGTTCCGCAGGGCTCTAAGGACAGGCCAGTTAAATTAGGGCAAACAAGACTTCTCCTATCACTGGGTGTTTCTGCCCTGGAGAAGACTGAAAGGATCTGTCCAAACACTGAGCCCATGTTTTTACAGAGCATGTCCCCCAGGAAAAGCAAGGCTGCTTAGCTTGGCAAGAAGAGGGATGAGAGCCCCAGGACTTGCTTTTTCCCTCCATAACTGATCAAATATTATTTAATCTCTCTCTTCAGGAGTGCTTGGTGTTTCCCTTGGAGCAGAGACAGCTGCTGCACAGAGCTGGGGTGCTGGTGGCATTCTGAGGTGGTTGTTCACGAGGCTTGGGAGGGCAGGAAGCCACAGGCAGCCTGAGCAACACCCGTGAGCTGACCCTAATCCCACACAACCAGACTCAGCCCCTCTCCTATAGACCATTCCCAATAAGATGCCTGCAAAAGAAACCATGAAGAGACCTTAAAAATCATCCAATTCCAATCCCCTGCCACGGGCAGGGACACCTTCCACTAGCCCAGGTTGCTCCAAGCCCCATCCAGCCTGGCCTTGAACACTTCCAGGGATGGGGCAGCCACAGCTTCTCTGGGAAATCTCTGCCAGTACCTCACCACCCTCACAGGGAAGATTTCTTTTCCTCATATCTAATCTAAACCTGCCCTCTTTCAGTTTGAAGCCATTCCCCCCTGTCCCAGCCCCCTCTGCACACGGGCATTGAGCAATTCCTTTCCCCCAGCATCCCTAATGCCTTCAGGAATGGGACTGATGCTCTCACACAGCCTAAACTGGCCCTGCTTCCCAGAGCCAAGCTTGAGGGGAGCTGAAAAATAACAGGAAGAGAAACTGAGGAAAAGAAAAAGGGTTATTTGTCAGAGACACGACTCGAAGCATGAGTCTGGTTCCTCGCCACATGAAAAGCCCTGCTGCTGCGTGGAGGTCTCGGAGAAGAAAGGGGGGTCCTGCCGAGCTGGGAGTTGGCAGGGAAGTCTCCCAAGCCAGTGCTGGAGTCGCAGCACGATGGGAATCAATGCCAGCTTTGTGCACAGGTAGCTGGGGAGGATTTATGGCCCGCCCAGTGGTATGAGCACAGGCCGTGAATTACAGCACTGTTGGAGGATCAGGAGGTTCTGACTTCAGAGCTGCAGCCCTGAGGAAAAGGACAGGGCAGATTCCTCCACGTGTGCTCTAAAAATTAAAGTAACATGCCAAAAGTTTCTTTAAAACGTGCATTTTGTGAGTGCTAGCCCTGTGGGACCTCACTAGCCTCACCAGGGCTGCCATAAATCACACTGGGCTACAACAACTGCACGGGGAGCACGGGGCAGCCACGGTTTCGTGAACATCAAACACTGCACAAGTGGAATTTTGGGGCAATCCAGTCTTTTCTGGAAGATATCAGAATTTAAGTATTGCCCATGACATAACTGGTGATAATTTTAGCCCAGTGTCAAGATATTTTAGATTGGGGATGGTCTGACAAGTTGTTTTCCTTTGTCACAGCTACTGGCCCCACACATGGGAAAACACTGGGAAAAGGCAATAGGGTCCATACCTCCAAAAAAACCACCTCAAAACCCCCCAAAAACGGGGGGAAATGGAAAGCAGGGCACAGCCTTGTGCTAGGGAAGGATTTGGCTCGGTTTTAATGCCTTATTCTGTTCCCAGGAGGGCCAGGACACTGCCCCCAGCCTGGGTCCCTGCACGTCTCACAGAATCCTAGAATGGTTGGGTCGGAAGGGACGCTAAAGATCACCTAAATCCCACTCCCCGCTATGGGCAGGGATGAGGATGGCTGGAATCTCATCCTTTTCCTGCCAGGAGGTCATATCGTGGATTTCCAGCAGAGGGAGAAATAGGATCGCTTGTTCCACCATCGAGCCGCTCGCTGTGTCTGGCAGGAGCCAGGGATTTAGGAAAATGCAGCATTATTGATCCCTGCGTTCCAAAAGCCAACACTTGCTGTGACTGGCCAGGACAAGCGTTGCTCAGGAGCTCCTGGGGGTACCCACACAGCTCCACCAGAAGTTGCAGCCCTTCCTTCACCAAAGCCCTGTAGGAGTCAAGAAAATGAATTTAAAAGCCTTGCATAGTGTTGGGTATTTTATCTGTCCAAGCCACACGGCTGTCCCTGCAGTGTGGCCCCGATCCCACAATTACGTGCACACCTTTTTTGAGCAATATAGCCCATACAATCCCTTGTGTGTTTAAAGCTAAGTGTTTACTCCGGTGGAAGACACGCTATCAGAGCAGTTCTGGTTTCAGTGGCACCAAATAAGGACTGGCAAGTCCAGCACCGGGGCTGTGGCCATCTGCTGGTCCTCGGGTGGACTTTTCCCACATCTCTCCACAGCCAGCCTCAGTAACTGAGAGACGAGCACAATGCTGCACGGAGAATTTAAGCTGGGGATGAAAAACAGGTACATACCTGAGGAAACGAGATGCAGAAGTGCACAGGGGAAGAGCGAGGTGCTCAGAGGCCGTGCAGCAGCGTTTGCTGTCCCCTCTCTGGCAGCAGGGATGAGCAGGGCCAGGCAGCAGCCCTTCCTTGCTGGAATGCAGCACACGTGGACACAGGGCCCTCCAGGCTGCAGGAACATCATCCAGCCCTCAGCATCTGCTCTGCAGGGTGAACTACAGCACAGACCTTGTCCTTCTTCGTGCTTCTGCTCAGGTCTCCCACTTGCTCTACAATGCAAAGCCATCTCTGAATCTGAATCCTTCTCTTGGTGGCATCATCTGTGCTGGGATTCTGATTTTGGAAGCTCAGAGATGAAGACCTCGGTAGCCAGCTTGGCTTCCTTGGCAAAACAGAAGTTCTTTCACCAAGCTGCTGTGCAGAGAAAGAGAGGATGAGCTGAGAAAAGCCCACGTGTGCTGCAAAAGCACGTGTGAAACAGCAAACTTTCCAAGGGCAGAGCTCCAACTGCAAGGCACAGCTTCTTGATCTTGCCATAGCTCTGTATAACCTCTACATTGTTTAAAAAATCCCCACCACCCCTGAATAAAAGGCTGTCTGCTCTGCCCTTTTCCCTGATGAGCCACGAGAGAGCAAGCAGCACGTGGCAGGTGTCAGTCACATCACAACTTTGTGGGTAGGATGGATCGAACAGAATAAAAGACTCTCTGCTTTCAGATGTTCACGGTCTTCAAGGAGAACAAAATCCAGATTTACGGTATTGCATGAATTTTGTACTGCAAAAAATATAAATAGAATATTGGCATAAAAAAAAAGGATGAATTTTTTTACATAACTATATCCCCTGCAGCAAAAGCTGTATGAATGTACTAAAAATAAAAATCCAGATATGAAGAAGGAACAAACGCAAATTGCTGGATGACAATAACATCATGTTATATCCATTGCAACTTCACCCTGGGGTGAGGCTTGTGCAGCCAGCCACGTCACCCACAAGCTGCTCAGGTGATACCTGAAAGATCAATGCACTCTTCAGGCAGAAATTAACTCCCTTTGTTGGGCCAAACACATTCGAAGGGGAGACTTTTTTGAAGAGGAGCAAAGTCCTGTGTTGCTGTCACGGAGTTTTTTTACACCGAGATAATCTGCCCCTGATCTTAGGTATGTAAGGGTTGTAAACGAGGAGTTGTTTGTCTTTAAATTAAATTAAAGAGTTCTTCAGTGTCAGGGAAAGAGCTCTGTGGTGGGAATGGCCTATATGTGATGATGGGAGCTCGCAGCCCTTTCTCCATGCTCCTGAAGACCTCGTGGCTCATCCTGCTGAAGGTGGCTGCATCGCCATGGACAGCACGGCCAGCACTGCAAGGCAGAGGTCCAGAGACTTAATTCAGGTTTGGAGCCAAGGATCCAACACAAAAATTTTAGACACGTTCAATTCAAAACATTCTAAGTGGAACCATAGCTTTTATACATATATATATCTATATATCTCTCTATATATCTATATAGATATCTATCCATATATCTCACTTTTGGAACATACCACCTCTGAGAAAGGTTCTGTAATTTCACCTCTAACGTGGAGTGCCTTGCTGGCTGCTTAAATCTCTCCCTCACGCCTCTCCCCCAGACGACCTCACCTATCAGTGAGAAATTGGTGTTGTGCCTGATTGCACAAACCAGCCCAGCCTTTCACCTGCGAGATGTGCCACAAATAACTTCCATTATACACAGGGGGTGTTTCTGATGCTGCTATCAGAAAGAAAAGAAGATATAATGCTCCGACAGCCTTGCTTAGATGCTGAGGAGGCACTTGGCTGTGCAAAACAGCCATTTGTATCACAGGACAGCCCAGGTTTGGATGGAAACCAGTGGGGTGCATCCCAATCAGACCTCTAGAAGCATGGCCAGAACCTTTTTATGTCGTTCTGTCTTAACAGCCACCTGCAGAGAGGCTGTGATGTGTAACGGGGAGGTGATGAGGGGGATCGCCTCAGGCCAGTCACATTTCCCTACTTTTTCTCCCAGGCAAAAGCAATTTAGGTTTAATAGTATATTAAAAAAATATTAAACTCCTTATTGGAGTTCTTCTTGCCCAGGCAAAGAGAGGAGAAGGACTTTCTGAGCCCATCTGCAGTGCATTAGTGGGTAAAGGATTGCATTAACGTGCTCCCGAAGGTCACAGAAGGGCACTGCTCATTTCATTTCAATACAGAGTTTACCCCCGTGCTACATTTCTCAGTGTTTAGCAAAGACGAGCCCCAGGGTCGCTCTGAACTTTAATTACATGAAAATAACCTGCTAAGAGGTCCTTTCATTTCGATCATTTACAATACCAGCTATTGAAATGAGCTTTGCAATTGATTTGGGAAATACACAAAATGACACTTCCAGCCCAGCCTTTTGTGGACACAGGACAATTCACTGTCTGCTTAACAGCCATAATAGCCCAAGACCAGACTTTCCTACAATAATTACACTTTCTCTTGAATTTATTGAGGTTCAAACTTCCAGTTGTCTTCTGGGAACACTTCATTTATGCACGAAGCATCTCAGCCCACTTATGCAGAAGAAAAAGGAGGGAGAAACAGGCACTTGTTTGAACACACAAGTCTCCATAGATCTCTGACTCTTTTTTAAACTGATACCTAATGAAGGTACAAATTCCTTGTGCATTTTTGTGGCTGCCCAGGGCCCTTAGGGGCATTTTGGAGGCTGTGAAAGCTTGAGGAAACAGCTATGAGGCAACTTGGGCTGTGACCAAGTGTCTTTCCCATGGCCATTTTTGTTTTCTTCTAACACGACAGAACAAAATACTGTCATCTTGTGACTATTATCTTAAAAATAAATAACCTGTGGTGTTCTTGCTTGCTGTGGTATTGCTTTCCTGTACTTGTGCACATCCACTAAGATGCCACCCAGCTAAAAGCACTAGAGCCACTACGAGCAGATGGGTTTGCACAGGGTATGGGCACAACAGTTTCAGATGCAGGGGGCATCTTCCTCCCCCCAAATCACTTTAGGAAACAAGGAATTCGATTTTCATGTTGCAGTGGCTGTGTGGGGCCATCCAAAAGCCAGGTGATAACTCACATCAGCTTTAGAGGTGGGAAACTGCCTCGTGGGGCTGGCAAGGGGAGGAGGCTGAACTGACATTTCCTTCATGTATCTGGAAGGTACATGTTCCTCATAACACAATTTTGTGCTAATCTTCAATTTGCTGTACTGGGAAGCTTTTCCCTGGTCAGCAACCAGAGACATCAAAATTACAGTGAAGTCACTGTGGGAAATAACACGAGTTTCCTCCTCCTGCAAATTAAAAGGAGGGTGCAGGCTGGACAAGAAACACACTGCTGCAATAGGACTTGATTGACTTTAATGTGGAAACAGTTGCACAGTTTAATATATTTCCTTGCCAGAAAACAGGGAATTTGTTTCCAAAAGGGCAAAGGCCTCTGGGATGCGTCCTGATTCTTTGTGATTCGATCTGTGCTGCTGTCAATGATTTACCGCAGCATTTCGGAGCCTGGTGGGCTCCGTGCTCCTTCCAGCAGTCCTGAAAACTTAAAAGCTTTGCCTTGCAGCTGATCTATAGCAAACGTTTACCTATGGCAAAGCAATGTGGTGGAGCCCGGGTCAGCTCTGTCCCTTGATCCTGTCTCTGTGCTCCCTGGCTTTAACGCCAGGCCAGGCCACGGCGTGCAGGGAGCTCCAGGCGTTGCCTTCCCACAGGTAAGTCTGTTCCCTTCCCCAGATTCCCATACAGGAATTGCCAGCACGTCAGTCAGCCCATCGGTTTTCGTCCTGACTTGAGGCATGTGCACGAAGCTACCAAGGAGAAAAAAAAATATTAAAAAAAAAAAAAATTGGCAGCTGTCCAAAGCCTAAGCCAGGCATCGTAATTCCTTCTTAAAGGAACTGTTTGCACAACGGTTTTCCTTTCACAGATGGCTATTAAGCCTTCTTAAACTTCCTTACCGAAATTACCAGGCTGGGTTTGGGCACTTGAAATGAATTCTCTATACAGGATGATTTATGAGTTAATATTTTTCACATTCTTTTGCATTATAATTATTTAACATTCGACAACACGAAGCTAACAAGTGCATGTGAATAACCCAGTTTTCAGTCCAAGCCAGATCCTCATACCTCAGTTTTTTTCCATGAACAATATCATTAACCTATCCCAGTGTCACTCGGGCTTGGAAGGAAAAGAATAAACAAGTTACATTTTTTCTAAAGCTATGGTGTCATGATAGGGAAATGGGTGGATTTTTTTTTTTCTACAGCTATTAATTTCAGGCTTGTTGTAAAGGCAAATATGATTTAGGAGGATCAAAAAAAGGTATCAGTGATAATTGGAACATGGAGACAAGGAGAAGGCAGAAAGGAAAAAACACTGTGGTAGTGATACACTTAATTATGAAGGCTTATTCCGATAATCCCTTTTGAAAATGAACAAAGACGAGATTTTTGATGTTTGATGAACTTATCAAACAAGGCAGAATAATGAAGAGGTAAATGTAAAATCCAATCGAAGGTGAGCCAATTAAGTACTTTGCGAAGTGCTGAAGGATGCAGCCCACAAATCCTCCTGTCAGAGCAAAAAGGCATCAATACCTGCGTGTCCTCCAGCTCTGGGTTCATCTGCAGGCTCCTGGGTTTTCATCTCGCACCCAAGGCTCCCTTGCTGAGCTGCTGTGGCTTTCATTTACCAAATCTCTCTTCCCCAGCCCCTGACGAATCCCCAATGAGCTCCGTACCTCTGCTAATTACCAATATTTCTCTTTGGACTGCAGTCTTGTAAGTAAAACAGACTGCTCATTAGTTAATCACCAAAATAATAATAAAAATAATAACGTTCTGACTCAGAACAAACCCTCGAAATGCTTGGAAAGCTGTGGCAAATGCAGGGTTGTATTTGCATGCCACAGATTGCTCCTCAAGACAAAGAAATGGCTCATACAAATGAAGGGTTTAGGAGTAGGGACAGAACTAGAGATTGTAATGACTGGGCTGGAAGTTCAGAGAAGGATTTTCTGGCTGTTGTATTCAGGGTTTGTGCAGAGAGTCTGATCCAAGAGCCACTACAATACAGTACTTTCACCATTTTCTCCTTTTATAAAACTCCTTCGGTTATTTTCTTCTTCTCAGAATTTATGTATTTTGCTTTAGAAATACTCAGCCAACAAATTCTTAGTCAAAATCCTTTGTACTCTGTTCTCTCAGCACTGCTGGTGCAGCCATTCCCAGCAGTCCACAAAGCCCATGGAAACCAGGATCTGATTTCATACTTGCCGGGAAAAATCCTGACCATGAGTTCGCACTGGTGTAAAGAAAGTGACATCAAAACAGGCTCAGGAGTGACAAACATCCCTGCTGCTGGAGGTTGTGATGTGCTTCTGAAAAGAAAGGCAAAAAATTAGCTTTTCTTTAAAACCCGTCTCTTCACGACATTCCTTCTGTTTACTCAGGATGGTTGGTCATATACATAAATATACATATATGTTTTTTTAATTGCAATCTACCTATTGGAAAGGGCAAAGATCTCTTGGGAGAGCAGGAATCCCAAGACGAAATCCCCAGGTACTGCACCTGTAGGCCCTGCTCAATTCTGATGGTGAATATTTCCATGGGACATCTTGGCATGCTTCCCATTTCCTACAAACCGGCTTCCTGGAGGAAAAACACACACACAAAGATCATTTTGCCCCTTCCAGCCCCCATCCCCTCTCAAAACACAGCTTCAAAGCCCTTAGACCACTCTGTCTTCCCCTCCCTAGAAGAAGCAGCAGAGATGTTCATTCTCCAGCTCCCGTCGACTGTCAGCTGAGCCAGTGGTCAGGATGGACTGATTGCTTCCCTTGCCAAGAGAAAAAAGTAAGGATCCACTGTAATGTATTCATTTATCTTCAGATGTGTCTGTGATGAGGATGTACACACATTAATTATATATATTATACATATTCATCATTCTGAAGCATCCAGTAAACTCATCCAAATATGATGGAAATGCTCCTCTGCTAGAGAGGCTCTTACTTACCCTGGTGTAAGCTGGGGAATAAATTCGTTCGAGGCAGCAGAACAGGAAAAGCCAAATCAAGGCAAACGGTGGAAGAATCAGGCCAGAATACTTGCCCAAGACTTTCTTCCTCTTCTGTCTCAGATTTAATTAAGTATCCCCTGATTCTTGATGCAAATTGTCCAGCGAGAAGAAATTAGAAGCAGCCTTCATGCATCAGCTCCTGTTCTCATATTTTTATATCATTTCACATATGTCTTCATAGTTTGAGAATTTATTTTCAAATACCTGACATAATTCTGCTTTCTACTGAGTTTATGTTTTCCCTGCATTTTTTGTTCCTGTGCTTATAGACAGTATATTATCAGTAAATAATATGGCTCTTCTTACTTTCCTTTTTTTTTCCCCTTCCTAGTTTAAAGAGCAGCAATTCTCATTAATAATCCATCAGAAATGTTGCGGGATCAGTCTTGTAATTAGTGTCTGTGTCCATCTGAGCCTGCTGCATTGCAGGACAAAGCACATGCAGCTGGAAAAATGCCACATTTTCCCAAGGTATAAAACAAAGATGTTTTCAAAACAGCCATTCCAGCCCCCTCTAAGTTCACGTGTGTGAACTCCAGGCAAATCTGAGCTCCCAACTCTCTGCTGACTCTCCTGCCTTTATCACATACGGAGTCTTTAAGCCACACACACACAAAAACACAGATAAAAATGACAGTTCTGATTGCTCTGTGGCCTGTGGAGGGGATGTCTCTGGGGGATACACGTGGTTGTGTCTCCGTGCAGCACCGGTACCGGCGGCTGGCGCAGCCAGCACAGTTTGGAGGGCAACACTGCGCGGGGCATCTCTGGGATGAGCAAGCCTGTCATGCTCAGACAACGTGCACAGGGCCACCAGGATGTGGGCAGGACTTCCAGTGCGAGGGAACAGGTGAGTGAACCAGGCACAAACCCCTGCCACGGAGGTTTTGGTCCTGGGGGTATCAGTCCCCTGCCCCGGGCAGCAGGAGGGTGAACCGGTATGAGAGGAAGCAGGAAATTCCCCCTCTTCAGTGGTTTTCCCCCCACACTTTCAGAGGAATCCATCCATATCACACTCAGATTTGGGTAGAAAAGAAGGCTGTGTGACATGGAGAACGTGAATTTTTCAGTGGAACAAAGGGAGTAGGAATATTCTGCTCCAACTGCTGTGCTGCGCGCTCACGCTTCCCTCCGCGGGCACAACGCTCCCACAACGCGCTGCTTTCTCCCCTGCTAGAGACAGAGTTCAATCATCAATCCAACCAGCAATCTGTTGAGGTGATTTAGTTATTTTTAGCCATCTCCAGCTCTGAGGATTAGGATACAAAACGGCTGTTCTCTGAAACTTTGACTAGCCTTGACAGATTTTTGTTTCTACACCAATGGCTCAAACTTTCTTCCTGAGCATTTAACAAAAATTCTATTGAAATTTGGAGCCACAGGTCAGCTCTGTGACCAGCTCATCAGCTGGAGCAGGTTATCATCACTCCACTGGGGTAAATTAAGCAGTGCCAGTTCCCTCAAGGCCTTCTCCACGCTCCTAGAAGCAAAAGCCCTTCCACATTCTTTCCCACAAATATCCATTCTTGCACTCTAATTATTGCAATAAACTCCCCAAATGCCTCCTGCAATGGGAAGATGAAAAATTGCACTGCAATAAGATGGAGTTGACTTCTTTAAGTCAAGGGGAGAAGATATTCCTATAGCAACTTTCCAAGACCACAATTTTAGAAAATAAAGTGAGGACAGCGAGGTGGCCTCACCTTGATTCCCATGGGAATGGCCAGCTTGGACTCTGTGCTGTGTTTAGGTCGCAAAGACCTTCCCCCAGGAGCTTGAAAAAGCAAATTCCCAGGGGAATAATGCCGTGTTTAACGCCCAGCATGACTCCTTGTGGCCCTGAGATGGGGGTGAAAACCAGCACAATCAGTGCAAGCTGCCAGCCAGGATTTCTGGAGGGCGGATAAGCCACCGCCTGCATCTGTGCACTTTAGGGCGCTGCATTAAACGGCATCTCGTGTGCAACGGAGACAGAGACTGCAGAGATGGGTCTGATGAGGATAACTGTGAGGATGAAGATATTGAAAACCCTTGTGAACATCTGTTCCCAATCCCAGGGGCGGAAAAAGCAGTCCAAGGGTGAGTAATTAATCAATAGCTGCTCCTCTCGCAATCAAAACAGGATTATGTTTCTTCTATTGCTCTTCCTTAGTAATAGCGGTGATCCATGGATTGATAGGGGGCTGTACAAAACCCAAAGGGGAGGTGCTGTCCCATGGGACTGCGGGTAGCAGTGAGGATTCATTCCAGCTTTTATTTCAAATTCTGTCTCGGATCTATTACCTGACCACAGAACTTGTGATGCCCTCTTTACACTCCTGTAAAAATACACCCCAGTTCTCCCACAGCTTTCTCCAGTTGCTAAAAGTAATAGACTAAAGCAAACAGCAGACTTTGGAGATGCAGAACCCTGCTGACATTCGTCCTTAAGGAGATTTAACTCCAGGATTTAGGACTTCAGAGCACAGATTCAAGGCAGAGAGCCTGAGCTCCACAGGAGTATATGTAAATACTCCTACCCACAAAAAGTGTTTGCCTGTTCAGTTTCAAATTTTGACCAGGTAATACGGGCAAAAGAGAAATCCAGAACAACTTGAAACTGAAAGGCAAACTGTGACCATGACATTCTAGTGGAAAACCTTGTGTTTTAACCCAGCTACTGCTCAGTTTCACTTGGAGAACATGGCCCTGCCTGTGACAGGAGTTGGAATGGGATGATCCTTAAGGTCCCTCCCAGCCCAAACCATCCTAGGACTTTATGGACATGGGCTACAGGATGAGAATGGAGCCAGCCATTGGATAACTTTCCCATCAGCTCGATCCAGCACTCTCTGGAGTCCAAGAGATAAATGTCTCTCTGGCCCAGGGCCTGGGAGGGTCCATCAAAAGTTTTACAAGGCATTCATTAATTTTCACTGAGAACCCTGTTTAATTCTGCTCTCTGAAGTGTTTCTCCTGCAGAACATACAAAAGCAACAGCATTTGCTCTCTTAGTCCTAAAGATGGTTCCCTGTTGAGAAGAGCAGTGCTGCTGTCTAGTTTGAATAACGCTTTCACTTTGGGCCATGGAATTACATGGAATACTAAATAATAGGAGAAATTTCAGAGGGCAGCAGCTGTGAGGGCTGGAGAGCAGGAAGAAGGAGGAATAAGGAAATAATAAGTGACAGACTTGGCAAAGCACAGGCTTCATGTCTAGGGAGGGTGTTAACTACCCTGAGAAACGGGACCATTATTAAAAAGAAAGAGATGAAATTAAGATAGAAAATAATTGCAGAGAATGCCAGGAAGCACTTTGTGACAATGAGATGCATTAGGCTCAAGAGGAACCTGGAGGAATTCCAGGACTTTGGGACTTTCATAGCTGCACTTGCAGGGAGGGGCTGGGCAACTTCACTGATTTCTTCCATTTCTCACATGTGAGCCCAAACTAATGCCTTGGAAATAAAATGGCTGTTTGGAGGCTTTGGGAAGGAGATAGCAAGGCGATAACAAACCCAACCCAGCTTTAAGTTCTACTCCAGCTCCTCAGGAGGCCTGAGGACAGATACCCTGTAGCGTCAGGAGAACCTGTGACAGAGACTGAGGAAATAAAACCGGAGCGGTGGATAACTTCCCGAACGCTACTTTTTCTCCAAGATACAACATCCTGACACAGGAAGGGAGGCAGAACATCTACGACCCTGGGTTTTTTGGAGGGCTCTGTGAGTACGTGTACAACGGGGAGTGGCGGGAGCTGCGGTATGACGCCGCCTGCGAGCGCCTGCACTACGGGGACGACGAGAAGTATTTCCGCAAGCCCTACAACTTCCACGTGTACCAGTTCCTGGTGAGTGCTTCAGGAGGCCAAATTCAGCAGCAATTTCCCCGCAGAAAGCCTAACTTCCCACAAAAGGTATCAGGTACATTCTATCTGTAGGCTGTCTTTAAGGTACCTCAACAGGCACTCGATGGTGTAAATGCAGGTTTATGGTACGTCAAGGAACTCACGTGCTTTATCACCCAGGCATCCCCACTGCTTCGCCTGGCCCAGTCTGAGCCAAGGGAAAGGAGTTTTCTCGAAATTCTGCTATCAACAAGCTGTAGATATTGCACAAGGCTCTTGCCTCTCTAGGGATGGAGCCGGCCACATGTGAAATGGTAACGATGCTGCTGGTTCAGTCTTTGAAAGCAATTTAAGTCTGTGGCGTGGCTACAAGGGGCATAAATCCAAATTCTGAGCGAGAAAGCGATCCTGAAACCCATCACCATGGATCACAACACCTACCGTCCATGAGGTCACATCTGATGTTGGACACTGATCCAAGCAGAGTAAGGATTCAGTTTGGGTCTCCCACATCATAAGTGGGTGCCTTGGCCACACCGTTAAGCATTTATCATGTTTTTTGACATGAATGAATGAAAACGCATTATTCCTGGGAAATAATACTCAATGCAAGTAGCTTTCATGTCCTCCCAGCAGGCAGAGTCCCTTAGTCCCCAGTTTGAACACTGGGGCTGGCTTTTTACGGAGCTGGCAAATGGCACAGCCCAGACTCAGCAGAGCTGCTCGATTCCACGCGCCAGCAAAGTAGAGCTGTCAAGGAAAAGGTCACTTCTCTAAAACACAGGCAAAATAATGCTTGTTTTCTAGCCTTGCCGTTGTAAATAAATGTTGAATTTTTTTTTTTCCTAAATAAATTCATCCAGAAGCAGGCTGGAGAGAAAAAAAAATCAGTCCAAATCGTTAGGATTTGGCAGAGCTGTAAGGAACTGGAAGGAGGGTTTTATAATGGGAAGTGTCAGGCTGTCTTAATAGATACCATTACCAGCTCTGGCTTTGAGTGGCTAAACACAAACCTCTCCCCTGCTTGCAGATGGATGAAGCAAAATGCTTGGCTTTATCCACATTTCTCATGTATTTCCAAATGAAATGGAACTGGACTTAATTCCTTATTCCACAATCACTGAAGTCAGTGCTGGTGTTGTCAGGAGCATCATGGGCTTTAACAGAGGTATTCCTTCAAGAAATAGAGATTAAAAAGGAAGGGAAGTACCTGAAAAATTAATGTCTGCTCCTTTCATTTTAGGCTCATGCTGATTCTGAATTCACTTTTGAGTTTTACGACGATTCAAAGGACCTGCTTGACGCCCTTAAAAGTGATAAATCCAAAACAACGGGCTTCACCATTGGAATTGGGCCTGGAGGCACAGATCTCATGTTAAACCTGGGCCTCACTTTGTCAGGTGGCAAAGGATCCCTGAAGAATTTCACACAATACAATGCAAAGGTAAAAAAACACTCCAACCAAATCAGTGATGCATCTGCTCCAGTCGTATGGTCTGGCTGTAACTTATGTCAGTTTATTCTCTCAACTGCATTTTTTAACACAGGGTAATTGTACCTTAATTTGTTCATGTAATTGCAAATGTATGATCGTTAGTAATCCTGTTTGCTGTTCTTGGTATGTTTCAGCAAACAGAGAGTGGGAATAAAATTGAATTACGGAGTGCCACGGCACATGTCATCTCACCCCATCCTGTTTCATGGCTACATTAAGCACATAAATAAAAAAATGCTTAAAAGTGACGATGAGGGAGGAGGGACTATCAAGATGCTGATCAAAACAATTATCCTCAGGGAATGATCTCCGGTAGCAAATACATCTTGCTCAAATTAATACGAGCTGCCTCGTGACGGGGAAATAGGCTCCTTTTTACAGGAGGTTAAAATACCACGCTGAAAAAATAGTACCTGGTAATAGGGTGTACTTCTCACAGAGGGTTTACATCATGGACTGGCTGTGATGACCTCTTTCCAATCTAATAACATGAGTGCTGGTATTTCCCACATTTACTGTGCCCCATCTCCACTTCTCTCGTGGCTGCTGACAGAAAACAATAAAGAAGAATTACTTTGATGGTGTTCCGAGTTAAAATGCCCTTAAAAGCTGCTTGAAATGAGCACCATTATAGTATTTACTGTGCCCTTGTCCAGACTCACATGATGTTTGCAGCTAAATGATGATCAGTTATTGGAGGAATCATTTAAAGGGCTGCTCATGTTGCAGTGGAGACTTGTCCAAAGCAATGGCAAGTACAGGGGTGGAGTCTTGGAACTGCTGGTATATCCAGGAAATTCTCCCTCCTTCAGCATCTTCCTGGCCAGGGAATCTCCCCTCTGCTGGGCTGGGCTTGATCCTTGTGCTTTGTCACTCATTGAGTTTGTGAAAAAAGCAAAAAGGGAATAAACAGTGTGGAAAGGAAACCAGAAAAAGAAATTGCAGAAACAGAGAATGGAGGGGTGACATGTGGAGCCCAAGTCTGATCATATTCACACATAGAAAAACCATATTCACACATCAGTAAAACCCCCACAGTATCCAACTCCCCAAGGCCCTCCACTTTCCTCCACAGCACATAAGAGAGAGACTTTAAAAAAAGAATTACCATTATTTCATTTAAACTTGGGCTTGTTTTCGTGCCTTCAACGTACACTGACAGTCAGAGACTCAGGTTTTCCCCTGCAAGCCTAAAGACTAGAAATTCATTTGTTTAAATTGAATTAACGTTGACTGCAGCTCCTCTTTCCTTTACCTGCAGAATGTTGGATTCATTAGAGCTGCGACCAAGGTGCAGACAGCCCGCTTCAAGATGAGAAGGGACAACATCGTTTTGGATGAAGATGTGCTGCTCTCCCTGCAGGATCTCCCAGACACCTACAACTATGGCATGTATGCCAAATTCATCAACGACTACGGCACCCACTTCATGACATCTGGCACCATGGGGGGCATCTTTGAGTACATCCTTGTCGTCAATAAGGAGGAAATGAGAAGAAAAGGTCAGAAAATCAAAAGATATTCTCTGCTCCCAGCTTTCTGCTTTCAACGTGGCATTTCCAACCTGGTGGCACTGCTGGCCACATGGCCTGGGATTAGCAAATGTGCTTCCTGCTCTTATTTCAGAAGCACCTTAGTGAGGGTTTGGTCGTTAAGGAAGGAACCTGAGCACTATTTTCTCCATTTCTTTCAGTGTCACTTGCTAATCCTTTCCTATTTCTTGTCATCTTTGCTCACCACGAGTGCTTGAAGGCTGCAAAGCCACCCAGAGCACAGCACATCAGCCCTCTCACATTTCAGCCTGTTCGCAGCGAGGGCCGTGATTTTCCGTAAATGGAAATATCACACTGCACTCAGCAATACCTCTGCCACTTTACTCTGCTTAGTGCCACATCTGGAGACTAACAGACCCCTGTCAGCTCCAGCCCTCAACAAACTGGAGTGTATGAGGCCGGAGAGCCGTGCCTCTAGATCTCAGTTAGACAAAATACCCACTGCAGATGCTGGCTGTGAGAATTGCCACTGCCAGCAAGCCAAAAGTGTAACATTTTTCCTAATCCAAAACATGGGAGGCAGAACAATAATATGGGATTTTAGCTCACTAACCAGGCTTTCAGCTTTTGTAAAGGTGTCAACGATGCAACAGATCCCACTTCCCCTAAGGACCATCACTGCTGTCCTGAGGGTACCACTGCCTTGGTAACTCCAGGCCAGACACTGATGCAGAAGGAAGTTTTGATCTTGGACAACAGGTGCAAATTGCTGTAATTTCAGTAATTTCAATAATTTTCATGGTTCTGCCCCAGATTCTGCCTCTGGTCTGAAATGGTTTGGTCCCATCAGCATTAGGATAACTATGCACTCCATATTGCATATTAACCATGCCAATTTTTCCCCAAGAAATTACTGATTGAGAGAATTTTCATCAAGTTCCTGAACCTCTAATGTTTGAAAACAAGATGCCTCTTCAAATCACTTCTTCACTTTGAAGGGTGAGTGATATAGAAGTGAACAAGGTCTTGGCAAGCAAGTCTTCAGGAAGCAGACTGCCAATTTCAGAAGAAGAATTAGTCAAGAGCATGTGGAGGGAGGCTATTATTTTGCTTTATCTTGTGCTTGCTGTGTATGTAAGGAGATTTACTGCTACGAGATGCCTTATCTTAGGAAAGAAGGATGCTGAAGTCCAGCAAAAGACAAAAATGTGCCCCACAGAGATGCAATTTTCATTCTAATGCAGCACCATTCTGTAATTTTCATCTAATCCAGGCTCTGCCACAAAGTCCACCCTTACCAAGCCAGCAGTGCTCTGTGTCACACAGCGCTGACCCAGAAGGACCCACCTGCAGTGTCTGATATGCCACTGTCTGAAAGCATTCAGTAAAAAACCCCCTGATTTCTCTAATGTTGATCACAGCCACTCTTGGAGGCTGTGTTTGCAAGAGGATTATCCTCCTTCCCTGAGGAATGGTTAGGATCAGGATGTAAGTGCTGAAGTCTTAAAATTAGAGCTTCCTAAGATGAGTCTGAAGCTCTGCAGATGCATCACTGAGTCCCCACAGGGCTGAGCATGAGCACCCCTGCACCCTGAGGGCCCACCCAGCCCACGAGGCTGCTTGCTAAATGCCCTGGAACTGAGAATATTCATTTTCTTATAGAGCAGCGACTAAAGCACAAATTCAGGAAAAAGATCCCTCGGCTGAGTCCTCCCTAAATGAGACACAGCTTAGGTGGTCACCGAGCATCTGGCTCGGCACAGACATGAGCTGGACTTTGAGCATTTAGGGAACCTGAATTTTGAAAATGAAATCACCTTCTCTGTTTAGATATCCACAACTCACTGCAGAGCTTAGGGCTGCAGTTCTGCTGCCAGACCCATTCCCAGCTTTCAGGCTGCAGGGGCTTATATGGATGTGGTCATGAGTGAAATAAATACATATGTCAGAACGAGGTCCCTCGTTGCTCTGCCATCAATATTTTTCATTACTTGTTTTTAAAATAGATTGTTATGGTTCTATTATTTAGCAGAAAACAGTATAATGTGTTCACACATTACAAGAACATTTATGGGAGGAACATTATGCGCAGAGTAAATTAGAAAGAGTCTTCATATATTCTGATTAATTCAAAATGCAGCAGTAAATCTTATCACTCGAGCACATTTAACTATCGCAAATTATATCATATAAAAAAAAAAAAAACAACCCTATCAGGGCTCCCCCCTCAAGTGCCAATATTTACTGAGGCCACCCTTTTGCAGCGATAACCACTTTTCATTTATCAAGACCCGATCTTGCTGCGACCAATAGCGAGTGGTATCGACAGCCCCTCGCTGAACATAATTACTCAACGGGAACCATGGCAAATCAATTAATCAGGGTGTTCCTCAAGTTTAATTTTATGGCACTCCAGCACCAAGATAAGCAATCACTCATGTGGCTTTGGGTGAATGAACTTTACCCACTGTGTTTACCACTGTTGAACAGTTTAGTACAAGTAATTGAGTGCTACACGTTTAATCTTTCTCAAGGGCCCAGTTTCGCAGTGGGGCACAGTTCCCACTCAAGTCTGGAGCATGTTTCAGCTCTCACCAGTTCGAAGCCAGGACCTGCAGCCCCTTTCTCAGGATGCTGAGCACTTCCCCAGGGTTTGGATCCACCGGGCCAAGCAGCAGGTCTGTGCCCCAGCTGGCTGCAGGGAGCCTCTCCTGTAGGGTGTGCAGAAGGGAACAAGGCTGCAGGTGACACCCCAGAGGGACCTGGACAAGCTCTGGGCCCACGGGAACCTCGTGAGGTCCAACAAGGCCAAGTGCAGCTCAAGGGAGGGGATTCTGCCCCTCTGGTGAGAGCCCACGGGCAGTGCTGCATCCAGCTCTGGGGTCCCCAGCACAGGACACACATGGAACTGTTGGGGCAAGTCCAGAGGAGGCCACAAAGCTGATTAGAGGAGCGGAGAACCTCTCCTATGAGAAACGGCTGAGGGAATTTAGGTTGTTCGGCCTGGAGAAGAAAAGGCTCCACTGCAACCTTCCAGTACTTAAAAGGGGCCTGTCAGAAAGGGAGGTTTTAATCAGGGCCTGTTGTGGTAGGAAAAGGGGTGATGGTTTTCAACTAACAGAGGGGCAATGTAGATTAAAGAAGTTTTTCACAAGGAGGGTGGTGAAACACTGGCACAAGTTGCCTGGAGGAGTGGTGGATGCCCCATCCCTGGACACATTCAAGGCCAGGCTGGATGGGGCCCTGAGCAAATGTGTCTAATTGAAGATGTCCCTGCCCATGAGGGAGAGGGGCTGGACCAGACAGCCCTTAAAGGCCCCTTTTAACCCAAACCACTCTATGGTTCTACAAAACCAGAGCCACAAATGTTTGAGCACTATTTCAAACACAAGCAAGGCAAGGCACTGCTCCCTAGTGCCGAGGTGAGGCTGCTCAGCAGACAATGCTCCAGGGTGGGACTCGGACAGAGCTTCAATCCTCAGGCCATTAGAGCACAACACACAAACCCCACCGCCCTCTGTGCCTCCTTTCAATACCATGGTATTGATCACCAGAGTCCTTTGGAAAACACTTTAAGGTCCTCTGACAAAAAGAGCAATATAAAAGTTACCTATTACTTACAATACCCACATTTACTGAAATCAATAGAGTTTTTAACTACTGAAGAGGATGGCCTTGTATTGGCAGTACACTGAAGTGCTCACACAAAACCAGGCTGTATGAAATATGCACATTGCTTACCTTGGTGAAACCACCTCATTAGTTCCCTGCTCCCCTCTGCAGCCGCTTCATGGCTCTCCAGTTACATATTTCCATGATATATGTGGTGGTGCTGGCAGCAGCAGGCAGGAAAGCTCTGGCAGCTCTCAGCACACAGACCTTCTGCAAGTTACCACTTAAGGTGCTGCTTAAGCCATTAATAGGTGGGTCAGACCCTGAGTTTAGGAAAATGAGTGAGGAGATATTGATTTCAGCTGTTGTTCCCAGCTTTACTGTAGTTATGAGTTAGTCTGTAAAAAAACCAAAGGTTTGTTGTTAAATACATAGATCAAACAAGGACATTTGTGCCTGAAGCCTTAAGTTTTTTACTTTCTTCTAATATTTTCTAAAGAAACAATTTTTACACCTATTATAGGATAGGCCCAATATATTCTAATAAAATATTGGGTGTTTTCCACTGTCCTCTGCCCAGAATAGCTCTTGACTTCGAAATACAAGCCACGGAAAGAACTGAATCTTTTCTTCAGTGACAGAAAAAAGAAGTAGGAAAATGAATTTACCTGTCTAGCTTCTGTTTTGCAGCCATCAGCACCGAGGACATCAGTGCCTGCGTTGGCCTGTCCCTTGGCATTACAGCCAGCAAGGAGAAACTGGACCTGGGTGCAACTGTGACATACTCTGACTGCAAAAAGAAAGGATTCCTGAAAACTGGTACAGCAGCAGGGCAGGGGTCTGTTGGGGCACCTTGGGTCGCTTGTTTTGGTCACTTGGGCATGGAGATTCGAGCAGGGTCACATAGGGTGTGAGCAAGGGAGCTCTGGTGCCATCCCCCAGACAAGGTGGGACCACAGGGACTTCGGGTCCACGTCTCCAGGAGTACTGATCCCTCTTAAAAGAGCAGGAATTACAGAGGCCGTGGGGTGGATGGAAGGCTGCAGTCCTCAGCAGTGACAGACTGGGCATGCACGGCAATTCGAAAAAGCCAGAATTGACTATAAAAAATACTCAAAGAGGGTAGGAACCCCCAGATCTGCACATTGCATAATGAGCTACAGACAGCGTGATCTATTGCTCATGTCCTACCCAGAAACCAAGGCTGGAGGAGTGCAGGCTCTTCAGGCCTTACCAGCTTGGAGGATTTGGGACGCTCAACTCGTCACCTTGTGGTAAGGTGGCAGGGCTCACCCCACAGGCAGGGAGCACTGGGCTGCCATCAATCCCAGGAGGCAGCTCCCTGATAGCCCCCTGCACGATTGATCTCACCTCCATTTAGCAGCTTCTGGAGTCTGTGTGGAAACAGCAGCTAAATAATACGTGTATGATTCCACTTTCCAGATGCTGAGAGCCACGGTGCAGTTGTGGAAGATATTATTCCCCGGATTAGAGGGGGAGATACCAGTTACAGTGGAGGACTCCTGAACAGTTGGGATGGCAAAATGTATCGTCACTGGGGCAGGTCATTAAAATATAATCCTGCTGTTATTGATTTCCAGGTAAGGCTTTTCTGCAGTTGAAGAAACTCTGCCGCTCTAAGGAATGAAAGTGTAGTCGTGCAGATCATTTCGTATTTTTATTGTGATCCCATCACAGAACAAGATTAAATGTAATGGGCCACTGATCTGGTAACCTCTTATTCATTTCACAATGGGGAGTACATCTCCCACCGACCGCATCCGCAGGGAGACCGACAAGGAGCTTAATGCTGGATTAGTGCCAGGTTAAGTTTCTCATGTGCTCCCCAACAGCTTCACAGTGAATTGCACTTGTGTTCATCCCGATTATTCTCCCTGATGCTGCCCGCCCTCCTGTATAAGCAGGGGACTCACAGGGGGCTGGGGAAGGCGCTTTGTTTCCCCCCACCCAAGAAAGGCTCTGCACAGACAGCCCCTTCCCAGGAGTTCTCTGAGCAGGGAGCTCCTGGCTGCTTTGTCAGGTGGGTCCTGTCTTTCCCCACACTCCAAAAAGAGGGTCTGTGGCCATAAAAATCAGCAAGGCTCTGCTCTCCCTTTTGTTTCACTGGATGCCCCATAAAATGGGAAGATCACTGAAGCATCTTATAGGGCTTCTGAGCGGGGGAGGAAATGGGTGCAAGCAGAGGGGATGGAAAGGGACAGAGAAGAGCAACCCTACAAACAAATAATCCAGGGCAGAGCTGGCAGAGGCATGAGGGGGTGGCCACAACTCCTCAGTTGTGGACCAAGATCCCTGGTCTGCTCCAGGAGCAGCTGTGGTGTGTGGGGGAAGCACCTCTGTCATGGCAGGGACATGCTGCCATTTCTATCCCTCTTGTCTTCATCTGAAAGCAGGTCTGAAAGCTCTGACAGAGAGTGGGAGAAGGGAAAATGGATTCGGGAATTATCTCTGTTATTGGCAGGGCAAGAAGGACTGTGCAAGCCTTCCTGGGCAGATCTGATAACACAGAAGTGCTTTCAGTTCCAGCTGCAGGTTATTCACCTTTTTGCACAAGTTCCCATCAATTCTGGGCAAAATTTCTTGCAGTTTTCCAGTAAACCATGCAGTGACCTCTCTGTTGGCTGCTCCAGAGCTGAGCAGTCACCCTGCAACCAGAGTGGCTGGTAAGTGCTCGTGTCCACTTCAGCAGCTCTTATCTGCAGGCCTCTCAGTTTGTCAAACAGGCCTGGGCAAATGTGCCTAAGAGCTCTTCCCAAAGCCCAGCTGATCCTGATCCTCCCAAGGAATCACTCTCACTGTGCCTTGCCCAGTGAGTTGACACCCAGCTCCTCTCTGGAACAAATTCCTGGCCTAGACAGGGAGCGTTTGCACAGGTGCATCGATGGACAAATGTAAACAGGCATCCTCAGACAGCCCTGAGTTTTTAGCTTTAATACTCACTGAATATTAATATTCAGTTGGGTAAGTTCTAATTGCTGCCCAAACTGGCCGGTTTTTGCTGACTGGTATATAGGAACTGGATTTTGCTGCTGGAAATATGATGAGTGAGCTACATAGCCAAATCTGTAGATGACAGTATTATTTCACTACATCAAAGGACAAAAAATATATAGGCAAAATTCCTCATTCTCAGCATTTACTGGATATTTCACAATCTGGCCACTGCAAGTGATGGGATGGCAATAAATTTTGATGATACCCTCTGTCCAAAGCTCTTACCAAAACATTTTCTTCAAAAAGGCAAAAAGCATGCAAAAATCTCAGGGACTGTGACAGCACTAAAAAATCAGCCAAGAAAACGGGCTTACTGGGGTGTTATAATTTATCATTCGAATCCATACTGAAACTCCAAAGCATGCCCAGAAAAGCCAATCCCACGCAAACCTCCAAGATGAGGAAGGTTTTGGAACGCTGGTTTCTCACTGGGGCAGCAGCACATTTGCATGATGTACATGCAGCTGTCGAGGAAGACAAATGAGGTTTTCCCCGGGTCCCGAATTTATCCAGCAATGTCGCAGCATCCCAGTTGATGCCCGGCTGAAATCGTTTCCACGCCATCCATCTCCATCCCCCGCAGCTGCAGCCCATCCACGAAATCCTCCGCAGGAGCGGCCTCGGCCACATGGAGACCCGACGGCAGCACCTGAAGCGGGCTCTGGACGAGTTCCTGCTGGAATTCAGCCCCTGCCGCTGTGAGCCGTGCCGGAACAACGGGGAGCCCGTGCTGGTGGGTGACACCTGCTCCTGCCTGTGCCGCCCCGGCTACAGAGGCCCTGCCTGCGAGCACACCGAGCGCCCAGGTGAGAGCCCGGGGTGCAGCAGCAGAGGGGGAAAAGGCAGCAAAAGGGATGGGTTTCCCCCTCCACGTGGCTAAACCAGCAGCTCCTGGCATCCACATGTCGATGCCACCTTCCGTCCCGTGTTTTGCCGCTGCGTTATCCCGAGCGGCCCCGCGAGAGGCTGAGATTAGCGGCTCAGGACAAAGGGGAATGGTTTTAAATTGAAATAGAGCAGGGTTGGATTAGAGATAAAGGAGGAATTCTCTCCTGTGAGGGTGGTGAGGCCTTGGCACAGGTTGTCTCATCCCTGGAAGTGTCCAAGGCCAGGTTGGAAGGGGCTTGGAGCAGCCTGGGATAGTGGAAGGTGCCCCTGCCCATGGGAGAGGGGGTAGAATGAGATGTTCCCCTCCAACTCAAACCATTCTATGATTATTATAAATAGACTAGTGGAAATGAGGGTGTGTTTCATCACTGGATTAAATCCAGGAAACCCTCTGGAGGGCTCGTGGCATCCCATAAGGACAGCTGCTCCAAAGGGGAGAGCACAAACCTCAACAGGCAGGCAGGGGAGGGAAGGGGAAAGGCTCAGGTGAAGCAACTGCTCATGCAATGTGCCACCAAAAATGCCATTTTAGTAAAAAACTGCTACATTGCCAGATTTCCCACCCCTTCCTGGGATGCATTTTGACTAGAGGGAAGTGTCTATTTTGGGGTAAAAAAATATGTTTTTCCAAAGTGACAGGCTTATATTTATGTTTTCTTTGTCACTTTCTATACTATCCTTAAAAGTTAAGTGGGTAGCAAAAAAAGCTGAGGTCAGAACAGGCTCTTTCATTCCCTAAAAAAGTTGCAGTTCTCTCTGGATATTTTTGTCCTGATTCATGATGAGAAAAAAAAAAGAAAATCTAAATCTCAGCACACGAGGCTGGCAGAAAAATCCATCTTCAGAGCAGTTCCACCAGGCAGAGCTCCAGGCCTTCAACCGTGGGCTCATCACTGGGGTCTCACCAGCGGAAAATCAAAGCTGTGATGAGATAAGGAGTTGGAGCAGAGCTGGGGAGATGGTTTGTGAGGCTGAATGCCAAAGCTTCGCTTCAGTGACTGCGAAGTGGGTTTCTTTAAAAAGCTCAGGTTCTTTAAGTTGTCTCCAAATCTCAGGAATTTGCTTGGGAAGCTCGGGACCTGTCACCAAAGCAGCGCACTGGACCAGCCCGCCCTGTGCTCCTTGATTTTAGCAACACTGGGGACAGACACACTTCTAACTCAATTTTTAGTTTCAAATTTTCAGTTCCAAAACTCATTTAGGACCAAATGAATTATTATTTTTTTTTTTTTTTAAAGCACAATGTTCCAGCAGATGGAAAACCCAGCTCTCCAGCCAGCACTAAGTAAGAGCACACACATCCATTTGCGCTGTCTGGATTATGAAGTGCCCAAGCCAGGCATGAAGGCCAGATGAGTAAATAAAAAATGACAGTAAATGACAGCCATCAAGCATTCCCATCATTCAGGAGCACTGCCATAATCCATAGTATCGACCGCTCCTGACAACTCAGTCTGTACTGTAATGAAAAAGCTTTGAAATGACCCATCTCCAAAAGGACTTTTCACAACACCTCCACAATATTAGGGGACTTTTGTCCCTCTGCCTTGGTCCTAAGTGAGGAAGTTGCTGCAGAGAGAGCTGTGAGCTGCCCTTTGGGAAAGGAAAACCAACACAAGGGGTTTCAAATGAGCTGAGAAGGAAAAGAAACAGCTGTTGGTGTTCGGGGTGATGATGTTTCATCCGCCCCGGCATCGAAATGCCTTGATCTCAACAGCCTGGGCACGGCTGGGATAGAGCAGGGAGTCCAGGACCAGAGAGGTTTCACCCAGAGCTGAAATCCCTTTTTTTTGTTTTTTTTTTGCCTTTCTTTTCTGCGTGTCCCCAGGTGGTGAGACGGACGGGCGCTGGAGCTGCTGGTCGGGCTGGTCCCCGTGCCAGGCGGGGACGTCGCGGCGCAGCCGGCACTGCTCCAACCCTGCCCCGCAGCACGGCGGGCAGCCCTGTGCAGGGAGGAACCTCCAGAGCAGAGCCTGCTGAAAGCCCAAGGTGCCTGGGACGGGGTGGTTTGGAACCTGGGCTGGGCTGTGAATACACCAGGCGTGCGATGGAGTTACTCCCGGGGAGAAATAATCGATCGGTGATGCGTTTCTGCACCTGCTGGACTCGCTGTGTAAAACCTGACCAACTGCTCCCGTGGTTCTGCTCACCAGGCAGGATGGGAGCCCCACCAGACGTGATGGGAGCCCCACCAGATGTGAATGCCCCAAAAAACAAATAGAACCTCACTGCTGCAGCACAGGAGATGGCAGAGAATGCACCCAAAGGAGGTGGCTTTGCTGCTGGGTGACCGCGGGGCTACGGCATTTCATGAAATAAATTCACTGCGAGTGTTCATAGAACTGAGCTCGACTCTCAGGGAGTTTATCTATCTTCCTTTGGGAAACACATGAAAAGCTCACGATCTCTGCAGTTGGTATTGACATATGTACCAGGAAACTTTTGTGAGTTGGCACTGTCAGATTTGTAAGTCCAGCATATTGGCCAGGGCTGCATTTGCAGCAAAGCCATATGCTGCTCTTCATGGAGAAGGCTTCAGCCTAAAGATGCCGGAGCATCCTTGCAAAACGTAAGCCCGAGCCGATGAGGAATTTTAAATAAATAAATAAAGCAATAAATAGAGAGGCTCGAACGCAACCGTTCGGCAGAGGATGTTCCCACACAGGCAAAGGCTTTTGCTCTGTAAGATTAGTGATGAATTGACTATTAGCACGCAGGCATTTTATCTCCCAAGCACACAGAGCCTGAGAAGATGCTAACAGGCTGCTTGATTTAAGGGGCTTTTTTGAATGTGAGACGTAAATCTCAGCACAAGAATGCGCACAGTATTGAGCTGTGCCCAGAGACCACGGCGAGAGCCTGCAGCTCCCTCTCCTTAATGAACTGCCACAAAAACCTGGGGTGGACGGAAGGCGAATGGCACTTCATTTTCCTGAGCTTTTCATTGCAGGGGGAGAAAGGGGGAAAAAAGCCCCAAGAAGGAATCGGGCATTACGAACAACAACAGCACCAAAACCTCAAAGCACAAAGCAGCCCTTCTGTAGGCATTTGAATGGAGAGAGGGAGTAGAAAGGAATCGTGGTTTAGTGAAAGAAATTGCTCAGGTGCTTGGAAATGCTTGTTTTTCAACTGCGTGTCAGTGGGGATTTACAGGCTGACACTCAGCTGATGTAAATCAGTGCTGCTCCTTCACTGTAGCTGATTTATGGCACCTGAAGATCTGGCCCCATATTTTCTTTTGTGGGCATGTTTGCCAAAGGCCAATTTTTTTCACCACTTTTTTTTTGTCCTTGTAAATGAAACTACGGGCTGAAAACAACAAACCATGCTGTCTCAAACCCTGAGATGGATTGTTCTGTGAAAAATCCCTTTGCTGAGGGGCAAAGCTGTGGCCTTTTGGGCCAACTTTGCTATTCCAGGTGAAGGAGCTGCTCACCCAGAGAGGAATTTGCTCCCAAGGGCTTGAATTTGATGTCTTCTGCGTTAGGAAATGCAGCAGCATGAAGCACCCATGGATCGGTGTGACTTAGACATCCAAAGGAATGTGAAATGTAGGATGACAACAGGTGATTTAATGGATGCTGTTTGGCATTGGGCTGCCAGGTTATGTGGAAACATGAGACAGGGCTCTTACACCAAAGACTAGTTTGGATCTTAAGCATTTCTTACCTTTACATCAACTTCTTAGGACTCAGGAAAATGGCTGCAAGTAAATGAGTACAAAGTCACCTCAGTCAGAAAGCCAAGTACGCTTCTTTTTTGACCAGAGGGGAGAAATTAATGAACAGAAAGATCTGATGCCTTGGAGGCTGGGAAAAGATGGGGCCTGCAGGAAAACAACTTGTGTCCTCAGCTTTTAGAGCTGTTTCTAGAAGGATAAATCACGGAAGAACCACAAAAAAAAACCCCAAAAAACAAATAGAATAAATCCAAGTAATTAAAGAAACTGCACGCAAAACACCCCCATGAAACATATAAATAAGAGCAAAAAAGCTGTTTTACCTGCAGTTGTTCATTCTCATCACTCACCTCAGCCCAAGGCACTGAGACACAAACCCAAGGGCTTCCTTCAAACACCAAAGGCAGGTGGGTAGTGCCCCTCTCCTCCCCCTCCACCCCTGGGCTCAAACACCCACATGCTGAAACCCAGGAGCAGCAAAGCTGAAGTCAGAAGAAAGGAAGAAGCTGCCTGTAAGGTCTGGAGAGAAAAAAAAAAAAAAGAAAAAAAAGATTATGAGCATTACACATTTACAATGGCAGTGGAAGAAGCTAATATATCTCGTGCTGAAGTGGGCAGCAGGAGAGTTGTGCAAGATGAGATAAGCAGCAAAAATGTACGTTTCTTAGTTAAACTAAAAGCTTAGAGGGTACAATAAAACACTGCAGTTCCGCCTGGGCTTTAATGAATGGATTTTCCCCTCTTGCACACTGACATACATTTGATATAGTTATTTATCCTATATATTTCTGGCGGCATATTTCCCAGGAGACCTTGTTTATCTCGCTCATAAGCACATGATGGATGCATGGCGCTTTGGATAAATGGTATCACAATCAGATATTTTTATGGATATAGGCAAACTGGGTTATTAACAAAGGAAGGGCAGAGAGGAACCAGCACGCAGAAGAAAATAGGAAATGATTGATGACAATACACCTGAGGTTGCAAGGTGTAGGCTCCAGATAACCAGCTAACAGGAGAGGAGATAAGGGCAGTGCTTGAGACAGAGCTGTTTTCTACCTCAGGGTCAATGTCACATCAGCTGCCCCAACGCCTGCATCCCTCTGAGCCTGGGAGTTTGGAGCAGGCAAAAATCCCCCGGCAGGAGCAGCTCAGAAATTGTTGCCTTCCTTTTTATACAGCAGAATGCACAGGCACAGGGAAATACGAAACATTTAATCCCACCAGAAAAACCTGAAACAAAAGAAACTCCAGGTTCTGGCAAGTTTGGGGAGGGACTGGCGTTTGTGGTGCTGCTCTATCATGCCCACCACAGTGGGACCTGTGGTGCTGCACTACAAATGAGTAAATATATTTGTTTATAGTGGTAATAATTACTGTATTCAACTCTTTTTGATTTACAGAAGCAGGAGGTATTAAAACGGAATTGAAAAGGAAGATAAATCTGCAGGCATGATTTGACCTGAAATCTGGCAGTTGTGTTGGCTCTTCAGCCATCAGGGTAAAACCAGGAGCTGGAAATCCGGGGACTGCCAACACCTCTGCATGGAATTTCTGCGTTGCTTTCAACAAAACATCTCAGTCTGGGAGAGAACCTGGGCAGGAACAACTACATCCATCTGACAGTGGGAGAAGCAGGAGCACGGTGAAGTATTTTAGCAGCACTGAGTTTCCAAGTGCCCAGCTGCAGCCTGGACGACGTTCCAGCCTCGCAGGTAAAGTGTCTGCGTGATATGACACAACATGGATCCAGGCTGGAAAGCAGCCCAGCTTCCCCCTGCTGATGGAGATGTTAGGGGTGGCAAGATTCCAGCTGGTTTCGTCCTGGGAAAGCTGGATGTGGCAATTACAACTCACCTGAAATATCCTTTCGGGAGTTCCCAAAGCCGCCATACCCCAGCAGAAATGCTTTCAAGCAGGGAGGTGCAAATAAATACAGCCCCTCCGTGTTTATCCTCTTCTTTTCCTCAAGAAAACTCGTGAAAATACAACGTGGGATGCAGGAGAGCCCCGCTGAGACGAGTATCTTAAGCAGAGGGATGGGCTGGAGCAGCAGAAGCAGAGCTGGGCACGTGCACAGCCCCTGCAGCCTTCCCGAGCTCTCACACGCGGGTTATTAATCTGAACTTACACAGGGAGTGAGAGTTAGGAACACCAGTAAAAGACGGCACCAAAATTTAATGCGAACCAAAATGAAACAATAAAAGCTTCAGCATAGTGTTTTTTATTACCCTCCAGGTTGTAATAAATCATTAGTTAGGCGAATCAAAGCACAAAATCACAAGGACAAGATAAAGTTATGTCCTTTATGGGAGGCTTCTAAGCCTACAGGCTGAATATTCAACCACTGCTGAACTCAGACTTCAGTCAGACAATCCTGATGATCTTGATGACTGTCAAATCTCTCCTTTCTTCCTCCAACCCTCCCTCCCAACCCCAAATATACAAACTCAGGTACTGCCACCACTTCAAAAAATCTGTGTTTTTCTGATTTGGGAACAACAGTCCCAATTCAGGTGGCTACACTCGGCTCTCCTTGCCTCAGCAGTGGAGAGAGGCACCACTGCTCTGTGTTTAACCAGCCTGATGATCAGGAAAGGCGGGTAAATTTACAAAAGCCACTCGACTCATCTGACAAATGTCCTTAATCAGATCACACGGATGATTCTCAAGAAGGGCAGGCAATGACACTGCAGTTTGTGTCCTCAGAGGTGAACCATGCTCAGGGTCCTCAGCTCCAGAGCTTCTACAGTGCCCCTCCAAAAAACTCTGAGGAACATCCTACTTCCCACAAGCAGTGACCTCTTTGACCACAACCCGAAAAAGAATCTCTTGGCAAATTTCCATCACACAAAGGATATTGCAGCTACACAGTGGAAAAGGGAAATGTTTTGGGTTGGCAGCTAAATGACGAAGCCCATAATGAGCACAGAGCCCTCTTGTTTTACATATGCAATGTGCTCTGCCTTTCTTAAAGCTGTCACAGGAGCCCTGTCGATAAGTGTGGAGGCGGCATGAGGGCTACAACTAAATGCATGTTCCATTGTTCAGATGTCAGGGAGCCTGAGCTGCTCTCACAGGAATTACATTCAGACAACGTCAGTCTGAAAGGAAAGCAACGGGCGATACCAGCCCACCATCACCAGCTCTGCTAAAAAACCCTCGGAAGAAGAGTTTGACCTTGCAGATGTTAGAAGACTCACAGCGCTCATGAGCAACTTTGCACTGCTGGAATTGCCTCGTGGAGCAAAGCTGGCGCTGGTTATTTTGCAGCAGGCCCAACCAAATGCCTTTGCAAAAATCATTTACTACCAACAAAGATGCAGGAAGCAAGTCCCTGGAAGGATCCAGGCTCGTGAAATGGTGCTCAGTGATTTAAGTTCCTCTGTTATTAGACCTGGACTTTGATGCACAGCTCCAGGGATGGCAATGACAGGCAAACCATTCCATTTGTCCCTTTTCATAGTGAACTCTCTCCAAGTCACATGTCCCACCCTGGTTGGACCCAGCAGCATCTGGGATACTGGATTTCATGGGATCAGACTTATGAACCAGAGACTGTTTGGGGCAAACGCAGCTACTAAGGGCAGAAGACCTCAGGGGATGTACAGACGGCTTTTTCAAAATATTCCATTTGTTCCAGGGAAGCTGTGGCTGCCCCTGGATCCCTGGAAGTGCCCAAGACCAGGCTGGACAGGGCTTGGAGCAACCTGGGCTAGTGGAAGGGGTGGGAACACTACAATAAATTGGGAAATCAGGGTAGTGAGGCACAGTGGCTCTAAATGTCACGTTAGAGACTGTTGTGCTCATTGAGATTTAGGCTTTAATGTGCTGCATTTTGCTCCACATGGCACAGCTGCCTCCACAGAAGCTGTGCATTAGTGCACGTCCTGCTGCACTTAAGATCAGTGTCTCCTCTTATCTCAAAGGAACCCTCAACAACAAGACAGTACAATTAGAAATCACGCAGCTACCAAATACAGACAGAGGTAAAGCTTGTCTCATTTAGCCCATTGCAACAGAGACAGGGAAAAGGCAAAATATTGAGGTCAGCAAGCACATTCAACCCCAGGGGACAACTGCACATCCAAAGGTGTGGCTCCCAACACCCTCCCAACTCCCAGTGTCTTCTGAAACATTTCTGACTTGGACGAGACCCACGGGCAGAGCGAGGCCAGCTCAGAAATTCAGTGAGGTGATGTCTTCCCAAGCAGTCTGCCAAGTGCCCATCAGCCCTGTGTGAGTTCCCACGGATTCCCTCTAGCAAGGAACTGTCTCAGAGTCTGGCCCTGAGCACGAGGAGCCACCATTCTGTGGGGTAGGGTTGTTGCACTGTCGCCTTCTTGTCCTCTGACCTCCTGAACATGGGGACCAGCTGGCCCAGCACCCCCAGTTTCCATTAACAGCAGCATCTGGAAAAAAAAAAACAACAAAAAAAGCTGGAAAGGACTGTCAGAAGCAAGCAGCTCTCTCCATGGGAAGAGCTGTCAGCTCCCATGAATTGTATTTGAATACAAACTGCTCTGCCCCTGTCCACATCACTAACAATATACTGGAGTCATTAACAATGAGTGATTGTTTGAGAGATGTTAATTCTCTGTTCAGCACTTCTGGTGTTTGTTCAAAATACACTTCAGGAAGACATGAAAGGGGGAGAAAAAAAGGCAATTAGCTTTATATTTGCTGGAAGGATGTTCTTCTCTTTGTCTTAGTCCAAGCCTAGAGAAGAAACAGACCAACTAAACTTGTCTCAGCCACATTTTGAGGTGGTAGGGGCAGCGTTAGCACTTCAGTGAACAAGAGCTTGACTATTCAGCTTTCCCTCCATTGCTTTTCCTATTACACTGATTCTTCTGGACCCTGAGCATGTGAGTGACATAAATTCAAAATCCCGAGAATCACGGAGACAACACATAAAAGGAGGAAATGGGAGTGAGAAATGAAGTTACAGTGTTGACAAATGGATGGATGTGAGCTTTGGGAGGGTTGGATGTGACCATGAGTGTGAAAAACAAACTGAAGAAAGGTGTCAGTGACTCCACCATACAAGGCTCCATGGACTTCTTTAGAAATACCCACAAAACTGACCTCCTATTCAGTGAAATTTTGGCTTAAAATGCATTTCAGCCTGGCTCAGTTTGGACACAGCCATGCAGAATGAGCACTGGGTAAGGCTGTAAACAAAGCCAGTGATAAATGCAGTGCATCAAATTGTGGGATGGTGCCAGAGCTCTGGGTGCCTGGGATCTGGTATTATTTAGCATCTAAATTAATGAGCTGGAAGAAGTAAACAAAATGATTAAATTCACAGATGATCCTAAACTAGAAGGAGTTAAGAACATCAGTCAGGAGACAGCCGAAATATAAAGTGACCAAGAAGCATTAAGAAATGCTTCAAAACAACATAATAAGATTTTAAGATTCAAATGCATGGTAGCATATCTGGGGGAGAACAGTTTGCAACACGCTGGCTTTATCAAAGGGAAAAACTTGGGAAACAGAGCTGTTTCCTAAGGAGGAGACCCGAGGCTTTCCAGGGATTGTGAACCAGGCAGGAATTCCTATTTTGATACAACTGCAAGGCACGTACATGCAAAAATAAACCCACCTCATCAGGAGGGAAAAGAAATTCAGAAGAGGGCAGGGAAAATACATCTGCCCCCTTGGCAGGGTGCACTGTGCTGGGCAGACTGGGGACAGCCAGGGCTGGCATCACTGCCCACGCATCAGCTGCCATCCCTGGACACTCCCACCACGGCTGGGAGTTTCTCCTGGGAGCTGGGTGCCTCTCACCTTTCCTCCTGCTGATCTCGCAGGCGGTGCCGCTGTAGCCGAGGGGACACAGGCACTCACACTCTGCTCCTGAAAGCAAGCAGAGATGGTGGGAATTACACACCCGGAGCCACATTTCCCAGCAGGCATCCACTGCTCTCAGGCGCTTCGTCTTCTGTGAGGAACGGACAGTGGGTGAAATGTCATCGTTTTTCTCCAGTGCTGAAGGGATCAATACCAATAAAGAGGGGAGCTGTGACTGCCCTGCCACCCCTCTCACCTCCCCAGCTACTTGTTCCTGCCCTGCAGCTCAGCCTCAGACTCACTGGTGCAATTCCACAAGCCAGGGGACCACAGAGCCCTCCTGCTCTTCTCCAAAAGAGATCACAGAATCCCGGAATGGTTTGGGTTGGGAGGGACCCTAGAGCCCATCTCATCCCACCCCCTGCCACGGGCAGGGACACCTTCCACTGTCCCAGGCTGCTCCCACCCCTGTCCAACCTGGCCTGGGACACTGCCAGGGATCCAGGGGCAGCCACAGCTTCTCTGGGCACCCTGTGCCAGGGCCTCAGCACCCTCACAGGGAACAATTCCTTCCCAATATCCCATCCAACCCTGCCTTCCCTGTGGATTTCCCTCTGGACTTGCTCCAGCAGCTCCACATCCTTTTAATATTTGGGGTTTCAGACCTGGACACAGCACTGCAGGTGAGGTCTCTGGAGAGAGCTCTTGGTAAAGCTGATAAAGAACAAACTGCAGCATCAGGAAAGAGCAACCAGGACAGGAATATCCTAACTTGGCTCTGTGGCAGAGGAAAAGCCCAAAATCCCTGCTCTGGCAGCCCAGGAGTGTGGTGTGCATCCCATGTCAGGAGCCTGGAGAAGAGCTCCCACTTAGGAAAATACGTGGTCGTTTAAAACCTTTTGCTGAGAAGATCCTAAATGAAACACTAACCTGGACTCAGCTCCTACAAAGTTATTTAAACAGAGGTCACCATGAGACAAATGCTTGAAGTGCTACAATCAGCTGGCTGGTACCTGAAGTGATCGTTTCTGCATTAGGCACAATTTGATGATAACGATTCTCATCAGGACTTTTGCAGATGCAGATTGGAATTAGGCACTTGACAAAATGGTCCCTTTGTTAGAAGCTCTCATCACATCATATATCTCTTGTTTAGGCGGAGCGGTTTTCATTTAATTTGATTGTTTTTCCCCTTCAGTTTTTAAATCACAGCCTGCTTACAAAGGAGGACAGCTTCTATCAGAAACAGGGGGAGGTGGTGGTGATCACTGTGCTTGGCACTTAGGTGGTGCTTTTCATCTTCAAAACCCTTTTACAAACACTAATTAATGCTGAGACAGTAGTCACTCCTCCAGGAGGATGGAAGCAATCTTAAAAGCAAAAGGAAGAGACTTAAAGATGTCAAGGATTTTTTTTTTTTCAAATGCATACTTGAGAAGTAACAAATTCTTCTGTTAAACTGATACAGATAATGGTCACTCCCATGACAAAGACACATCCCTTGACTTCACTGTCTTTACTTACCAGGACTCTACAAACAGAGCAACCTTAAAAACACAGAGTAATTACCTGAGAAAGAAACGACAGGAAAAACGAAAGAGCAGATTGCCATGCGCTCCCCACAAATTCCCAACTAATTCCAATCGAGAGGGTAGAAAAGAGGAGCAGGATGCCTGTACCTCTCAGGAAGGGGATGCCATTCCCGTGGCACGGAGCACAGCGACAGGAGCTGGTCTCCACCTGGAACTCCTCCAGAGCCCGGCGCAGATTCTCTTTTATTTTCATTGAATCAGCCAAGTCAGAGGGAGTCACCAGCTCATACAGTGGCTCTGCCTAAGGGGAGGGGAGAAACTGCATTGATTCCCAAGCTCAAAATGCTGTGAACATCCCAAGGCTCAGGGAAGGGAAATGGAGGCTGTACGGCACAAACTCCAGGTTTCCCGTTGCCATTTGCAAAAACCTTGTGAACAACAAGGCCACGATGTCAGGAATACTCCCAGGGATGCTCCCCTTGGTTTCCAACACCAGAGCAGCTGGAAATGTGTGACAAAATACAGCAGCCAAACTGTTGGATAAGAAACAGGCTAAGTCACACAGGAGTTTCATTAAATCCTTTCTCATCCATTTTTCTGGTGCAGACATTTTTAGATCAGATTTGCTCAAACTTAGATTTTCCGAGTGATCTCTTGCTCTGATTTTAAAAACGTCCCCTAAAAACCATCCACAGAAATCTCCTCCTACAGCCCCCCAGCACAGCCAGAGGCACCAGTCACAGGGATTCACATCAGCCCTTCCACCCTCACCACTCCCGCAGTTCAAAGCTGGTTTCTATCCTTATGGAGCTCAGGTAAGGATTTCATGGCCTTCCACAAGGGAGAGGATTTGATCTCCATCAAATGGGGAGAGAAGGGGTTGGGGAGAGAAAACAAGGGAGTGCACAACACAGTGAACGTGCAGGGACCAAGGAGACTTTGGCTCACTTATTTACTTTCCTCCTGAGAACAAGGGGAAGTTGTAGTGGGGTGTCAATAGTGCCAGTCACCCACGACTGCCAGTGGGATGATATCTCCACGTGCCAGCAGAGGATCCATCCCAAATTCCCACCCTCACTGCAGAGATGCTGCCATGCAGGCCACACACAGTAAGCATGAAAGATCACCCTCCTGCTATCACAGGCTCAAACTACGAGAACTAAAGAATGCTCCAACACACACACAAAAAAAAAAGTTCATTTCCTGCTGCTGTACATCCACTCTTCATCAATTATCTGCGATCCATACTTTGCTTTTTGAATTCAGATCATACAAATGAGGAAATACACTAAGAGTGACCTGCCAAGTCCCTCCAGCAGATGATTTATGAACTGATTTGCTTTAGTTTTCCCTAACTAAGCATTCTTGGGCTGACATTTAGTCACACTCCGCTGGTACTTTTGATCTCCAAGCCCCACAGGGATATTGGTATGGAAATGAAGATACCAAATCCAAATTACATCTGCCCGAGGTTTTTCACTGGGCAGCCTGGTCAGCGATGCCAGGCAAGACAAAGAACACCTCAGTTCCTCGTGGGAGGTTTTTCTGTGTGGGGGATTTGCTGCAGAGGGTTGCATTTCTCTTGTCTCCTGCCCTGAGACCTCCCAGTGCATTTCTGGAAGTCAATCCACAGCCCACCAGGGGCTGCAGCAAGTGCCAGATGGGCACTGGCTGTATTTCCAAATTACTGATTTGTGCTTGCTTCACCTTTTTAGAATTCACTCCTTTCTTGAGAAACAAACTCTTTATACAAATGTAAAAATTTTTGCCTAAAATTAAATTTTAGAATGAAAAACAACTATAAATAAACTTTCACCTCTACCAGTCCAAACTCCTGTTTAAAAGGATGTTCCCTTGCACCTTTGTACTCTTCACTCATTTTGACAATAAAGATGATGAGGCAGAATTGCTAACCACTTCTGCTTGCTTTTTGCATTTCTAAAACTCTCCAGGATCAAAAATCCTTGGCTCTTCAAAGCCTAACTCCTGTTTTCAAGGTTTAGTTAAACTGCACAAACATCCAGGCATGCACAACGAACCACCTGACCTTCTGAACCAGAAAGAATTGTCACTGCTGCTCACAGAAGTTGATAAACATCAAGGAAAAAAGAAGTCCTGATAAAATAAATGCTGCCAGATATAATTTTGGTAAGTTATACATTGGTAAAACAGAGTGTGGATCGTCTGATCTGCCTGGCAGGCAGCAAGAAATAACATCTGCACAACCAACTTAGAGGGTTAGAGCTGTTTACCTTGTGTATTTCCAGCCACAGTCCCTTTAAAACGTCACACCTTTGCTTTTCTGAATACTCACTCAGAGAAACTGCGCTGCACAACGAGGTCTGTTATTCCCGTTTTTTCCTTTCCCTAAACCCTGTTTATTCAAACACAGAGCTCCCCAAGGCGCTCGGAAGTGGGGGATGCAGTACCTTCAGCTTTATGATCTCAGGGTTGTACTGCACAGCATCTCCCCAGAGCTGCATCAGCTGGGCCGTGGGCAGGTCCTTGTGGGCCAGCGTGGCGACGTCTTCACTCGCCCCGCCACGGACCAGCGCGATGAAATCCTCCACAAACTGCTTCCTGGCCGTGCTGTCTGCAAAAGTGCACTCAGGAAAGCGCCCAGCCCTGCCCAGGCTGTGTCTTTGTGGGCTGCAGCCACCAGCCAACAGCAGAACGCTCCCAACACATCACCCGTCCCACTCGGAGGGCAAAGGGAAAAGGCCACAAGTGCTGCTCACCTGGTTTCCTACACTGTGTCCTGTGTCCCTCCTGCTCCCTCGCAGGAATTCCCCATCCTGCACCCTGCAGCTCTCCCCTACATTTCTTCCCTGTGGTTTTAAGCTCACAGATCCTTCCGCAGCCTGATGCTCCTCACCACCAGGAATATTCCTTGTTCTCCTCCATGTATTTCCAGGTGCACCTTCCCCCCGTGCACACCCCCAGCTCCCCACGTCCCCAGAAGCTCCCACAACACCATCAGCTCTCTGTTTTCCCCACCAGGGTGCAAAAAAGAGGCGTGCTGGGTCACCCTGCTGAGAGGTGGGGGTTGATATTTAACACTTTTCTGGCCAGGTGGGTAATGCTAGATCTGTCCCTGCTTTTCCTTGGGATGCTGAGCAGATATTTACTCTCTATACAGAAAACACTGGAAAAACCTTAACCTCGGAGACATCTCCCCCTCTGTTAAGCCTGGCTGGGGTGAGCCAGCAGACCCAAAAGTGCCTGTGAGGGAGTGGGGAAATACTTCAGGCAGGCAAGCTCACAAAATCTTCCTTCCACTATGACAAAGAAATGAAGTGGCAGAAGTGTTTCTTGCTTACCTCCAATCTCTTTTAGAAGGTCTTTACAGCCAGCTGAATCTACTCCAAGTGCCACAGAGACTTTAGGAAAATTCACTCCAATGTTAAAGCCCTTCTGTGCGCACTTCTGGACGTCACTCAGAGAATAACCTTAAATACACAACCAAAAATTGAAGGCTTTTAATACAACTGTTCCGTGTTTTATGTCCATGTACACAGAAAATGGGAGTTGGTAAGTATTTTTGCTTTGAAAAAACAAAGAAAGGATAAGATGAAGATGGTTATTTCTGTGGTTGTTTTGATATTTAACAGAACTATATGAAATGAAATCTCTACGTTTTGCAGAACTCTGAAGCCAAGTGGAAATGCAAGGTAAAAGCTGGAAGAGGAGGATTTTAGTCACCCAGCCAGCTGTGGTGGGTTAAGCAGAGCTGCAGTGGGTAGGAAAACAGTGGATGTCTGACCACAGCTTCCCCACCACCCCTCCCCATCCCCAGGAGCCAGGCTTTTTAAGAGGAACAGATGAAATAGCTTTTCCTCCTTTTACCAGCTCACATCTCCAATTCTCTGCTGCCAGAAAAGCCTTAACTGCTTCACAGAAATTTAGATTGGCTACAAGGAAACATTTCTTCAGCAAAAGGGTTATCAAGCCCTGGAAGGAGTTTCCCAGGGCAAGGGTGGAGTCACCAACCCCAGAGGGATTTACAGGACACGTGGATGTGGCACTTGGGGACACGGTTTAGTGGTGGCCTTGGCAGTGCTGGGTTAACAGCTGGGCTCCACGATCTTAGAGAGCTTTTCCAACCTAAAGGATTCCATGATTCTAAGATGTGGCAGATTGGATTCTGTGTGAGAGCAGAGCAAGTTCCAACCATGTGACACAGTGTGTGATACCAGATCTGCAAGAGAAAACCTCAGTTCCAGCACGGACAGTACAAACACAGTAAGGGATTTGAAGGGAAAAACCTGAATTCCCAGACTGGACCTACAAAACCCTGCTGAGAACTTATAGCCCAGCTCAGCACTTGTGTGAAAATGTTATTGCTGCAGGATCCTGATCTGGGTCAGCAGACACAGAGCATTTTGATGCAAACAATAACACACTTTAGATCAAACAAATGTGGTTCGTGATGGGCCCACACCAACAGCTGAGAAATTGGGAAACTGTGTTAGAATTTGAATACCTGAAATCTGAACCTAAATTCTGTCCCTCTCCCTGACTCCAGGGTAAGGAACTTCCCACACAGCAGAAGAACAAACAAACAGAGTATTACACAAAGCAGAGCCCAGTAAGTGCCTCTGCAAACAGACAGCAGAGGCAGGTCCTCACTCCCCTGCCAATGAATAAATAATTGAGAGTGCAGCTATTGATTAATGTCACACTGCTCGCTCTGTCCTACACAACAATCATCATTTCTCACAACAAAGGGAGCCAGAGCCAAAGAGCAGGAGCAATGTCAGGCACAGGAGTCACCCAGCAAATTATTTACTGTTTCCTACATGCTGGAAAAGCTCTCGAGGCTAAAGGTGTTTCAAAACTGCCATTTGAAAGGCAGTGGAAAAAGAACTTGGGTGAAGGTTTTCAAAGCTAACAGAAGTGTTAAGATCCACGATTCTCATTCATCTTAACATCTTGTCAGCCTCTAAAACGTGTTGTCTAAAACACCTGCCACAGGGCCTTTCTTTGTGAACTAAATCCAGCCCAAGATGCCGAGCATGCTTTTAAAACCTCTTTATTCACTGCCATAGAGCACCTCTACTGCCACATTTCCTGCAGGATTTCTTTGAGAGGCTGTTGACTCCTTCTCCCATCATCTCCCTCTCCCGACCTCAGACCTGAGCCATCCCTGTGTGCCTGCAGAGGGGTTTTCCCATCCAAAATCTGCTCCCAGAGCTCCTCCCCAACCATCACAGGCACGTACCCGCCTTGCGGAGCTCATCGCTGTTCATGACCAGAGTATACTCATAGATGCCTCCAACAGTGGCCTCCTGGATGAAGTGTGTCCCGAAGTCCCTGTAGAGCTCCCGGTATTCCCCGTAGCTGTATTCCGCAGGGAGCTGCCGCAGCCGCTGCAGGAACTCGTGGTGCAGCATCAGGGCCCGGGGCTTCAGCTTGTAAACACCAACAGCCAGCTCGGAACGGGCGTGGATGAACTTGCCGGACTGCAGGAAAGGCAGGAGCACAGCAGAATCCAGGAGGAGTGAGGGATGTCGTTTTGTGACGACGCGAGTTTGTTATTCGCGGTTAAACCATCAGCGCTGGTCGGGATTTATTAATTTCACAGTTTGCAACTGGAAATCTCCTAACTGGAAACCTCCTAACTAACTTTGGCAAAAGCAAAACTTTTAGTGGTAAAGTTCCTGAGAGTCAGGCCATGACTGGGACACGGGGAAAGGCAGGGCCTAGGTTCTGCTCTGGCATCCCAGGATGCAGGGACACCTCAGCATCCCGCGGGACTGCTCTACCCCTAATAAAACTTTATTTCTCACAAGCTCTGTCCTGAAAAGTTCTGACATCTGAAATCATGATTTGTATGGGAAATGGTGATTCTCTGGCTGAGCCAGGTTCATACTTGTGTTTCACAGAATGTGCCCTTATCAAAACCGAAAGAAGAAAACACCAACTCTCTCACACACACACATTTATGTGTCTCTGTGTAGATACGTGTACATGGATAAATGTTTTCTCTCCCTTTCCTGGCACAAAAGTCTGGAACAGAAAATGTCTTTCATTATGTTCAAAGGACTTAGTGTGCAGTTGTCTGGGCCAGCAGGATGAGCACATCAGGGAGGGTTCACTATAGAACGCTGCAGCTTAAATAATAAAATCAGGACTTAATATTGTGTTTCTTTATGGATATCTATTGCAAATGCTTCTCATCAACATCTGATCTTGTTGTGAGAAATTCCACTTCGCAGGAAGCAAATGCAAGGAATACTTTGCCATTCCTGAGTACACTTTATATTGAAAGGAGACACAGTTTGGTGATACTATTAAACCACTGGTATGAGCTACCTTTGTTTATGGCAATAACAGATGAAAAAAAAGAAAACAAATGATGGCAGTCCTAGGAGCTATAGATTCAAGTTGAACAGGCTTCTTAGTTTCAATTTTTAGATGACTTCACTACAAACATTCAAAGGTGGATGCCCAGCAGGGCACTGGGCAGACCACACTCAGAATCAGAAAATACCCACAGCTGGAAGGGACCCACAAGGATCACTGAGCCCTCTCAACCAGTTGTGGCTGATTTCAGAGGTCAGGCAGCCCAGATCCTGGCTGAGAGCTGAATGGAAAAGCTCCTGGATGCTGCAAACACAAAGCAAGGCATTGTGGGGGTAGTCAAGACCTGAACAAATGGCAGAATCCAGCTGGGGGAAAAGATTTGATTTATCCCAGCCCTGGCTGCTGACCTGAGAAGGAGCATCAAACCAACACATACACACTCACAGGGAACACGTTAGCAGACAATTAAGTGGAGCAGTGCTTACACTTGAAGAAAATCTTTTCATCCTCTGCATGAACTTCTTGAACCTGATGTCATTTGAATTGTAACCAAGTTCAAACACATTTGGTATTTTTATACCGAAGCCGAAACTTGACTGCGAAGATTTTGCCTTCAGGACACTGCTTTCATAATTTGAGTAGGAGTCATATTCAGTCATTGTAAATTCATATTTGCCTTTGGTCTAAACAGAAAGGAAAAACAACACGTCTCATTTCCTGCACAGTGATTGTACACCTGAAGCGTGGGGAAGGAATGCAGACACAAATATACTTGTGAATTAATGCTTGCACTTTGAAGATGAAAAGCCTTGTATAATTGCAAAGCACTATTATTATTAACACAGGTACTTCAAGAATACTTGATTTACAGCAGCAGGAAAGCTCCTATCTCCTCCATACTGCAAGGTCCTCAGGCTTTCACTTAGTATGTCAATCTTATGCAAAGAAGGCGAAATCTTAAACACAGGCATCAATTAAAGTACAAATTCTAAAAGGAAAAGGTTTCCTAGTGGGCAGCACTCAAAAACATCATGTCATCAAAAGCATTAAGGTCAAATATATATTTGAAATACAGCTTTGATGCATGACAGGAACGAGTTTTCACACAAAGCACGTGGTGTGTTCAACATTGTGGAGTATGAGGATGCTCTAGAACAGGGTAAAATTCAGCCTGATCCTTTTGGGTGTCAGGCATTTTGTTGTTTTTTCACAAAATGATCCGGCACTGAAGCTTTGGGCATGAAGTCCATCTGGAATATTGTTAGCAGGCACATCTGGCACGTACCTCTGGTGTGTAGCTTTCCACGTTGTACGGCTTCCTGAACCTCGTGTCCGTGATGTGATGGGGAGAACATCCCCCAGCATAGTACCTGTGATCAAGGACCAACCCTTCCAAGCTGTTTGTGAAGATATTCAACCTGTGGGTGAAGCAGAACAGCAATATTTTATGGGACCATCAATTCGGAGCTAAACACTAAATGCCTTGGGGAAGAGAGGCAAAAGATTGTTTTGTCTGGCCACAGGCTCTTTGTTCCACACTTCTTTATTTTGAAACCCCAAAAGAAAGCTTGGCCTCTTTCACCATCCAACTCACCCAGGTGCTGCAGAAGAACCTGACTAACGAGAAAGCAAAGGACACAGTTGAATTTTGACATTTGGTGAATATAAAGGGCGACTTTCACCATCCAGCTGTGAATGACACCAGAGTAACTGCCACCAGCACTGGCAGCTTCCTGGCCTTTACTGGAACTCTCCAGGAAGAGCAGAACAACCTGGACCAGCCAAACCCCCACCCCAGCAGGCTGCTCACCCTGAGCATCCCCAAATATCCACGGCACCCATCAGAACCTTCAGAGACAGGTTTGCCAATCCATGCCATCAATCCAGACTGATTTTTAATTCACATTTCTTCGTTCTGGTTTATCAGCCAAAATCTTTGCCAGGTTGGTCAAGGATCAACCAGAGGTCAGCATGTAACAGCAAAAATTGTTGGGGAACAAGAACAGAGGTACCCAAGCAACAGCTCAACTAATCCTTGAAACCACAAGTTTTCCTTTTATTTCAGTGGATGATGGACTGAAACCTTAACCTGGCTGCTCTAGGAAAGGATGCAGCACTGCAGCTTGTGGAGATGAAGAGATTAAACCCCATCACTTGCTTCTCCCATTGCTGCTGGTGGGATGAAACTTCACCAAAAAAAAAACCCACAAAAACTATCAGCGCTCCAGGACTCTGTTGGATCTGCCACTCCTGATTTTGGGGAGAGAGGCTTGCATGATAATGACTCTGAAGCTGTGAAAAAATTAACTCTAATTTTAGAACAATCTGGGAAAAAAAGGGAAGTCCACCAAAAGCAAATTACTGAGCATTTGTAGCTTCAAAGAGATGAGAAGCATGTTCCTGTAATTGTCCAACATTATTTTTAATTTTGATTAAACTCAGAAGTACAAAGCATTAGCAATGACATGTGCAGCAGCCATATCTCCAGAGAATAACGAGAAAATTATATTTTTTCATTGCAATATGATTTTCCTTTTTCTTTTTTTTTAATGTAAAAAGCAATTTTTTCCCTGCAGAATAAGAAAAAACCCTCTTTTCACACAGTCTGATCTTATAGAAAGTTGTCACAATCTTAGCCTGTAAAAGCTGAATCAATTCAGACTTAGATTTTAATCCCCACAGAGGTTCTAACACGCAGGTTTACCCCATTACACACACAAAAAGCACAGAAGTTCCTCCATCTCTCAATGCCATGGAAAAAATCAAAGAAATTTAAACACCTTTCAGTCTCCCCACCAAACCATTTCAAGGTGTAAGAATACAAACCCAAAGAATCATGGAATGATTTGGGTTGGGAGGGACCTTTAAAGGCCATTTAGTCCCATTCCCTGCCATGGGCAGGGACACCTTCCACCATCCCAGGTTGCTCCAAGCCCCATCCAACCTGGCCTTGGACACTGCCAGGGATCCAGGGGCAGCCACAGCTTCTCTGGGCACCCTGAGCCAGGGCCTCCCCACCCTCCCAGGAGAGAATTTATTCCCAATATCCTATCTAACCCTGCCCTCTGTCAGTCTGAAGCCATTCCCCCTTGTCCTGTCACTCCAGGCCCTTGTCAATCATCTCTCTCCATCCTTCTTGTTGACTCCTTTAGGTACTGAAAGGCTGCGATGAGGTCACCACAAAGCCTTCTCTTCTCCAGGCTGAACAACCCCAATTCTCTCAGCCTTTCCTCACAGCAGAGCTGCTCCATCCCTCTGGATCAACTTGGTGACCCTTCCCTGGACTTGCTCCATCAGGTCAATGTCCCCCAGGCTCTGGATCCTGTTCCTGGATCCCCACTCACTCCTGGATCCAGCAACTGCTCCAGCTTTTCTCTGCTCAGTGTTTGTCTGAAGCCACATGACATCAGTCTCAGCCTTACGTAAGAAAGCACCTCACCAAAGTCACTGACTCACCCTTTTGCCAGATTCTCTATTCCCCAGTACTCTTCCATCTTCTGGTCACATTTCCTGAACACTTTTTTGCAGTTTTTTTCATCCGACTGGTCCCCACAGTCGTCATCCCCATTGCAGAGCAGCCTCCGTGCAATGCATCTCCCTAGGATGGAAGGGCTGAGTCACTCACAAAACAATCTATGATCCCTGGCAGTCTAGCAGCAAAATAGAAAATTCCTGAAATGAATGGTTCAAATCTAGCTGAGAAATAAACTCTCCTCTATCTGCATGGATCCCCAAATTCCATCTGCTCAGTTTCACTCAAAATCGCCACAATCATAAATTCCCTGCTCAGCTCAGGAAAAAACCCATGGTAATTAGAAGTATAAAAAAGTACAGAACGTTTTTGGTAATTTTTTTTCATTTTGAGAGAGTAAACATGCTGTTTCAGCAGGCCTTGTATATGGTATTATTTTTTTTCCCTCTTCCCATGTCCACAATTACTGAGTGTTTTCAGCCTCACCAAAACACTGGAAGATGGAGAGCAGAGGCTTTTCCTTTGCCCCATCTCAGGTGCTGAGCTCCTGCTGCTGTCACAGATTGTTGTGCTACAGATTTTGCTGATATAACCAGGTTATAATTTCCCATGTGGAGATTCTAAAGATGTCTCACTCAAAGCCACTGACACAAACACAACAAAAGCACGGAAGGAGCCAGGTCAACTCCTGGCATCCCTCTGGCTCAGCAAACTCCTGCAGAAGCACAAAGTTCAGCACAGTGGTGCCAGAGGTGACACCTGATTATCAGAGCAGCACAGCTCCCCAGTCCCCAAACCCTTACCTGTAACTGCACACACAAACCCATCACACCGAACTCTATTCCTGCAAGGACTGCTCGTGACACAGCCTTCAGCTTCTCTGTCAGAGTAATCACAGGGATCTCCACTGAACTGAGAGGGTTGTTCCAGGCGGGCAAATCTGTACTGTGATGAAATAAAAAATATTGACTCGAGTGCACAGAAATGGTGAATTTTATGCTTCTCTGGTTGAAAAACAAACTTTGTGCCGCCGAGATCTGATCTAAGCGCACTCTGTCATATTAAAGGAGAAAAGTGTCAGCACAGAAGTGTGATGCTGGTAATTTGCCTCATTTCCCAGGTTTCTGATCTGCGACAGTTTTAATTTTACTGAGGAAGGGTTGAGGATTGGGAGGGATGAAGGAAAGTTTGCTTTTCTTTGACAGTTTGTTTAAATGAGCCTGATAGTGCAGTGCGGGACTTTGCAAGAGTAAGGAAGGATTCAGTTCCATCTCCTCTCTTTCAATTAGTGCTGGTAACGACATCCCTTGTTATTTTCTGTCAGTGTATTTACTTGCCCCTCTGCATCATTAGGGATTTTTTTCCGCCCACAACACTGCTGTGAAGCAGTCAATTACTCCGTCCAATATGTTAGCCCTCCTTTTTCCCCAGCTTCTGAGATTAACTCCTTGATACGAAGCTTCACTCTCCCCAACTCCCATCACTGGTTATTCCTGCTTAAGCCTGGGAACAGCTTCTCCAACTCGTTAGCAGAGGTCTCTCTAGCAACAGGGATTTTGCTCTTCACGCTGCTGGGATCATCACTTTCATTTGATGGGGATTCTCGGGTGGAAAATGCTGGCTGGCAGACAAGAAAAATCATCTTAATCCTGAGAGGCACCGAGCGTCTCCAGGTCCCACAGGGGACCATTAGTGGGGAAGGTGCCTCGCACTGATGCTGGAAGAACAGGATTGTGTTGGAGAGCCCTGCAAAGCCTGGGTTTACACCTTCTCAAGACAGGGGGGCACCCTGGAAAGCACTGGAATGACTGGGGGTGGTGAGCTGAAGAGCTAAAAGCCAGCTGAAAGCAAAACCCCGCAGTGTCACCTGTACGGGGCTCTCCTTGGCAGCTCCCCTCAGTTTGCCCAACCCCACGGACAAAAAGGACACGGCTCGAAAGAGGTCCCATCTCCTGGTTTCTAGGTGGTCCCTGGACCACAGACACTCACCCTTTTCTTCTGGCAGGGGTCACACTTGCTCCAGGAGGACCAGGTGGAGAGGGCGCAGTCGCGGGGCTGCGGCGGGACGCTGACGGAGCGGGCACGCCGGTCCCTGGCCACGCTGTCACTGCTGTCACCAGGGCTCGGGGACTCCTGGCCACTGTGTCCAACAACACGACAGCTTCAGGCTGTGAAACTGTGAGCTGTGAGGACCTGGCACCTCAGCCTACGCCTGTGTGAAACTACACACCAAGGAGAACTAGCACGCGTTAGATCTCAGCACGCTTTGCATGCCACCTCTGGATTCCAGTCCTCATCCCGACGGCATTGATTCCACTGGCACTGATTCTCTGTGAAACCTGATCCACTCTCCAGTGCCAGCATGGGAAACTCAACCCATGGTCCCCCAGTCTGGTGTGCAAGCTGTGCAAGCAGTAAAACCTTCACCACCAGTTGCTGCCCTCGCCCCTTGGCTCCAAGGTCAGATACCTCCATGACAAACACCAGTCCCAAGGCAAGGCCTGGCACGCACTCAGCATTTCTGAAAACCAGGCTTAAGTGTCTCTCTTTGCCCAGCAGCCCATTTTTTCCCAAGCTGGCCAAAGCCACTAGTCTTAGATTCTACTCCCAGTTCACAAGTCATGAATCCATTAATCCCTTCCAACCCAGTAACAAACCCAAACCCCAAGTGTGAGCCTTTATTCTTCAGCCCAGCCACTATCTCACCCCCTCACGTGACAGCTGTCTCCAAGGTTTCCACAATGCCACAGTTAAAATGCTGCCTCCTCTTTTGGTGGATTCAGGATTTCTGATTAAATCCCCGTCCCAGACAAATGCTCCCTTGTAGCACCTCCTTCAAGTGGGGAGCTTTAGTAGAATATTGACAATTAGTTTCTTTTCATAACCACTTCGACAAGGAAGCTACCACAGCGGTGTTCCCAATTCTTCCACCCAGACAAGGAACAGCACCAGCTGAAGCTTTTAAGTATGATTTAGTGCCTGGCGTGGGGTTGCCATTATAGCATATTAAAAATCACACAGAATAAAGGAATTACAAAACCTCATCAGCTTGCTGAGGCATGAAATCAAAGCTCAAAGTTCAGAGAACAGTGCAAAAACATAGCTAGATTGGAAAGATTACAAGACGTAGTTCTCTGAAACAGCAAAATCTATTACACCAGCAGAGAAAGAAACAGCTCTCAGCCACATTCTCACCACGGCTGCACTTGAAGGAAACAACCCCCCGTGTGCCCAGCACTCTGTGGGGCAGCCAGCACGGGAGAAGGCTGCACATTCAAACAACTCCACGTTACAACACGAGCGTGGCGATCCGTCAGCTCCAATTCATCACCAGGATTGCGCCTCCGAAGGTGGAAGCGCTGCCCTGCGCTAACTCCAGAACGATGTCTTTCGCCATTCCTTAGAGACGCGGAAATCACTCCCGACAGCAATCACAGCTCGTACAGCACCCAACCCTCTGCTGAGCCTGATGGCTTCTCGTGCCATCCCGTGCGTGTGGCTGCAGAAACTCTCACTCACCCAAAGCCATGAGCAGCCTGGGTGCCCAGCATGGCACAGAGCAGCAGTAGCAGTTGGACGGGAGCGCTCATCGCTCCGAGGTACCGCCAGCGATCCCACAGCGCCAGCACCCTCACCCCGTGGGGCTTTGAACAGGGTTCAGGCACAGAAAGAGGAACTGCCAAGCTGCTCTGGCACCCTGTGAACAGCAGATGACCCAGCACCTGGCAGGCTCGCAAGGTAAATGCTGCAGTTGTTAGCACGCGGCTTTCCCGAGGCGAGCGGGGAGGAAACAAAGCTCTGCCCAGCAGCAATCTGCACTTTCATTTGTAATGCTCCTTTCAAGGGATGGGGAAAACGAGTATTTCAACAAAACGAAACATATTTGAGTCTTGGCAAGAAGGAAGCGATAAGTAAACTCAAGTCGGCTTTCTAGGAATAGAGTGCAGAATCATTTATTTATTGCTGCTTTTCACATCTGTCTTCCAGAGGAAGGTCAGACACGAGGCATAAGCACTTATTCTCACGGCTCAGGGAAAGCCTTATCCCTGAGAGTGCCCCTCCCTGTCTCTCCTGCTGCTGGGGAGGACAAGACCCCAGCCCTGGCTGGGCCATTCCACAGAGATTCTCTGCTCCACATACCCAAAGTCTTGAGCCCACGAAAGCAGGGCCTGCCGGGGTATCCAATGTAACGTCTCGGTGTTTTCTTGCTACCACACTGAGTCATTCTCTCTCTCAGATGGTCCTGACTGGGCTGAGAACTTACCACGGGCTGGTTCCCACCAGTTCAGCTGAGATTTCAAAGGCAGGTCAGAACCTTGAGGAGTTTTTCTTTGGTTGTCTGTTGAGCCTTCACATCCTGCTGCTTCTCCCTCCAGGTACAGCTTTTTGATTCCTGAGACACAAGAGTCTTTCCCTTCATTTTCTTAGTCTTTAACCCATAGCGAGCATCTCAGAGGGAGGAAAGTTCTCTGAATCTGTGCTTCCCAGCACAAAATGAAGAATGTCACTGTGTTTTCCCACCCTTCCCCTTGCTGGACAATGTCTTTGAAGAGACAAAGCCTGACTTGGAGCAACTGTGGCTTTTAGCAACACAAGCTCTCACCCTGGGATACGATACATCTCTGAGTGCTTCGATGATCCAAAGAATAAATACATTTTAATTTGCTCATTTTGGGGATGATGGGTGCTGCACATAAAATTACTCGTATTCACTAATACCAAACAAACCCAATCACCTCAGTGCCGTTACCCGGCCACCTTAAAGTGTCACGGTTACCTTACAAATGACATTATTCTGCCTGTGGAGCCACGTCCCTGCAAAATAAGCGACTGGCTGAGACATCTTTCTGGTTTGGCAGCCTGGTGATAACAATTTAACACAGTGAGGCACATTAACCGAATCCTCGTAGGAATCTGCTCCAAATAAAAGACTGTGTTTCAGGCAGCCCTTTTTTAACCCAGAGTTACAGAGCACAGTGATGAACTGCCCTCTAGACATGGAGGACAAACGGTAAGGGGAGATGATTCAGGCTGTGCAAAGCTTTCTGTTTGCCTTTCTTGCCCGATTTTTTCTTCCAAATGACTTTGCCCCAGCCTGAACCCAAGATGTGCCTGTGTGACACAGCTTGCTCAACCTCTGGCACAATTGATTCAGCTGTTAATCATTTGTCCACGACAAAAAAACCCAAAACACTTACAGAAAAGACCCTTCCAACCACGGGACCTTTGCTGGCCGGGAAATACAGCACGCATCCAACATTTCAACAGCAGTAAAAGATGAACCAAGGTTATAAACATAGAGCACTCTCTAGATTTAGCTGCACACCATGACAGTGATCCCAGCATGGGGAATTCTCAAGCTTCTCTCTGCTGCTTGTCCTTGTTTTGCTGCCTCTCACCACGCACATCTCAGTGGTGGACATGCAGAAGGAAGTGGTGAATTACCAGGAGTGAGGTTAAAACGGGAGCAGGGACCCACGAGAGAGAATTTCCTGCACCTCAACACACTTTTCAGAGAGAACTAAAAAGCAGAATCAGATTTTACGCATAGTTTACAACCTAGTTTAATTAGAGGTAGGTCTAACACATGGTATTTGACAGCAACCACAGGTTATTTTCCACTTCCTTGGGTCCATGGATCAGCGGGAATGTTCCATTCCTGCTCCTTCTCCACTGGTGACTGCAGCAGCTGTGGCTTTCTGATGAGCTGTTTTAAAGTCCCAAAACAACTCTCTACGTTGCTGAATGAGGGCTCATCACACTTGAATCAAAATCGAATCAAATGCCCACCATGAACACAGAGCCTACAAGGGCAACACATCTTTTGCAGACTTCATATCCCAAGTTTGTGAGCCTTTCTCTCCTCCCCGTAAATAAATCCTCTACAGTTTCACCAAACATGATGGTTCTTTAAATAGCAGTTTCCTGTCCAAAGAAAAACTGAAACACATCAGAGCTGAAAGGCCCTCCCTGGGAAAAATCAGACTGGAGGCAGCAAGCAGCTGCTTACAGACTTACCGGTGCACTTTTCAAAAAGTTTCTTTTTCCCCTCTGAGAAAACCATTTTATTCCCTGCTTTGGAGCTCAGAACGCATTTCCTTCTGTGGAAAAACTCATCCAGAGGTAAAAGGAAGCTTCCCACCAATTTTAATTGTGAAGAACATAAGGTGGCAAATATACGGTCAAATTTACAACTAAGGAATACTTCCAGATTTTTACAACTGACCCTGTGGCATCACCGTATTTGTTACTAACACCGTTATTTTCTGGTGTGAGGCTGGTCTCTGGAAGGCCCTGGACATCAAAAACTCACCTTGTTGAGCTCAGTTCTCCTCTTCTGGGTTTTGGTTGACTAAAAATAATCCCACAGTGGCTCAGGCCAGATCTGGCAGAGGTTCACCTACTCTGAAAGCTCTGAAGTCCTGTGAAGAGTTGAAGACAAACAAAGAAACCCCCACCATGTCCCACCCCTTGTCTCCATCTCCTCTCCATTAGACCTCAAGACAACAAACACACACACACTTGTTTTCAAACTAGAAACAGCATTTTTTAAAGGAAAAAAGACACTCATAATCTGTTATGTCAAATAAATAGTACAAAATTCACAAAAAAAGCAACATCTCACAGCATTGTAACTTCTGCTCATTTCGAACACAGCTCACTTCTGACACTGAGAGCTGTTCTTACACCTCTAATAACTGTTAGATGCCACAAAAGGGTTTTTTTTTTCTTGCAGCTAGTACTTGGCAGTAATTCTTCCTAATCCTTTATTTTCACAAATGTCTGAGGCTGAATGGGCAGAGATTGCTGCCTGTTAACCTGATTTTCCTTTAATCTATTGTGATTTCCTTTCTTTGCTGGTGAGGAGTATTTATAGAAGTGGTGCTATGGGAGCTACGAAACAGGGTTGAAAAGCCAGCAAATAATATCAGATCTCAAAAGACCTTTTTTTTTTTTTAAATAAAACCCCATTCTGTATCTGAAAGCCCCCTGAATGGGCAACATCTGAGGCTATTCTTCTCACTGAGATTTTTTCAGGTGCTGATAAAACATTTTAGGGTGATAGATGAGCCACAGGGCAAACATATCCATTGAGATAAGACTATTAAAAGCTCTAAAAACTAATAGCTGGAGAGCTGTTTCACTAATAGACCTGATATTTCCTGCCTCCAGTAGGATAATTTCAGAGACAGGCCATGTTACAGGTACTCAGGAAATCCTATCAGGATATCTCCCCATATTCCTCCCTGTCATGAGCTGAAATGTATAATTCAGTTTCCCCCCACTTTCAGACAGCAAGTAAAACCAGAAAAAAACCCCAAACTCACACCATTATTCTTCTCCATGCCAGTTTTACCTCGGGTACTCAAAACCAACAAAATAAAGGTTTTTAATGAGGCTGATCCTAAAAAGCAAATCAGCGTGAGAAGACCAATTCGTGGAAGACCTCAGCACAAGAGAGAAATACTCTTACAAATCATGACTTTGGCAGAGGTGACATCAAACCAGAGCCAGGAGCAGGGGGTGAGATTTTGGATGGCACAAACAGGAGCAGAAGGAGAAGCCAGGAGCTGTGCCTCCATTTCCTGCTGCTCAGATGGACTTTCACGGTGCTCCTTCCCCACTGTGTGCATCCCACGCTGGCTCAGGGAGGCAATTGTAGAGAACAGATTCAAACCTCTGTGGAAAACTGCCAACAGATATCCCCTTTCATTTCTCTGACATGATATTCCTCTGACTGAGAACAGCATTTGCCAGGAAAGCAATAAATACGAATCTGACAGGACAGGAGTTCTTCAGAAAGCAAAGGAAGAAAAAAGGAAACAGTGCATGAAAATGTATTTCAGAACCTCAAAAAACCAGCCAGAAAGCAGTTACCTTCTCTGTTGCAGCAACTGTCACTGAGTAGTGATTAAAGCACAGAAAACATTGCCTTTAATCCAACGTGAGGGAGTGAAAATTGCATATTCCCAGTCTGTACAAAGCAGTTGCTTTCCCAGAAGCCACTGACATGGAAAAGAGAGATCTGTCAGCGTTCTCACTGCTGTAAAACCACAGGCTGATTCTGCAAACTGTCTGCTAATGAAATTCTCATTACTGCAGGAGATCATGGCTTTAATTAGCATTGGTTAAATTGGGACCATTTCTTGGAGTGGTCATATCTGAGCTGGGCACTCTCATACACAATATAGAGATTCCAAGTGCTGAAGTTACAGCAGCATTAGTGTGCTACAGCACAGAAACACAGCACAGCAAGAATACATTCTTATCCCTTCTGAACACACAGAACAGGTCCTTCCCTCCTCCCTTGGGATTCCTCTTCCTCACCACTACCAGATTACACCTCAAACCTGCTCATTCTGAATTTTTACACTGAGTTTACACAACAACTGTACAACACGAGCCCATTTTTCTGATTTTTCAACCAACTTCAATGTGAGGGTACCAGATCAACAAGACCAGATTTAGCCTTCATTGTAAAAACGCGTTTTAGTTTAAATCCAGGCTTAGCTGTGGCTTATTTCACTTTAAGTTGATGTTTCGTAGCTGGTTGAAAACCAGAGATCACATTCTTCCTTCCAAGGACACCTGGGTACAGTTACACACAAATCAAAATGCCATTAACACTGGTGTGCTTTCACCACAGCAGAATAACCTTTATTCTCAGGTGGGATCCAAGTATTTCAACAATGTTCTTTGACAAAGGCAAGGAATGCTTCACCATGACCTACTGGGCATTTCTGGTGCAGGAGGAAGGGATGAGACATCAAGAAGTAGAAATACAATAAAACAGATGTGCACACATCCACACCTCTCTCTCTCCCTGTACATAAACATGTATTTCTTACACTTAAATTTTACTGCATTACTCTCTTGGCAGAGAACGGGAAAATTCCTTCTCAGCTGAGCTTTATTATCAGTTCTGTGCACACTACTGGAAATTCTGGGGGGGCTCTGCTTTCAAAACTGTCATGTTTAAATGCACATCTGTAATTTCAAATCCCACTTGAATGAAAAGAGCAAGCAAAATTAATTTCAGCTTCTCATGCCATAAAGATAAACCAGCTTTGGGAGCACCACCCAGCGTGGGCTGTCCCAGGAATGGGGAATTTTGCAGGAGATGATACAAATACCTCCTGGTTTGGGATGCTCATCCTAAAACACCCAAAAAGAGGCCAAAAATGTGGAGGCAGCAATTAAAATCAGCAAGTTACGTATCTGCAAGATAAAAAACACTTAGTGTTTGAGATCAGTTATTCCCCAAATTAAGGATTTTCTCCTTTCCCAGGTATTTCCACTGTCAAAAATAAAGGCCCTGCCAGACACCAACACTGCACTGTAAGTCTGGCAGAATTATCCCAGAGGAGCACAAGCTGTGAAACAAACTTACTGAAATGACACCTTTTTTTAACGTTTTTATTCATAACAGTATTACATGGTGTGTTACAGAAATTAATGGAAAATTTCTAAAAATTTGTTGGTTTCTGTTGTTGTTGCTGAATGCGTTACACATAAAGTTAAAAATAATGTGTCCGTATATGTTAACAAATGGTCGTTATCTGAGGTAAAGTTAAAGTAGGTTTAGAAATGTACTGCAACAGTCATTTTATCTTTCTCATCTTTATTAAAAAAATAAGTGTCAGAATGCAGAAATAAAAATGAATGAAAACCACGGAGTAAACATTTTTGCAAAGAAGGTGCCCAGTACGTTATTTAGATGAAAGGTTTCATCAGACACTTGGATGACTACGATCTATCAAAATATCTTTTCATGACAGGTAAAGATCAAGAACCTACGGGGGGGATGGTAACAGGATGGCTGGTGGGGTTCCCTGGTTTGTAAATTTAAAGTGACGAATTTAGTGCTAGTGAAGGATGAGGGATTAAACAATTGCACAAGCTGGATATTTGAGTTATCTACAATACTGGTACAGTGCAGAGGCCCTGCAGCCCTCTCAGCTCAGCATCCCAGCCACGACAAGGACGATCATATGACAAAATCCACCATCTGGTTTTATTCATGAGCGTTGGCAAAGGTCAGACCGAGGTCCGCGGTGACGGCCCAGCTGTCTCCCGGGAGAGACACCACAATTCCAGCCTCACTCCCTCGGCACCCATTCGTGAGTGATCTGCTTCCTACAAACATCACCCTCTGAGACATCAATCTCTTCTTCTCCCTGTGTTTCACCCCGTAACTGGAAATGCAATGATGACACTAAACCTCCAATGTCTGTGATGAACCGAAACTGCGTTTGTGGCTCCTTGTGCAGGACAAAACCCCAAAAAAAGCCGCTGAGGAAGAGAGTAGCACCACTGTGCAAATCAGGAAAATATTCTGACAGAAATGTCCTCCAGAAACGCTTTTACCTCTGCGTTTAATCCTGAAACACTCGATCCACCAAGTTTTAAATGATCTCCTCCAGTTAGAAAACTTGATCTTCCAATGGGAAAGTAAGATTTGCTACAAAGCTCTTTGCACATGACTAAGGAACAAGCATCAAATGACCGTGGATGGGGATAAAATTCTCCTCTCTGCAGGTTCGTTAGGTCTAATCACAGCTAATTTCTCATTCACATACATTCTGCAACGCACATTTCTCTAATTTCTCTAATTCGAAATAAAAGAATGGGATCATGTTGTGAGATTTGGTTGCACATACCAACAACCGCCACCCCAGTTATTCTGCCTTCTAAACCATTTTTAGCTTATAATAGAGATGAAAGAAAGTAAAACATTTATAACTCCAGGCCTATTTTAATCATGACAAAAATGTAAATCCTAATGTGTCAATTTAAAAACAAAATCTGCACAATAACCCTAAAAACTGATTAATCCTTTGATTTCTTTAACCTTTTTTCCTTTTTCTATTTTTATTTTTTTTTTCTTCTTTTTTTTTTTCTTTTTTAGTGTTAAACCACTAAATTCAATATACTGTAACTGCATAGGAACATCAGGAAAACACATTTGACCTGTATAACAATTCTCTGTAGGGCAAAAATATATAGATTCTTTATGAAAATCATGTGCTAAACATATGAACCCAAACACTGCACTTTTTGCTTCATAAATGTAAAAAAAGGAAGTTTTAAATTCTTTTTGTTCTGCGTGTAAACAGTTGGATGACTTCTATGCAGAGGTTCAAAGGAATGTCAATGGAATGTGATCTCTTGTAAGTGGAATTATGTCCGTGTGATAACGCTAGACCATAAAATCATGTGTTCCCATTAATTTCACTAGTTGCTGACAAGCTGACTGCTTTTGGCAAATGCAATTGAGCTTCAGCCCATTATTGTTAAGCATGTGAAAAAACATACGTGATGTGAGAACCACAAACTGGGTTTGCCACACCTCCCAAGCACTGCAACTTGCTACCTTCTCTACTGTGTAATGGCATTAGTAAAAGAATTTTCATAACATTTATATTTACAAAAAAACTGGCAATTTTCATTCGAACTCCTTAAAGCCATTTCCCCTTAAACATTTAAAGAGTTTAACAGTAAGATTTTTTTTTTCAAGTTATAAAATAAAAATCCCATTTGATTTTTTTCTGATGTACAAAAAGTGATAAAGATGAACAATTTTGATCACAGAGTCAGTTTGTTATTCCAAAATCCATGCCGTCCTTGTCCCGTTTGTCAAGTCCGCTTCATCCAAACTCCTAAACCAGAAGCATACCAGTATTATTTGGCAAATGATTTTTTTTTCATCAAAAATGGCACACAGAGAAGAAAACACTTGTCTGCATAGCATTACAGCAGCAAGATACTGAAGAAATAAAAATATTCCTTTTCTGCACTTTGTTTAGAGTTTCCTAGGAAATACTGACTCTTTTGTCTTTCCTCAGTGGGACTCCATGTCCTTTCTCTACCCACTGCATGAGTATTCCAACAGAAAGCAGCATTTCTTCCTCACGATGTGCTAGAACTTAAGAGGTCCATTTGGCAACATTTTCAGTCAAGGATGGATAAACAACCGAGTTCTGTTCTGTGGTTTCAAGTCGGGAATCCTTTCTGCAGGAGGTGTTTCGCTGTTGGATCTGTCACTCATACAAAACTACCGAGTAAGAAATAAAAAAAAAAAAAACAAAAAGAAAAAAAAAAGAAAAAAGGAAAAAAAAAAGACACCACCAGTATTTTGTTGTTGTTGTTTAAATATGTCTACATAGGGGAAAAAAAGGGTGAGGATCAGCCTGGTGTAAATGACGATGAAAAACATGTCACCGTGACATGAAAAGTGCCAACTCGTGCCCCAAAGGCTGCTGAATGAAAATGCCACTGCTACATACAGACTCTGCTTTTGGCTGAAAAGAAAAAAAAGGAATGTCTAACACCCAATAAATTCCAGATGCTCGTTATTTATAGGTGGCACACAGAAGGTGACAGATGTTTAAAAGAAGACTGAGGAGTAAGATTTCCTAGTCTGGATACCCACCACTTGTGGGGACGGGGCTGCACTCGTGGTAGGAGAAGCAGGGAGAGTTTTTGTTTTGTGCTGCCGTAGGAATCTGCCATTGGTTGCCAAAAAAACACATCAGGAACACTCGTAGAGCCAGTCCAGGAGGGCAATCTCTCTCCTTGTCAGACAAAATCAATCGGAAAAAAGCATGAAAGCCAAAGGCCCGCCAGGTTGTTGGGTTTCGTTTGAGTCTTGGAGCACCACAAGCCTGTAACAATGCTATTTCTTAGGTCTGTTAATCTGCGCGTAGAGAGGTTCTGCTTCCTGGGGATAACAAAAATAAAATGAGCAGAGATGTCTCCAGACAGCATTTTCAGAACATTTTTACAACATCTGCTTGAGAGCAGCGGTACCCTGCGAGTCAAAACCCACAGGAAGCGTTTGCTTTCCGTGCTGCCTTGAGCGATTGTGGCACCCCTGTTGAAGGGTGAAGGAAATGGGAATTATTTCAGGGAATGAATGTTTCCTGTCCATTTCTTCTTCCAGCAATGGTCGTGCACTGACCCTCACTGCTGCGCATGGACGTACGAAGAAATTAAATGATAATTTATCGGCCTGGATGTTTGGAATTTCAGAGTCTGGAATCACGGGCCGTGTACAAGGCTAAGTCCCCCCCCCAGCAGCACAACAGCAGAACATAACTGCGGGTTTTGCACAACTCAGGAGAAAACCACTTGCAAACAGAAACTGCCACGGAAAGCTGAGCTAATGAAGCTGTGATGGGATTTAAAACAACAACACGAGTGGCCCATGAAGAACGAGGAGCGCCAGCCCTGCGCAGTTTGATTAGGAGTCTGTGGAACCATTAGTACAATCGTTAAAGCTGGGAGGAAAGCTTGTCAACTTGTTAACAGAGACTTTCTTGGGAATTTCCTGGATGTGGGAGGAGGGAAAAGCTGCCATGTTCTTCAGCTGTTGCTACACAGCTGACACACCCTGTGCTTTCTCAACACTGTGTTCATCTCGGCACAGGTGGGAAGCAAACCATCCGGGGACCCTGGAATCCACTCTACTTCATTTCCAGAAACTAATTCATTAAACTAAGAATGACATCTAAAAAAGGAACAAGACAGGCAGAAAGGCTAATTAATGCCATACTGCATTAACTCTCCACAGCTTGATAAATATCCAAATACCACGCCACGACATTGAATTTAACCAAGTTAGAATCAACTCGTGTTACAGCAGCATTGGCAGGAGCTGCCTTTTGAGCAAATAAAACCCCTCAGAATGTTGGCAAATCACTGGGCACTGAGGAGCACAGACAGGTCTGCCAGGGGATGGCACAGGATTTTAATCACTGTTTATCAAAACGATGCTGAGGATGAGGAGAACAGCCAAAAGGTGGATCCATAGGGTGCTCTGTGCTCAGGGTGCCTGGCCAGGTCTCCAGGCTCTGCCCCATCCCAGTGCCCTGACCTCCTCAGAGTGCAGGAACACACAACAAATCCAAAATATGACCTGTTTCCTCCATGCCAAGGCAGGTTGTCTCTTATTCCCCAAAACTGCTGCATTTCTGGAGCTTGCAGACACCCTGTTTCCCCACATGAAGCCCTGAGCACGCTACGAGCACTGAGAGTGAGAGAAATCCTCCGGAACGATTAAATAAACGCTGCTGAAATTATCCCCGGTGAGAAGCAAATACATTTTGTGACCTTGAAAAACTGAAGGTAATCAAAGGAGATGACTGAGAGTAAATAACTGCTTTTCACACACTGTGAGTTAAGTCTACCTATGCCAATTTTCACGTGCAGGCTTGAAGTTAGCAGAATGATCTATCACAGCTAGTTCAGAGAAAATCTGTACTAATTAATGTGTGAACCTGACACACACCAGGCCATTCTTCAGGCAGTTGCTGAACCTGAGGTGATTGCAAAGAGAAGTGAAAAGGAAGGAGGAGAAGAAAAGGAGAGGGAGGGAGAACATCCCTTTGGAACAAAAGATGTCAGTTTTTCAAACGCCTTCAGGGAAAAAAAGAGCTTTTCAAAATGTCAAGTCTGCTTGTTAGAGCTGTCCTCCAATACCCTTCAGATATGCAGATGTGCTGAAGTAACAGGTGTCCTAAGGTGCAACTGGACTCCACAGCCTTGGAAGAGGAGGAGGAGGAGCTCCTCATCATCATCATCAGCAGCACTTCCAGCAACGCATGAGGCAGCCTTTACAATGAGAAACTCCTTTGATTCATACCCAACATTTATCTGCACAAACACCTGATGTGGCAAAGGCCTGCATTTCTCACTGATTCGAGTAATTTCTCTTCCAGCAGACCAGAGCATTTTGAATGAAAAGTACGCTCTTACTTCTTCCTCTCCGTTGACTTCTCCCTTCAGATGCCTAAACGAGAAATTAATTGCAGTAATTCTGTGCAGCCTTCCCAGTCAAAGGGTTTTGGTCAATGCCTGAGATTTGTTTCCTAGTATTATTTTGAGTTAATTCAAGCATGCCTGTAGCCCAACAATGCAAATGGTGTCTGTAAAATATTGATACTCAAGAGGGCAAAAGAGAACAGAAAGGGACAGGAAAGAGGCAAAAGGAGAGTCGTGTGCTGTTGACTTCATGGAAAGCTCCTCTCACAGTGCCAGACACTGTTTTAGAGGGTCTTGAAAGCAGAAATAACCCCTTTTTTTTTACATCATTCACACAAAAGTCACAGGGCATGTTGTGAAAATGCAGGTGAACACAACTCTTCTCACAGCATCTCACCAGCATCTTCTGCTTTCTACTTCTACCACTGCATTAGGAACAAACGCAGAGGGGAAGGAAAGAAAAGAACTGGTCTTTGTCAGAACAAAAAGAGAGGAACAAATAAAACAGCAGACAAAGCTTCTAATTCACATAAACCCGTTGAATCTTACAATGTTCTCCTTGCTGAACTGGCCCAGAATCACTTCTGATGTGCTTTCATGAACCCAAAGGGAGAAACCAAGACAAGAGGTGGAAGCAATTTTTTTTTGCTGCTGCTGTATGCCAGAAATACTTCATGCTGCAAATCACTTTATTCTTCCCATTTTAAGGGGGACAAGACAGCAGCAAACAGCATTTCTGGTGTAGTCCACTACTGTGTGAGGCAACCAGGGTGCTAGAGCTTTAGAATAACATTATGCAAATGCTAGAAGTAAATCTGCATCCCACTTGAAGATATTTACACCTGCTCCCCAGCAGAACTGATCACTGGAGAGCATCTCCTGAAAGACTCAGCACCTACTCAGGCTTGCAGGGGTGACCTCACTCACAAAACATAACTGTGGGCTAGGAAGAAACTGTTTTTACCCTGGCAGCCCTTTGATCACTGCGAGGCACCTGCTCCATGCAGAGCTGCAGGCAAGATGTTCTCAGTGGTGGAGCTGAGGCCCGCACAGATTTCCGTGCCCTTTACAGCCAGTTTTACTCCTGGCTGACTGATCAGAAAGGGCAGGCTCAAATGATCAAGAGTTTCATGAAATAAGTGTGCTGGAGAGCCACACAAAATGAGCATCTTGTGCTGGGGATGCAAGTGAAGGGGGTGGGAGTGTGAAGCATCTTCTCTGTTTTTTTGCATGCTGACCCATAGGCAAAATAGGACAGAGTAAAGTTGGCAAGCAGGGCTCAAATTAAATATCTTTGGTGATAAGACAGGTCATTCCTATTGCCCCATTAACAACCAGTTTTTATTTATTACTTATTATTACTTACTAATATTTGGTTATTTTTCTTTCAGCCTCCATCAGCAGCATAAAAACAGCAACCTTCTAGTTCAGGATTATGCCTGGAGAGTGCCTCTGGTTCTTACAATAAACTTACCTAGGAATATTTCCTAGTCTCAAATATCCAGTTTAATTATTAGCACTCTAAAAATCTCTGTCATTTTAGTAGCAAGATGGATGCTATACACCCATGAAACGAAAAAGCAATGACAACTACTCAGAAAGATGAACCTGCTCCATATCTTGGTCCTGATACAAAAATGAACTGCAGCCAAGAAACACTGATTATTTCTGGGCCCCTCTCCCAAAACAGTAGCCACACAATTATTTCCATCTACAGATCTGTCATCCACATATCCTTCCATCTACATATCTGTCAATTCTCCTTCATAACAATTGAACCTAATGCCCAATTTAAAGCAAATTGTTCAGAAGCCTCAAAAATGCTAAATTTTCACAAGTAGATTTTTAAAATCGGTTGTCGTTCAGAAGACAGGGAACTTTTAAATGACCTCATCACAGAGGAAGTGAGGACAGCTTGTCCCCAAATCGAATTGTTGGGTTGCAAATCAGCAAGAACTGAGCTCTGGTCAAGCTACAAAGAATGCTGTCTCTTGTTTAGAGGAAGAAGCTGGAGAAAGGGAAGGGTACAAGGCTACCTCAGGTGGGCTTGGTGACACAGAAGAGGTGAGAAGCCCTTGTATCAGCTGGCCACACGAAAATGAACAGCTGGAAGGAGACTGCAGCAGCAGAGATGAAGGCAAACCCGCAGGATGCCCTGTTCACAGAGCAGCCTGAATTTCTCTGCTCATGCTCCTCTAGATTTCCTGGGAAATACGAACAACCAACTGAGTAAGAGACCTAAAATATCAATTTTAGGATTTCTCTGGAGTGAAGCAGTACTTCCCAAACTGTGATGCCCTTCCAAAGATACAGCACTACTTCTCTCAGGTTCCCAGCCCTGCTCAGTGCTGTGTCTTTAGCTCGAGGTCTACAGCAAGAACAGGTCATCTGTAATTAGGAATTTCTCTCTGGATTCTATCCAGCTCCTACTGAGCCAGGTGAAGGACTGGAACAGGTTCTGCAAATACAGCCTTTAGTATTTTGAGCATATTCAGAGTCCTGGTGCAATAGAAAAGGGGCAGAAGTAAGAGGAGGATGCAGAATCAGCTTGGTATTTGCTCCTGAGGCTCACTAAGCTCCCAGGTAACCCAAGGCTTTGTCCAGAAGTTGCTGCTTTCTCTCCACTTCCTACAGACAGCCCAAATAAAAGAGTTGTAGCAGCCCACCCCAGAGCTGACTAAGATTTTTAGGAACACTTATCACCAAGCACAGCACTTGCTCCAAGATGGATGATGGCAGTGGGCCACCGAAGCACCACCAAAAGCTGATAGACAAATATTCTAATGAACTGTTGCTCTCCTGACAGTGCTGATGGCACATCGTGAAGGGTGTGACACATTTGGAGGGCTCCTAATCGTCTGCACACATTTCTCAGAACAACTGAACAATTTTTTGGGGGGAGATACGCTCTAGCCACAAATGTTTTGAAGGTTTCTTGAGAATCTCTCATGAATGATTGCCAGTGCAAGTTTTGAGCTGGGCAGCAGCTCAACAGAGCTGCATTTGTTCCTCTGTTCAAACTTCCTGCTTTAATGTAAAATGTCAATAATAAGAAATGTTTAAGACATTTGGTAGGATCACAGCTAGAAACAGTTCTTTCCCTCTCTCTCCTTTCACCGCAATTACTCTCCACACAATCTAAAGACAGCAGTAGAGACTAAACATAAATCATCTGAAAATAGCAGTTGTCTTATTCAGTGTTTTCTTCACCCCTTCTGGAAAATCACTATCCATCCTCAACACCATACATGAACAAAGGGGAAACAACCAAATACAATAAACAGCTCTGCAAAGAGTTAATCTTATTTCACCTGTGGAAGTTGGGCCTTTCGGCTTCTTATCTTCAACCATAAAGGGATAAAAATGTAATATATCCATAAAACGTCACATTTACCTACTAAGAGCTCATAGCTGTTTCTGGAAGGGTGACTTCTAGAACAGCTGCTGGAAGGATGAGGATTTTGAGAGCTGAAGTTGAAGATTGCAAAAGGAAGAGAGGAAAAACAGCAGAAAAGAAGATAGTAACTAGATGGTAATATAGAGTTTCAGAAGGAATCAAGAAATTGCTGTGGTACCTTGAAAGATCAGGGTACAAAAAACCAGACAGGTGGGTATTCTGACTACATCAAGATAAATAAAGATATTGCATGGGCAGAGCTAATTTCAGAGGTGCTGGGAACAGACAGATTTGACATTTCTGCACAGAATGCTCTGTTCCTGAGAGGTCCATTCAGCTGAGTTGTTACTGTGCTGTTCTTGGGGTAAGAACCATGTTCTAAAGAGTGAAGTAATCTCCCATCTAAGCCACAAAAGTGGCTTTTATGCAGACTGTGATTCTTTTACACGACATGTTTCTCCCCATTAAGTTTCCCTCCAAATGCAGAGCTCAATACACAACTCCACAGTAAGTCCTGAATTGATAATTTTCCATGGAGATTAGACTTCCCATTGCTCTGATGACACCAGGCTGCAGAATTAGATGGGCTGGCTTTGGGAAGTGGATTTCCTACAGACTGCTGCCGAATGGCTCTGCACACAGGCACAATGATATTAGTGGAACTTCACTGGAGAGAGGCTTGCTTTTTTGTTCAGCTTCCTGTTCCTGCCTACAGCTTTCAGGAATTACTGTAATACGATAATCAGGAACATTAGTTAACATTTCCCAGAATGTATTTCTGAGAATTACACATATTTGATGCGAGGCTCTATGGGGATTAACGAAAAACGCAGCAAAACCATATGCAATCACTGGTAATACACTGCTCCTGTAGCTCTGAATTTCAGAACCACCCTGACTGTGATAAACCATAATAAACAGATGTACGTGGGTTTCCAGAGTGTGGGACTCAGATAAAGGGCAAATCCTCTTTCGTGATGTAGGGAAGAACTCTCGGAGTGGCCTGAAGCTGGGATAGCTGGGGGGGTCAGTGCTGGCCAAGGTCAGGCAAAGGCAGAGCCAAATTATCATGTGGCACCATCCATCTGCAGCAGCTGGAGTAAATAATGAATGTTCTTGCTGGAGCAGCTCATCCCAGCTTGACTTTCTCCTCACACTGTCACTTCTAGACTCAAGGAGACACAAAGCTTAATGTTACTTTTGCTGCAGCCCCCAGGAGCTGAGCATGGGTGAAGCTGCAGAAGGGGGAGATGCCCTCTCACAGCACCACATATTATTAAGAGAGAATCTCATTATTCCCAAGTGGATCAAAGCTAAGTTGCCGTAAGGTTTTTTAAAATCATATTTAATGCACAAAGTAAACTGATTCCTAACAAGAGTGTTAATTCTGAGTCGAAACTAAACTCAGGATGGGTAAGTCACTGGCAAACCCAGTGCAATTTCTGCAGAAAAATGGGAAGGGTTCTCCCACTGCTCTGGATTTGCTCCAGGAGCTCTGTGCTGGAGCACAGAAGCCATATCAGATCTTGTATTTGGGCAATACCAAACAGGAGTGGCAGACGGGGAGAAGATAATGAAACATGTTCTTCACACAGAAACACTAGAGAGTATTTGGATGGAATAACAATGCTCAGCACTCATAAAACTTTGTAGCTTCACTGTTTTTTTGGCAAAATATATTTACTGTATTGAAACAAATCACAGAACATTCACAGGCAGCCACATTTTCTACGTGTTCTGTAACACAAAAGATGAAAAGATCATCTTTCCCGTCTGTCTGGGTTTAAATGACTTACACTGATGAATAATTTTTAAAACATCAGTATGCCAATGGTAATATGAATGATGATAATTTTCAGATGTTTCTAATTTGCAGTTGGAGATAAAAATACACAAACCCATTTCAATATTTTTTACATGCAGATAATAAACGTGCTTCTTCTACTGATTATCCCATTGATTTAGGGTAGAGACATTCATGTATCATTACATAATTTTATTTAATGATTGTTATGTCTATGGGTAAGATGTCTTATTCCATTTAATATGTTACATCTGACTGAAGGCCAGGGTGGCTTTGATTTAAAAAAAAAAGGCTCTGCCTAATACGTTGTTAGTAATGGCTCAGTTTCCCTATTTGCCCTTAGAACTCGAACACAAAATAAGTCTACATTTCTTTAAAGCATGCAAGCAGCTGAAACACACATATTTGCATAAGCTGCAACACTCAGTGAATGGCAGAAGCCATGCAAACCACCAAGCACGAGGAATACACTGTGGAGGATGGAGAGGTAAAACGGAAGAGATGAAAAGGGAAAAAAATAAACCATGCATCCATGAAAGCAATGGCAGGCACTGGTGGGAGAGTAAGTGAACACCTCAAGGCGTAGAGAAAAAAAGGACAGATACCTACCCCAACCTGTGCTATCTAGCTACCGACCTGTGGACTTATAGTATCACCAGCTGGCTCACCAAAGGGATCACTGTTGGAGGAGGCCTGAGACCCATCAGGCTAGAATACAAGAACATAACACCTTTTTTTCTCAACAATAGAAAGTGAAAAGTCAACACGAGGTTATTTTCATGCTGTGGGCATAACAAGTACATCCTATCTCATGAAAACCAGAGAGCGAGGCCTCGCCGCTCTCCAAAGCCGTAGCGGTTTCCTACAGCTGCTGCAGGCAGCACAGGACCTCACCAGCTCCTGCTGGAGCCCAGGCAGGAGCTGCCACAGACTGCAGAAGGGACTGGATCAGGCCAGCCAGAACTGCAAAAGGCCCTGAAAGCCATGTGAAACAGAAAGAGTCCAAGCTTGGGTTATTTTGCACTTGTTGTCGTACCGAGCCCCTCTTGCCTTTGGCTCACTCGGGCTCCTGCCTCCCCAAGGCACCTGGTGACTTACAGTCATTGCCTGGATAACATTTCTTGCTTTGGTCCATAAAGGCAAAGGAATCACATACTGAGGGCCAGAACACTGAGGAATGTAGCTAGGCAAGCAACTGGGATGCAAGAATGTGCAAGACAACATCAACCATCATCTTTTAACACACAAACTCTCACATCTTTCTCTGCAGCCTCAGCATGTTTATTGTTTTACCCCAGACTTCCTTACCACGAGTAGAGTGAATGCTGGTGTGCTAAAGAGGACATTGGATACAACTAACGTGTACAGCCTCACATATGAACTCTGAGTTTGGTTCCTTGTATGCAGTGTCAGTGCACATCAGCAGAAATGTTGTGCTATCAGCTGTCAAACCCAAAGCAGGGCGAGAATTCCAGCTGCAGCTCCCCCATTAGCGCCACCCAGCCCTACTGGAAAAGTTATTTCTGACACTACAGAACAACATTTAATCAGCTTTTATCTTTTCTAGCTAAAAGGAGACAATGAGGATTTAGAAACCTTGTTGCTACTCACAGCCTCTGGCTCCTCACTTTTGCTTGGGCTTTCAAACCCCTCTTCAAAGAGGTCGTCTGCAGCGGGGTCACTCGTATGAGATGCTGATGATTTTGATGGAGAACTCTGTCTGGGTGCAGGGGTTGGAGCTAAACAAGGATTAAGGTAACAGCAACAATTATTCTGTTGGTTTCTTCAGAAAGACACTGCAGCACAAAATTTGCTCATGCTTCTACAGCCCTCAACTTTTACCACCCCTGAGAATCATTCTCTAAGGAGGAGCTGCAGGAGGTAAATTCGGGCACAGTCATCATTATCAATTCCATGTGTTTGATTTCATCAGGCCACTTCCAAATTAAGTTTGGCTGCATCTGGTTTATGTCTTTATGAACCTGGGAGACACCACTACATTACATCAGGGATCTGTGAGCTGCCTGCCCTGTGGCAGGGAAGTGAAAAAGGTCTCTGATTGACCCCCGGTGAATTTCATTAATTCCTCTTTTCAGCAATCTGCAAAATCACCCATCTCCGTGCTGTGAACACCACAAGCTTATTTTAGAGCTTCAATGAGCAGTACTTCAAGCTATTAAAATAAATACCCATCCCCTAATTTCTGCAAAGCACGGATGGGACATCAGTGAAACCAACTGTAAGGCTGAATGCCATGGGCATCTGCCAACCAGCTTGCATGTCCCCACCACAAAACAAATATTACTGTTTTAGAAATTATATTTCAGACTGCAGCTATCTGGGCTGTTCATTTCTACGGCCTCTGAAACTCCTCTCTGATATTTTCCTTTATGGCTGGAACACATTCAACAAGCCAGAGCATGTATGAAGGTCCTCAGTATCTATCTGGGTTGGAATTTAAAAAGAGACAGAAGTGCTTTGAGGGGCAGTCACATCCAAGGAAAGGGATGGCTGAAAGCACATAAATACTCACGTGAATTTGTAGATGGTGTCGTGGAAGTCACAGGAGTCAAATTTAACTGAGAGATGTCAAAGTCATCACAATCATCTGCTTCCTGTGCCATCCCAACTTTGTTAAAGTAACTTGAGAAGGCCTCTGAGGTACAACTGAGGGAAGGCTGATCTGGTTTTCTTGATGGCACTGGTGGAGGCTGAGCCATCTGGAAATCTTTAAACATTTCTTTTCCCATTTTCTGTCTGGGCCTGTCTGTCTGCGGGCTCGATCGGTTGGAATCGCTCGTGGGCGGGACGGTGGCTATAGGAGCAATGGTACCTTGAAACATGGCTGCTTGTAAAGGCAAAACAGTTTGTGTTGGCATGAAGGCAGTTGGCTGGAACTGGCCAGCCACGGATGGCCACGGCTGCTGGGTGGGAGGAAAGATCCCGGGCTGGCCCCACGCGATGGGCTGTCCTCCCTGCATCACCTGAGCGACTGGAGGCTGGGCACCCATGGCCAACTGCTGTTGAACAAGTGGTTGCTGTCCCCAGAAGGAGGGCAGGACAGCTCCCATGGCAACATAACCTTCGGGGAATAAAGAGAGCAGGAGGGGGGAACAAACGGGATGAGAGGTTTTAATGGTGCTGTCAAGAGAGCGCAGGAAAAGTGACACAATAAATCAGAAACGTGCGAAGCTGCACCAGCGATCCCAGAGCTGCAGCACACTCGGAAAGAAAACTGAACACGTGGTTGAGCTCACATCACTGAACAAATACTCATAGACAGATCCACAGGCTGGTGGACTCAGCAAAGCAATCATCTCAAACTGCATCATAATGCTACTGCTACTAATAGTAATAATAGAAAAATCCAACCCAGATGATTTCAGATTAAAACCCTCACACTTGGTTATTACCCAATTACTTGAGAACATCAAAAAGATCTTGAGCTTCTGCTGCACTAAATACCTATTAACAATAAACTGCTTCAGGTATTAGGCAAACATAATGCTATCCAGTTGAGGAGGAAATTAAAGATTTAAACTACAATTATAATTGCTTCCTGTCAGACCTGAAGCCTCCTTTAAAGCCACCAAGAGTTTGACTGTGTAGGAATTATAGGATCAGGTGCTTTTTCATTTACAACAACAACAACAACGCTCTGAAACTAAAACTCCTGTAAAAAATTTTACAAATTAAACTACCTAATATAATTATGTTCCACTGATAGAAGTGGAATATATATAGCACATATAGGTGCTTTACAGATATGCTGTTTCACATTTAAATTCAATACTTACCACTAATACTCTGCATAATGTAACTTCTCTCTCAGTTTTAATACTGCTATAGCTTTAAAACTTGTTTCTAACCTGAGTGTTTCCTCAGTCCTCCTGTACCTTTTCCTCTTTGCTTTATTTCTAGGCTGTTTTGTAATCATAAGCACAAGGGTGGCTGCTGTACTGTAAAGGGAAAATTCCAAAATCCAATAAAATTCAAAAATAAGAAACTGAACTTTAAAGGACCAAACTGCTGAGTGATGGAAGGAGCAGTAGCTCAGATACATTTCTGCTCCAAGAGATGTCCAGGGTGGATTCTCCAGATGTCCTCTGATCTCACCCCCGCTGTGACCTCATCCCAGCAGCCAAGGTTTCCATCTGACATTATCCCCAAACACTTCCCTGCCACTGTAACCTTTCTGAGGTGCAGTGCCTCATCCTGTGCCATCAGAGGAGTTAACCAATTAGAAAGTCACTGCTGAATGATTCAAGGCACTCCTCCTCCTCCTCCTCCTTCTCCTCCTCCTTTCTTCCAGGTTGTGGGGCTGAGAGCATGGGGAGAGGTCAGCAATCAAACCCCAGTGTCTGTGCAGAATGCACCCAGCTTTTGAATCCTGAGCACTCTGAGGAACACAGGGAAGGCTAAAGGACATCCTAGGATTTGACACAGTGGAATACCTTAGAAGGGCAATCAAATTCTCAGCCTCTGTTTACTGCAGACAGCAGAGGATATTCATGGCTACCACAGAACCCCCAAATCTAAACTACATGCTGTTTCCTCTCTTGCTACTGTACCTGGAAGTTCTGTTAGCCAGATGGCTCAACTGTGCTTGATCTCCCAGTGACTTTTTTGGCTTTTGCTTTAAAAAATGTAGGCAAATTCAAACTAATGCACTCCCTGCTTGTTGAAGATTTGCTTTGCCTTGCCCTGAAGCATTGACCTCAACAGCCTTCCCCATTTCCACCCTGCTAAAATCAATGCCCCGAGCACTGAAATGCAAACCAGAGCTGGGCACTGATCCCCAAGTCTGATTCCAGACTGTAATTCCAGCACATTTCTTACCTGAGGGTACGGCAGCAGTGCTGAAAGGTACAGAACCAAACATGTCTGTACTAGCAGGAAGTGACTGGGATGAAGATGGGATAAAGGCATCACCTGGAGTAGCAGGAGTCTGCAGGGAGACAGGATAAAACACAAGGGTGACACATCAGCTGCAGCTTCTGCTGCACACGGCTGTCACATCACCTGGAACTCTAAAAATCCAGGTTTGGAGCGAAGAACGAGAAAGAAGAAAGAATGGAAAGATATAGAAGGAAAGAAGCAATAGAAATAAGAGAATTTCCTGGGGATGAGAGAAAAAGAAAGAAAAGGATAAACTTTCTATCAGAGGAAAAAAATCAAGATGAAATTTGCCTGGAATACATCACAATCAGAATATTGACAGAATTTCTTTCTCCAGAACATATAGACTTGTGATTTTAGATTTTAGGTGACAAAGGGAAGAGACAGTGACCAAGGCATTAATTTTTAAGTTATTATTAACAGTTAAGGTAAATGAAGTAACTGCAGGATTTATGGAAAAGTGAATAAATATTGCTTCTAATTAACCAACAGGATCAGAACCAAATGTTTACACTAAAGGAGAAACCAAATCTAACTGAGTAAGCTGAGGATGAGCAGATAGGCCTTTGAACATCTAGTCCCAGACATAATCCAGAATACCTTGGAGACTTGAGGCTCCTGACCTCACAGCACCTGAATTTTCTCAGTATATTCCCTACAGCCTAATGTAAGGCTCAAAAGCTTCACAAGAAAATTACTGTTTTATCATTTTATAATGCTGAAAAACATGTTGAGAAAATTTTCTTTGCCCTCAAAATACATCCAGCCCTTTCTCTCTCTCTCTTTACCTCCCTCCTTTAACAGTGGTTCTGGGATCAGTGCTTAGTGGATCCAGACATGAAATATGAGGCTGTAACTGGATCTTCTGCAGGGCAGTGAGAGTGCAGTGAAGCATCTCCCTCTGACAAACACCAGGGAAGCAGACCTGCAGCTCAGGCTGCACCTTATGTGACACCTAACACTGGAGCAGAAAAATCAAAATCGAAGGTGTTTTTGCACATCGTCGTGAAGCAGGGACTGCACGTCCAATTTGCTTCACTTTTCTTTTCCTGCAGCCTAAAAACTACTTTGAAATCCTCCCCACTGGAATGGCTGAGGACACAAATTGTAAATGTGCTCAACAAATGTGCTGAAAACAGCATGTAGGGAAAAACACAGTGCAGTTTCCCTGGGTACTCACTGGGGGAGAGGTTACATCAGGAGGAGTGGACATGTCCCCAAAAAGCTCTAGTTGGGTAACAGCCTGTGAAGAGAAAAAAAAAAAATTCCATTTATCTTTTGAGGAGAAGAAACTGCGAATTAAGTAGTTACAACTTGTAAAGTTATCTGGTAACAGCAAACAAGATAAACATCCCCAAAGTCCTGCAGGCTTCAACTGTGAAGTGCCACATGGAGGAAGCACACAGGCTCAAGCTGTGGGATTTTAATATTGCTGATGGACCCGAATAGCCAACAGCTGACTACAAAACAATTCTGTAGGGAATTCTCCAAAATGAAAAAAAATGAATAAAACATGAAACAACTATCCAGAACAGGGCTGGATGCGTTACTGCCCTGCCTTTAACATCAGTGAGCTCCAAGCATGATTTATGGCCAGTCCTTTTCCCTGGCTCCTTTTCTAAACTCTCACTTCAAGGTCTTCAAGCACGGCAGCAGCACGTGGAGTGCCAGAAGGATACAGAGAGGAAGGGCTTTTACAATGCTGCCTGATTTCCCCTCGCCCGTGGGACAGGCGTGACCTGGCTAAGTGGACTTGAAGGAGGATGCACAACTGGGTTATTGCAAGTTTGTGGCTCTACATTTAATTCTTGTCAGAAGTATTTCCTCAGGACGCCCCTCAGTGGGAGCTCAAAACAGGTCACCCATGCAGGCCTGGCTAACTGGACCAGAAGAGAAAACACACTTTATTGTAAGAAGCAACTTGAGTGGCTGCATAATCAAAGCTCCTTCACATGTTCTAGAGGAAATTTATTCCCTTCCACCCACCTGCAAAGGAGTTCAGCTGGAGTTCAGGGATGTTAAAGCACAGATCCCTCAGAGCTCTCTGGGAAACCTAAACCCCATCCACCATCCTTATCAGGGTGGTTGTACTGGAAAGCTTTGGTGGGAACTCAGAACTTCTCCTTCTCCACTACCCTTCTCACTGGTTTTCCCAGTGTCACACCCAATCACACCCACAAAATGTGGGAAGCCACAATTCTCACTATGAACAAGATTTAATGCAAATCTTAACTTAGCTCACTGAATCTCCTCCCCATCTTAGGCACATAAACCTTGGATCCTCCTATCACACAGATGGGTTTGACATTCAGTTGACCCTTGTCCTGCAAAAGCAGCCTCTGAGTGCTTTGGACAGTAACCACACTGGCTGGTCAGGCTTTATCACCTTCTAAGAGACCAAGATCACCCCAAGATTTTTTCCTGCCTCCAACCTCCCATTACAAATAATCCCTTAGGGAGCAAGACTACACGTATCAAAAGTTTATACATTTTTTTCAATCCAGTCTCTATTCCCACACATAAAAGCAACACCACAATCACTTAGAACTGGAATTTGTCTAAGCAGCTCGGATGATCCTCAGCTTCACATCTAACGATGTACCCAGGGATGAATTATCTCACATTTTCTCACATCATGTCTTATATTAAAAAGATCACATTGCTTTAGTGCCATGATAATGCATTTTCTTCTTATGAGCTCATATATCCCTCTAAGTATCTGCATGGAATGCAGAAGGGGAAAAGAGGGAAAGCCTCATTTTCTTCAGGGTACACCAATTCTAATGCTCTGTACTAAGATACTGCCAGGAGTAGCTTCTGAAAAAAAACCCCAAACAAGCCTAAGTCCCTTCTGCAGCGTGCACAAACACATTAGGCAAGGGTTGTTAAAATGCCCAGGAAAGTGGGAATACTGAAAACAGCAGCACTCATCTGGAAATCACTTCAAGCCTCCTGTAGGCACTACTGACTCGAGAGGCGTCAGGTGACACTGAAATACTCCAAGAGCCACCTTCTGCTCATCTCTCCAAACTGCTTGTTTAGCACCACCCCAAACCTGCCCTTTTCCTGCCTCCCTTGTGAACTATTCACTGCTTGCTAAGGAACACTTGTGTCCTTTCCATGAGCAAAAGCTCCCCTGTGCCTCCATCCCACGGGAGGGAGCAGATGAGCAAAGCCAGGGAGGATGGGAAAGGGCAGGGTGCACACAGCTGTGTGCAAAGCTATACATTCTTTGTGGAAAAAAATATTATAGGTTTCACAGGAATACTGGAAATTGATAGTCAGTATACTTTTGAACTCTGGATTATATGACATGCATTTGAAAGGTGGTAACTCAGATCCCTGTGCCTCCATACTCCTGGATAATGGAAATAGTAATACTCTTCAGAGTGCTTCAAGGTGATGGATCTTTGGATACTCTTCACAGATATAATTCTGTTAAAGCTCTGCAGACACATTTCTAAACAGGCAGCTGGAGAGAGTGATAGGGAAGTCAACAGCACTTTGTCATAATGAACCCTCACTCACAATATTCCCCAGGAAAAAGAAATACATTTACAGGAGAATTATATTTTTACAGAATAGCAGCCTCATAGGCAACAGGAGCTACAGAACCACATCAGAGAATGTAAACATAAATTTAGAGGGAACACAACACCTTCATTTACTGGCTGGAGGTAGCTTTAAATAGCAACACTCGGAGGTGGATTTTTAAATCCCAAATGGTTCAGGAGTCTTTTTTCTACAACCCAGTTCTCAGCCTGAATAAATGAATGCATCTTCTCTGACACAGAGCTGCCTTTATCTACTTGCAGCACACGAGATCCTGGACACCAAACACTTATCTTTTATTTCTGTGATTTCACTGTCACTATAGAACTGATTTCACCCCTTATGCTTCATTAAGATTATTCACATCTGATATTAGCTATGTTCCAGTGAAGTTAATCCCAAGCCGAACATTTTCCAATTGCACTATTCCTATAGATGATTTCAGCTATATTGCCTTAAAATATTTTTTAGTGTCACAACCTTACCTGAGTGACTGAAACAAGATTTTCATCAATGTCCAGCAATAAGTTTCCATTCTCCAGCTGTAAAGCATGATTTATGAAATGAGATGAATGATTTATGAAAATGACATGAATTTCTGAGCATGAAAATGATAACCTCCATAATTATTGACTTCAGCATTTAAATGAAAACCCTTTCCATCTTGCTGTGAGCACAGATATGAAATCAGGCAGTCAAAACAGTGAGTCTGAATGCTGCTGGGATGTAGGGCAAACATACACTTCATTTGTGCTAAATCTCATCTTCCGGTGTATAAAGCAATTCTACCACTTGTGACACACCTATTTATTTTCCCAAATGTTTATTAATTCAGCAGTAAGCACACCCAGTGAGCTCTGATCCTGCTTACATTAATGGAATGTTTGCCTGGCTTGGTGAAAGAAGGGATTTAACATCCTCAGGGGAAAAAAGAATGATTGAGTTTTGGACAACAAAAGCTCTAAAACCAAGTATCTTCAGAGAAAACCACACATTTCTCTATATAGGGAAACTATAACATCAATGTAAACATAATTAAGATAATTATTTTCTTTCCATAGCAATTTTGAAAATTACGCAAATCAATTCAAGTTGTATTTAAATCTATAGTTTGTGTGTATGCAAATATATGTGGGAATATACTGCCCTCACATCTATACATATCTGCATCCATCCACACATTTAGCACATTATTATCACTTCAGAATGCTAAATTTCAGCTAACACTTATTGTAGTGTTGGAGACTTCACTTCTGCAGACACAAACAACAGCAGGCTGTCGAAAATCAACTCTTAAGATGACTGAGAAGCTTCATACAAGTTACCAGCCAGTAATCCCACGTCACTTAAAAAAATCTCACAAACAGCCTAGAATGCTTTTTCCCCCTCATCTCATCATAGAGCTGGAGAAAATAGGAAAAAAAAGAGTGGGAAAAGGCAAAGCCAAAGGCAGACAATGTCACTGTGCACAATCAGCAGCAGATGCAGTCCTGTACCTTCCTGGAGCTGACCCTGTGTTCCGCCAGCTCCAGGTGAGGAAAGTGTGAGAAATGCTGTGTCCATCTACTCAGAGAACTGTAGAGACTTTGAAAATGCTCTTTAAATGAAAGCAGGCAGCTTTACACCTTCAGGAGGCTCTGTTTTGGCCAGCACTTCCTCACTTTGCGCTCTCACAGCCCCCTTGTTTGCCCCCCAGCCTCCCGCACCAGAAGCCTGGAGAGATGCTCCAGCTCTTGGTCTTTCTCCACGTGAGGATTCCTCCCCAGAGTGATGTAAAAGCCTGTTTTAATTACTCAGAAAGGCAGGGTGTTGAACGTGAAACACCCCTCCAGCTCAGCCAGCCAGGAGCTCCGCAGGCCCTCGCGAGCGGCCGCGCAGGCCGGGGCGGAGGAAGGAGAATTAATCCTTGTATCCTGGCCACATTAAACCTGTCATGGAAGCTCCATCTTCCTGTACAGGCGTGTGAGACACCCTGTAAATCTTTCAAACACGGAATATGTAAATCTGGCTCCTTAAAGCAGCAGCACCACTCCAAGCCGGGAGCAGTTTTAAACCGCTCCAAGCCGGTAGCAGAATTTCTCATGACACTTTTCACTGTTCACTAAAAAATAACTTCTTATCCACGAGCTGGAGAAAACTCCAGAGTGCAAAAGTAATGGTAATCACCAAATCACAGGATACCCTGAGCTGGAGGGCACCCACAAGGATAAGAGACAAGTAAACTGCAGCTTCCATAAACCTCATAAAACTGATCCACTTCCACTACAGTATTCCCTCTGATCACCAAGTCCTCCGAAAAATATCTTTTCTAAGCAATGCAGAAGTTCAGATTTTAAAAGGGAAATCTAAAACAGGGCTCTTGTGTTCACATGAGTGTGAAGCACCTTCTTCTCTCACTCCCATACACATATCAAGACAGAATATCCAACTTCTGCTACTCAGTCTGTTTTTCACCAGCAGCAAGGGATCTACGCTGACATATGGCACGAGAAAACCTGCTTAATACTGCTGTACTTTTGCAAACAAGATGATAAAAGTAGCATCTTACAAAACGTGGTTTTGTAATCTCAGAGAATGGAGCAAAGATGGTGCTTGAAAGCATGAAAAAAAGACGTGGTAATTAACTTGTACTCTGCTACAGAGCGCAGCAAGAAAAAAAGAGTATGAAGGATACTAAATATAGCAAATAACCAGCAATTAGTAATTAACCTTTGAGCTGGGTATTAGCTATTCAACTCTTTTAAGGCAGCAGAGGGATTTAAACTCAGTTTTCTGCACTCAGGGTGAGCGCTGTACCACACAGCCCAGCAGACAAAAGAGGAGTCACCCAACCACAGCCTCTCTGCATCTCCAATTCCCTTTCTCTATCATGGATTTCACATGGAAGTCCAATGACAAGTCAAACGGTTGGTCAAACCAAAGATTTTCTATCTTATTTCAGTTGAACATGTAAATATTTTGGCTATGACAAATAACTTTTCTGATGGTTCAAATGGTTATTGCAGCTCAGCAAAGCCACAGTAGTTTGCACCTTACACCACAACTGTTGATATTGCTACAAGCTCCATGAGCTGCAAGCAGCTTGCTAATTAACTACAATTCATTCTAAAAAACCAATTAGAACCACAATGAAGGAGCATGTCGGCATCGTGACTAAACCCATCATCAGTCAAACCACGTCTGGTAGGTTGAGACACACTGAAAACATCCCACAGACATTGTTTTCCTGTAAAACTACTGCTGAATTAATGAAGTGGCATGGGAACTCAGCAAAGAATTGCTCAATTACTTCCCAATTAAACAGAATACACAGAAGAACGTGTGGCAAGAAAAAATCGTCAATGTCTTTGCAATCTCCAGCTTCCTACAGATCCTAGAGATCCTCAAATGCCATGAACTTTCCCAGTTATAGACTGCTGTTACCAGATTTACAGAGGTACAGCTGAGCACAACCCTTTCATTATAAGGCTGCTGTGAACATTTCATTGTGGAATCAAGAATGGTTTGGGCTGGCAGGGACCTTAAAGCCCATCCAGTTCCACCTCCTGCCACAGGCAGGGACACCTTCCACTAGATCAGGTTGCTCAGAGCCCCATCCAGCCTGGCCTAGAACACCTCCAGTGATGGAGGCAATTCCCAACCAGTGCAGGTCATGCCAGCAACATGAGCTGCCATAAAACCCCTGAGGATTTTTATCCAAAATACAGTCATTTTGGGCATCTGGCACTGCGCAGGGTACAAATCCAGTGCTCAGAATCCCATGGGACATGGGAATTCTCCTGTTTGAAGTTCCTCTTTTCAGTTTCACAGGGTAACTCCGAATTAGAGGTCACGACCATTCTCCTTAGGGAATTCTCCTGAAGCCATAAACCCAAGTCCTGTGTGTGATGTACCCAATTACAAGGCAGCCCTGAGCTTCACTGCATTCCCCAGCTGCCCAGTTTCCTCTGGTGACTGGGAAGCACTGGATGTGCTGGTTAAAAATCCTGTTAGTCAGTCCTGCACAGCTGAAGAACTGGGACTGTTGGATATAACTGACATCCCAGATTACTGAGGCGTGCTGAGGGAATTGAATTGCTCCACTGTTGCTCGATAGCTTCCCTTAAATTAAGGAACTCTTCATATGATCGAAACAGACGCTTACCCATTTGTTTATTTTCTCTTCATTTGCAGGGAACTTTATTCTGAATTCCCTGTGTACTTGAGGTATTTACTCTTAAAGGAAATGGTATTTAAAATGCCTCGATTACCACTTTTCTCTGACAGACTCTAATAAATCAAGAGTCCACCAGAGTGACTCCAGCTTGGAGCCAGACCCACGCGGCTCCCAGGCTACATATTCCCAAGATAATGAAACTTCCCAGGAACAGAGGGTGCTGGTGCAAAGGTCCCACACACAGGGTCAGGACAGGGAAAGATGAGCCCTTTAATGTCAGGATCACAGCCTGGGGACAAGGGGTGGCTTGCTTTAACTGCAGGTGGGAGACTCGAGAGATGATGAGAACCCAAACCTCCATGTGGGAGCCAAACTCCACTTCTGGACTGTGACAGCTCTGGATGCTTACAAAGAATAAACAGTGGAAGGGAATTAGGCATAATCCCATACTCATTATTTAAAATACTTGCAAGGCACCGTTTGACAGGTGTATCTAATGCTTTTCAAAACACCGGGTGACTGGAACTCTAACCAAACTTCAGAAACGAGTTATTTCTACCTTCATTACTGAAAACTTTGTCATCACGGTATTGTCCAAACTTTGAAGTCCCGTGAGTTCCAGCAGGCAAAAAAGCCAAAACCTGTGTACTTCTCTACTTAATAATGCAGACCAGCACTGAGTGAATCGGTAAAAATTAAACCCCAGATTGTGCAAATGATGTAATTTAAGGCATAAAGTGATGCAGACCAGGTAAAGCTATAAACTTCGCTACTTAGAAAGCAGATTGTCTGTAAATAAATGTTTTAGCAAATTACTCTGAACTGTAGGGCTCTGAGCAAATCCAAAAGTAGTGAATCAGCACAAAGCACAGCTGTCAATTTAAAGTATCAGCTTTCATCAAAAAAACTGCATTGGTCATATTAAATAAAAGACAAAAATTCACTGTAAGAACTTCATGCCACAATCAATCAGATTCATCTATAGTTCAACTGCACTCCTTTCTTCCACTCTGGAGAATATCAAAAGGTGCAGAATATCACCCTAAAAATGCCCAGGAACCCAGTGAAGTTTAGGAATGCAAATACACATGAAGCCATTAGACACGTGACCCAACAGGCTGCATAACTGTCACGAGCCACTGAAATGTTTACCATGAATTTATATTGCCCAAGCTCTGGATTAAAAACACAAATCCTAACTGCCACACACATGGCAGCACCCATGTGCCCCAGATCCACCAACAAAACTGTCACACTGAGGCAAAGCCTACAGCTCTTTGTGTGTGTGTGTTTGGGGTTTTTTTTGTTTGTTTGTTTGGTTTGGTTTTGGTTTGTTTGTTTGGGGTTTTTTGTTTGTTTTGTTTTGTTTCATTTTGTTTTACCTTCTTGCTGTTTGAACAGCACAGAGAGAGAACAGTGACAAACTGATCAAGGGCAGCACCACTGGATTACAGCTTCCCCACAACATGTGATTATGTCCCAAAATCCTAAAGGATTGCCCTAGGAAGTGAATTCAATGCTTCGATAGCATGTAATCACTCTGCTGGTGGAGCAGGGTTTAGGATCACATTGGGGGAATGGTATTACCCACGCAGGGATGCAAAGCCTGCTAGCAGGACAACTCCTACGGATTAAAATCAGCTCAAGATGCGGCCCACAATATCCACATGGCCTAAAAGAACAACTGAATTAGGACATTTTATTCCTGCCTGTGAAACAGCATTCCAGCACTGTTCAAACCTGCTATTTCACACGCCAGATATAAAATCAGGGATGGCCTGGAACATGAAATCTGCACGGGCAGATTTTTAATGCTCAGAAACTCTCCAGATCATCTTTATCTCTACTTTTCTATACATTAACAATGGATTAATTCTAACATCCAACCCTCCTGACTGTTGGAAATCAGACTCTGAATTCAGGTTAGCAGTTTTCTGAATTGTCCTGCCCTACCTGGCAATGCAAGAACAATTTTTCAAGATTTGGTTGAAATGCCTTTAACTTTGAGATCAAGTGTTAAATTCCACATAAACCATGTACTTAACACACATGAAGGAACTTCATCACTTCATATTAAAGATGCTATAAACTGGGAAGATCAGGGAGAAGGACCTGGCTTCTGCTTCCTGTGGCATTAAAGTTTTTATTAAGGAATAAACCAAAAAATACCCCAGAAAAGATAGCTCAAAAAAAATTGGTTGGATGGGGCTTGGAGCAACCTGGTCTGGTGAAAGATGCCCCTGCCCAAGGCAGGGGGCTGGAAGAGAAGATCTTTAAGGTCCCTTCCAAATCATTTAAGGTCCAATCCAAGCCATTTTATGATTTCCATTCTATGATTCTGCCTGAAAAACAAAGGCCCACCAAAACATCAAGCCAGGCCACAAGACATTGTCCTAACAAACGAATACATTTTCCAATTTTGCAACAAGCAAAACTGCACGCCCCACACTGCACTATTAAACCTCATCCATGGGGTTTAATTGAGTGTGACTAAGTCAGGACATTTGAACACAGGTGTCTCTTTCAGCAAATGTAAATAAAACTGGACAGTTTTCCCAGCACAGACGGCCAGAGGCCAGCACTGTGCATTCCCTTTCTCCTCATGTTTGAGAATTTGATCCTGGATCCAGCTGTGGAGGCTGAAGTCAACATCACCAGCCTGCAAGTTGTTTCTGCAAAGCCACTGATGCAAACTCAGGGAAAAGCCAGACGTGGGAATGGCACTGCAATCCCAGCCAGAGCCAAAACTGAGCTTTCCCAAACACACCAGAGCCACCAGGCAGATCTTGTGCCTTCTAAACCCGAGTGTGCTCAGGTCCAGCTTCATCTGCTCCTCCCACCCCGTGTCCCAAGGCAGTGGGATTTCTCCCTGCCTGTTCCACCCTGGGTTGATGTTCCCCACGTAGCTGGCACCAGCCAAACGACTGCTGCATTGTAAGGCAGCAGCTCTGGTGCCTTGGATCTTTACACGGCAGCGAGATGAGTTGTTTGAAAGCCTTCATGAAATTGTTAAGCAGATAGTTTAGACATCTTGATGAGGAGAGAAGGTTTTATTGTGACGTGACTGACAGTCTCTGTGAAGGGTATTTACAGTCTGACTCTTACAACTAAAAACACCGTGACAGGTAGAACTTGATGTGGATGTTTAATGGGGAGATGAAGGGAAATTATGACAAAAAGAGCTCATTAAACATTTCCCTTTTTTTTAGAACAGTTAATTTCACACACAGAACTAGAATTTCTAAGTGGAGCATGCACTACTTAAGATTTTAGGGTAAGCCTGCTTTCTTTGTCTTGACGTCTACTCTCAGTGAATGGGGAATAGGAGAATTGGTCTGAGGAAGGAGCAGAGAGAAAAAAGAACGAATTCAAGAAGTGTGAGTTGATACAGAGGAAGGGAGAGGTTCTGTGAGGGAACTGAATTCCAGGGAAAGTGTGTGTCTGGAGCTCAGCTGCCCACCCAGCAGAGGAAAACTGGAGAGCAGGATTTGCTGGGAAGGGATGCAGCAGAGAGGTGGGGAAACACAAGAATTACATCGAGTAAGCAATCTTTTCATCCCAATGTCAGAGAAGTGACTTGGCAAGCAGCCACTGCTGATAATTGAGTTCAGTGGGTCCGTTCCAACCCTGGGATCTGAGCGAGGCTCATTCCTTTCCGCCTCATTTGCTCCGTATTTACATTACTTGATATCAGAGATCATGAGGAGCCAGGCTATAAAGCACTTTGACACCTGCTGACAAACCGCCTCACACAATGGCACAGCATTTTTAAGTACATGAATACCCAATTTTGAACTCTCCTGCTTCTCCCTGGCACCACCAGGGAGGTGCTTCACACCTCCAGCCTCGGCAGGATCCCATATCCATGGAGAAATATTTGCCCAAATGGTTCTGGTGCCTTAGGAAGCTGCATCTTACTGAAAGTCAGTGTGAATTGCACTGCCCAGTTTCAAAGCAGCCTCTGAAGTGGGGATTCTGCCCCTCAAGCCTTTACACTGCAGTGGATCTCACCCCACCTAAGCATAACTTTCAGAAGGCATTGTGCCTGCAGGTCATTTAAAATTCATCTGCAGCCACAAAAGAACCACGTGCAGATGGACATTTATTTCCACCTGAGAGGGACACGTCGTGCAGACAGGAGGAATTTCACAGAATCAGAGAATCACTGAATGGTTTGGGTGGGAAGGGGTGTTAAAGCTCATCTCATTCCAGCCCCCAGCCACGGGCAGGGACATCTCCCACTGGAGCAGGTTGTTCCAAGGCCAATCCAACCTGAGAAGTGGCCAATTCCCTGCACTGGCTACAGAGAGCCAAGGCTGGAGGGCACCTGGATGACCACTTCAGTATCCCTCACCTTTCTGGGCAGAGACTGGAGATAACCTGCCTGGGAACACACCAGAGGAAAACAATCCTGAGATGGAAACTCCATCTCTGTCCAGGGACTGTGGGCAATTCAGCCTGAACTCCACCAAAACTTGCTGCATGTTATTAACAGCTGAATTTATCGCCAGCAGAGAGAATTCATGGTGCCTGAAACCTATCAGGAGCCACAAAAAAGTTTCTCACTTCATTCATCCATCATGAAATTACTGAAAGCAAGACCTCCTAATAAAGGAAGTGTCCTTACATGTTTAAAGCAGGTACATGAGCTTGATTATTCGCCCTCAGATTGAATTTTAGAGGTTTATATAATAATGACAGCTATAAATTGAAAATAAAATTATGGCAAGTGTCTCAATGACAGAGAGTCTCACATGTGGAAGGGCGAGCAATAAATCAGATGGGCAGTGGAATATTAAATTGCTAATTTTAAGAGCTATTGCTCTTTTTTTTTTCTTTTAATACATACTAATATAAAAAGGTGAAACAAGATCTCAGCTACCACTTTCTTCCTCTTCTCCTTTTCTTCATCAATTAACGCACAGAACTTGATTAGAGAAAAAGCTTTAATCCCTTTAAATTTAACCATGAACTGGCACAAAAAAAAAAAAAGGTGAAACCAGCTTCATGGAGATGGCAGATTAAATGTATTGGATCATTACAGAGTAGGTTTCACGAGTCCTGTATCTCACATCTGCTATTTACAGGACAGAACAGTAGCAGAGTGTCTGCAGACATGATTGCAAGCACTGCACTCCCAGTCACACTGCAACAACCTAAATTACACACTGCACCCTGAGTAGAATTGAACCATCACTGAAGGGATACTAAAAGAGTCATAGGAAAAGCACAGCAGAAAAATTGTAACACTGAACTATATGAAAAACTACACGAAAAATAAGTGAAAAATCAACAGCTGTTCCGTGCCCACAAATACCTCAATCAGTGATGCAATGTGAATTATTTCACCAGATTTTCCCAGGCAACACGAAGATGCCTCCCTGCTCCTCCTGGCTCATCATGAAATATTGGTGGCAGGGTTTGTTTGTTGGTTTGTTTGTGCAAAGCCCAGAAGTGTCACAGTCCAGGTCCCCATCCAGCCCCTCCCCAGCATTTTTCTTTTTTTATTCCACATCTTGGTCGGCCCAAGCTGTGCAAATCACCACATCCTGGTGTAAGAAAGTCTCCTTCTCTTGAACACAGGCATCTTTCCCATGCTTGCACTACACTGAAATTCCTGACCTTTTCCTTGGTTTTTCTCCACTCCCACATAAATCCCCAGAAATACTAATTTTCCATGTAACCAAAGCAATCCAACAATTTCTTGAGGCATTTATAGCACAATTTTATATTGAACAGCATAACCCACCCTTCAGCAAATGCACACCTTGTTCTAAGGCATCTCTCACTTCTCTCAACCACTTGTTACCATTCCTTACATATTTTGGGAATAAACGCTTCACCTTTGCAAAATGCTAATACACAGTATGGGAATGCTGTTTTCTTGATACAACAGCATATCACCCCTGTTTTTTAATATTTTACTGCCCATGCAAGGCACAGGACAGAACAAAATAAGCTGAATTAAGCTTAGTTTCTTGTATATTTAGAGCACTAGAGGAATAATAAAACATTTGGATATCAGAGGAACCTTTGTAAACCAGGCAGCACCTCAAGCATTAACAGGCAGAAGGATCCCTGTCAACTCCCAACCACAAAGAACACATTTACAAATGGTGACTGGCCTAAAAACGAGTCAGGAGAGACAGAAAGGAGATTCAAGCAATGAATGAGATGGGTGTAAGTGACATCAAAACCCCAACCAACCCATAATGTATCACTGACAAAAGTCACACCACGAGGAATGTATCAAATGTTACAGACCTTATTAAAAGTCACAGAAACTGAAAACCACACTTCCTTCTCTGTATATAAATAAGGGAGATACTTACACTTACAGGTTGACTTTTTGGCACATCATAAACACCTTCCTTCTTTTGGCTGGTAGGAACCTGCAACAGCAAAGGAAAACCGAGGTCACAACAAAAGCAGCTTGGAAGAAAAATTGAAAAGAACAAGTGGTTTTTATGTACAGGGTGTACATAAATTAGTGGTTCATTTCATACTAATTTTTTAATACTAATGAAGTCGAGGATGGCTCCCCTCTTATCCAAGTAGGACCGTTAATGGAGAAAATACTGAAGAAATAAAACATCTATCTGAATTTTTTACAGCCCAGCAGTGTTCAGAAAGATTTCCATTCTCAGATAATTTTGGTTGCATGAAGTCCAAGTGCACTTGGAGCTCCCTCCTACTCAAATGGTTGTTTTTTCCTTTAACTTGGGGGTTAGAGATGTGCAATGGAAGTTATGGTCAGGGGAGTTCATCATCTCCCCAGATGAAGAGACACAGAGTAGAGTTACTGAGGTGAGGGTAGGAGATGTTACACCTGGAGTTAAGATTTCTTCCTCCCATTTCATTTAATCATCTAAAAAAAGTCCTAATGCTGCAGTGGTGGGGCCTTGTGGCTGCTCTGTGAGATATCTGGTTTGAATGCTGCAATTTTACCAAGGAATTAAGGCCTCCTGAAGCCTGACACAGGAGAGATGGACAGGGGATGATGCACTTAAACTTTGTGTGAGCCTTTAGTTGAGCCACCAGTCATGATTTACACCTGGGGGATTTAAAACCTGCTCATGGGCTGTGCTTGCCCAAGGACCCCTTGTTTGCATATTTATTATTTGTAATTATATTTCCTTTCCTCCCTGGAAGCACTGAGCGTCCGTTGTAAATGACAAAAGCAAAAAGAACAGTAACCTGTTCTAATCAGTGCTGCTTTTCCACCAAACAAAGCATTCAGAGTACAAAAGTTACATTTCAGGCAACAAGGAAACCTCACAGGCCAATGAGATGATACTGCAAATGTGATAAAATTATGACCTTTTTGTTTTCTAAGACAACAAGTATCTTAAGGTTCTGATATTAAACTCAGACTGCTCTAGGGGAAGCCGAAGAAATGTTACTTATTCATTGATATGTGCTATCATTTCTTATTCTGTATAATTATTCTGTGTAATATTCTGTATAATAAATACATTAAAACCTCTCTGTCCTGTTGTCCCTACTGTTCTCTCACCCCACCACAGCCTTCACAAGAAACTGTGTCTTTAACTCGGTGCACATTGAAGAAGTTTGTCAAGAACTCTCCAAGAAACTGAATGAACTCTGCAAAAAGTCTCTTCTGTTCCTATCCTGGGAATGATCTGCTTGCCTTGGTTTTCTCTGGCCACTTCCACTAAAGCCAGTATCACATTAGATATGTGAAACTGGTAAAAATTCAGTCATGGCAGTAACAGTCTGGAAAGAGAGAGAGCTGTAGATGACAGTGTGAGAGCAGGAAGGGTCTATTTAGGAAGTCACTGGAAAGCTGAGTTTTTACAAAAGGAGGGGAAATATGGAAAGAGAAACTGTTCCTAAACTTTCCTCAGCGTGCATTTCTTTCTGTTCTCCCTGGTATGTTTCCCTTTCAGTCCTTCTCCTCTTCCTCCTTCCAACCTTTCTGTGAAGTCATCCCGATATGCACAGATACCCAGAGCTGTGGAATGAGCATTTCCCTGCACCATCAATCCCCCTTTTTCTACTCCAATTTACACTCAGAGGAAAGCTCCTTGCATCTCATATGAAGACAGAGGAACTTTTCTGAAAGCCATTTCTCCCTCCCAACTCGGTGCTGCCTGACCTGCTGCCTTTACTCGCCGTGCACCACTGTATTTGTCTGCATCTCTGCTTACACTGGGGGGCTGCAGGGAATTGCTGTTCTTCCTTTGATTAGCAGTACCAGTAAGAGGTACCAGCACTATTTCTGCTGTCAGCTCTGTCTCTGTGACAGGCTGGGAACCATCTGGATGTCTTTGCATCTTGCAGCAATAAAAGCAGCACAATCCTAAACTCCCCATCTCGGATTGTCAGCTCCTAACGGAGCAGAACTTGCCTCTCCACAGAGACCAGTGCTGCTACACAAACACCAAACCACCTCCCAAAATCTCATCTCCAGCTTGCCAGAACACCAGGCAGGAGAGGAGATGCTATTAAGCAATCTGAGGGTTGGTATGTGCTCAGCGACTGAGTCCTTGCCTGACAAATTACAGCAACTTACATAGATAATATTAAAAGAGCAGACACAGACAGTCTTGGGGGTAATGCATCAAAGAAAGGTGACAGACAGAGAAAGAATGCTTAAAAAGGAAGTTGTGACCTCTATTATGCTAAAAAGAAATAGAAATGGTCACTTTCTGCACGTATCTTTCATCTGCAATTCCCCACGGGGCGGGAATCTCTTCCACCAAGGGAGAGGTGAATTTGTTGCACGCCAGCAAATGAAAAGCCAGGGCAGCACCAGCAGAAAGGTTTGGTGAGGCTGAAGCACGGCTGCATGAGGTTATTGAGCAGACACATGTTTAGCAATGTGTGGTATGGGGAAGGCTTCGCAGTAAATAATAGAAGCTGCCACAAATATGCATCAAATTTTTAAAAAATCCACAAAACCAACCGATCAACCAAAAACGCCAGAAAAAAAAAAAAAAAGAGGATCCTTTCCGATTTTATTTTTAATAGGAGCCTGACGGTTCTGAGATTACCAAGATCTTGTAAGAGGAACAATTTTGTCAGTGATCTGAGGTGTGGAACAGATTTGTGGAAGCCTGTGGGAGCTGGGAAGCTCATGGCTGCTTGGCCAGTCTGCAGCTGGGATACCTCACCACCCATCAGCCACAGAGAGACCAAAAAATGACTCCTAACTCCCCAGTTCAGCATTGCTGAACTCCAGCAGGGCCTGTAGCAAACACAGAGGACAATGCTAGACTGTGAATATCCAGAGTATGGCACATTAATCACAGGTGTTTTCTGTGGCCAGCGTGAGAGGAAACACTTCATCACATGCAGATGCTGTCAAACGAAGCCTCCAGCAGTTCTCTGCTGACTCAGAGGACAGTAACAGCAGCACCTCGAGATGAGGCAAGGCCTCACGACCTGCTTATCACCTTCTAATTCAATTTTAAGGAAAAGAAATTGTCCTAGGAGTCCTCCAGTTCTCTGGGCCATTCCTCAGAACACAGTTCCAGCTTCTTCCCTACCCACCAACGTTTGCTGGAAGATCTACAAACACTGGCAGCGACAGCCCCATTTTGCTTCCTTCCACCAATAATTCTTTGAAGTGTCACTAGAAGCTCCATACTTTGATGAACAATAATCACCCTTTTTTTCCTCTAATCTAGTTCTCACGGGACTTTTGTTTCTAGCACAAACCTGACAACCAGAGTAGCAATTTTTGAACATTTGCTGAGAACAGTCAAACTTTCAACACTGAAAACGTTCAGCCTTAGGCAGACTCTCACCTTGAGAGCTTCGCACGTCTTGGTCTGGAGATGCAGAAAGCTGCATTTTTGAGTGTGTGTGGTGGGGGTGCCAGGGCAGCAGCAGGGAGAGATTAAATGAATCTCATATTAATGAGCCTGTGATGGCATCTATAAGATGTCATTTTCTAATGTTTAACTTGCATTTCCCTTTCCCACTCAGCTCCTTTTTATTTCAGCTTACAGCTACACTAGCCTCTCATTTTTTCTATTACCTTCCTACACTTTCTCATTACTTAATGCTTTTCCATTTTTTTTCTTTTTGTTCTATCCTTGCTCCTGCCTACCTTACAATCTTTTCCTGTAAGCAGATCAACCTCTAGTCCAGCTGGATGAAATGCTTAATCACTGCTTGAAACTCCCTCCCCTCCACACTAAACAATTTCCTCGAATCAGTTTTCTCACAGCGCACAAAGATCTCCGTCTATCCTCACATTTGCCTCTAGTATGTGATACAAAATGAATTACATTATATTTTAATAAACCTCGTACTGATCCCTTGAGGATAAATTGAACGACAAAAGATTATTTTATATTGCTTTCAATGCGGTTTTTTGTCAGTGTGAAGAATGTGAGCTTGGGCTTTAACATAACATATGCACTCTGAAAATGGTTTCCCTGGTCTGGGGGGTATCCCTTGAGAGCTCAGAGGTTTTGCTCAGTTATTTCCTCAGTTAGACAGAAACAAGAGCAGTACCACTGAAATTTCTAGGAATTGCTTAGATGGTCTGCCAACAAACCATCTTCAGCATGTTTCTCAGAATAGGTGTAAAAAACTTCAAAAAATTAAACAGAAAAAAAAGAGAATCTCCATTTATCACCTCATATGGTGTACTCAAAAGTTTGTGAGTTGACAAAGTTAATATAAATTTGCAGAAGCTGGTATGACAAACAACAGAAAAATCACATTGGGACCGGGCAGATAATGTCACCAGAATGGAATGCCAAGACATTTTTGGTGATGGATGAAAACTAAAAGCGAGCTATGTATGAAATGCACTTTCATCAAAGGCTGGCGGTCGTTGCGATGGGAACAGCGAGGGGAGAGGTTTTATACCTGATAAATGTTTTCCTCCGTTTCAGGCTCACGGATGGGCTCGTGTCCAGCCTCAAACACAATGTACTATGGCACCAGCGCCAGAGAGGGACAGTCAGAGATGAAACAGAAGGGAAAAAGGCCGTTTGGAATTCCACGTCAAAACAAAGGCAGGCATTAAAGAAACAACTTCAAAGCACAGGCTGGCAGCAGGACAACCGGTTTGTAGGGAAGCACCAGGAAAGGTTGTTTCATATTTCATAAACCGGCAATGAAAAGGCCTAAATCTCCTCTTAATGATCATTAGAGCAACTCCCTAATTCTTCCTCGCCAGGGAGACTGCCTGTGGCCCAATATTAATTTTCTGAAGGCAACATGAATTTTGCCTCTTTTACATAATGGCAATTATTTCCACATGTATTTATTATCTATGAATAAAAGTGCTACATCCAAGCTGGGAGAACAGGCAGGTGTGTGTGGAACAGGCCACATGGCAAAAGGCTGTCACAACACTTTTTCATTTTCAGGTTCTTGCTTTATTGTGAAGAGTACAGAACAAAACTCCTGACATTATAAAAGCTGAACAGTAATTTAGGGCATCCTGACTCTTATCATCTTTCTTGCTGCACCTTAGGCACTGTTCAATATTCACTAATGGTTGAATTGGTTCCTTTCAGCATGCCTCCCACTGATATGCCTAAGTGGAAGAATACAAAATCCCCAGGAAAAAAAAAAAGTAAACTATCACATATTTTGTTTCAGCACAAAAACACGAGAATGAAATTACATCTTTTTCTTCTTCACACTCAGCAGGGTATCGGACATGAATATATGGACACATTTCTGATAATCATCTTTGCTCCCAGACATTTTTCTTGGATGAAGCAAGAGTTTAAATTTCAGATCTATTATTAAATCATAGCTCAAATGCCAACAAGAGAGTGTATTACAACATCAATGCCACTGTTGGTTTTTTTCCCAAATATTTACCCTCTGAATTAAATTCTGGCTCCACAGAAGACAAAATGTCAACTTATTACTACCAGAACAAGATGTGACCTTCCCTAACTCTCAGAGTCGCTCCCTTTTCAGCTAGAGTTTGTATAAAAAATGGTGACAAATCTCATTTTGAAACTTAAAATCGGGATACACAAGCCACACTTTAAGTAATATTTATGACATATTCCATCTAATATTTCTATACTCCAACTGAAATATTCTGTTCTATACAGACACATTGTGCTATTACTTACAGCTTAATCTCTAAATACACTACTTTCTGGGGAATTTTAGAGGTTTCTCACAAGACCTCTCTCAGTAAATTTCAAAACATCTTGTTCAAGGTTTTGGCTGTGTTTGAAGATAACACGTATCTAGTCATTTCTGAAACTCCAAGGCCATACAGCTTCAGAAATTACCTGGTATACAGGATCTTCTACATCTTCTTCCAAAATTGTCTACAGCAAAGTAAGAGGACAGGCAGTAAAAGCAAAGAACATAAACAGCAGAGATAAAAGAACCGTATTCAGAAACTAAAGGACAGCAAAGGAATAAGCAAAATGGGCAGGTAAGTTTATAGTTTGCTTTCTTCAGGATACAGATAAAGTCACATTATGGTACAAAGCAACTTTATTCAAGTTCCATCCGAGTTTAACAATCTGCACCTTGTTTGACTGGATTCAAATACACACATTCAGAAGCATACTGATTCTCCCCTCAAGTATCAGACACTTAAATCCTGACTTACAACACTTAAAACCTGACTTACAACACTTAAATCCTGACTTACAACACTGACCCTTCATTAAAGTTTTCCTTCTGAATTAGAAGAACGGCTAAGCAGGAAATGAGGGGATCATTTCCAGCTGCTAACCAGGTTCACCACACCCCAGTGACAGCTTGCAGCTCAGTTTAATCCTAGGCTGGGCTCAGGATGGCTGCTGGGCTCACACTGGTCCTTTGGAAGCCAGCACTGCTCAAACCCACTGCTGTCAGAAGTGCTGAGGATGCTCAGAGCCTCTCTGGAGCAGCTTGGGGGGAAACTCCAAACCCAAACTTTTGGTGGCAGTAGTCTAAGCTTATTGGTGTACCTGGTATACCGCCTGCTCACACTGTTTGTCCTTTTGTGCCTTTTTTTCCATTTCTTCCCTTTGTTTCAGTTCGTAGATGAGCTGAAACAGGTCTCGCAAGTCCAGGATTACAGGTTCAGCCTACGGGAGCAAAAACAGGGTGGAGAATTTCTGTAGGGGAGAACAACCACCTCTTACCCCATCCAGCTGACTGAGCAGTTACAGCACCTCCACAATTAAACTTCACATAGAATTAATTTCTATCTCAGCACCCAGGCCTGGGTTAATTTCTTCTGAACTAACTATGCTTGAAAATTAATGGTAATTATAGTTATGAATATAAAAAGCATTATGAATATATAAGGCACATGGATGAATGTAAAGGCATATTTATTAGTGGTTTCTCACCCACTGGAATTACAGCACACTACACACAATGTGGGTTTCCATGAGTATAGGAACATAAGCAAATTTATCTTCATCCAGCCTAGCTTAGCTAGAAAGGTAAACAATAACTAATTATAACAAAACACATCATAAAAAATTGGGAATAATGAAACACATTCCCTTTTGCCCAAGCTGGTTCCATTAATTTTCTACTTAAGATCTACACAGACACTTGTGACCAGTTTGGCACAATCATAAACAACCCAGGACTGGCCTCCTGAACAGCTCCTTACAAACAGCTTTTCAGCTGAGTTACACGGCAGAAAATGACAGTGATTTGATACTTACTGCCTGGGCTGTTTTTATTGCCACAAATCTGTGATTCCCCTCCTTTCCACACACATATCCGAACGCTCGGTGGTCTGTGATATCCTTTGCAATGTAGGAAATTTCATGAACTGCGTGGTGATGCTGGAGTAGCTAAAAAAACAAACAAACAAACAGGAGAGAATATACACCAGAATGTTTGATTAAAAAGCGGTAAAATTTCTCCTTCACCACTTTATCTGGATCCCAACACATTCTGATATGAAAAACAATTAATACCTGAACTCCTTAAGCCTCTTTCTTTCTCAAAATCTAACCAAACATGACTTGCTTTAGTAGGTTGACTAAAAGTTTCCATTGAAGATTTTTCTTGGTATCTTTAAGTGAAATATAATTAAATAGAAAATGTATTACCTAGCTACCACCTACACAGCCTCCCAGGCACAGAATCAGTATTTCTGGGTACATTAGTAAGCAGGGGCTGCAGAAACCTGAAGTTTCACCCAGAGTGACTCCCAGGCCAGGCTGATCTGCAGAGCTACAGCTGAGATCTCCAATATCTCTAGGAATCAGTACCAGACCCACCTTATCTCCAAAAAAATCAGCATCAGCCAGTGCGAGAGATTTCACTTCAAGCAGTAACACAACTCCAAATATTTATTTGCCTCGGAAAATGCATGTAAATGTAATTATTAAACTGGAAATCAATGCTGAATGCAAAAGCACACAATTTATTTAAAATTCTGCTTTGGTGAATTGTAATATTAAAAACAATTTGGTTTTAACTGTGTGAGCAAAACTCTGCCCAGAGTCAGGACATGAATCTGAGGCTCTTAGAAGAACCTCTTGTAGTGCCAGAATCTTTCTCACTTTGCACTAAACACTATTTTATTATCAAAGTAATAGAGAAGTATTTCCACTTAGAATAATGTCCTTGGAAAGCTTATCTAAAACAATCTATTAGTTTCAATTTCTACCTTCTGAAATATATTGACCTGCTCTTGTATCATCGAGGGATAATGCCATTTCTGAGAGCAGGCAAAGCCTCACGGAGAATTCTTTTGAGGTCCAGATTCCTGCTGGCTTTGAGAAAAGCACATTTTGAAAACCAGCATGGTATCCGGGCGATCTTTAAACAACCAGTTGCTTTTAGAGGTAACAAAAGTGAAAGCTTGAAAATCCAGAAGCAGGGGGGACGTCTGTGCGTGGCAGGGAAAAGGCTGAGGGTGCGCGGGGCGAGTGGCGGGACTGCTGCAGGGCAGGGATGGGATCTGAAAGCAGAGGCAGCCTGCAGGAGATGGATGGCTCCATAGAAAACAAAAGACTGGACATGTTTCATTTTCATTTCACAGTAAATGGCTCTTAACGTCCCCAGATCAAGATTGCTTGCTCGTGGGACAGCGAAGTGCTGCCAGTGACTGCAGGCAGAACGTGGAGCAGCTGAAGGTGCACTTCAGGCTCTCCCGGCGTGTTGAGCGTTTAAAATTAATGATGGGATCTCACTTAGATAATACAGGGATATTGATTTATTAGGTTTTTTTGAAAACCAAGTTACATGCTATCTGTTACAATGAAATGAAATGTTCCCATCTCTCTATTCTGCATATGACAGGGAACGTTATCTCTGGCTCCTATTAAATCAAAGTTCTCTGACATTGCTTTATTGATTGCCAGGCAGCGTTTTGCACTGGAATTAAACTGTGATCAGATGCCTTCCTCATGGAATTAAATTTGAAGATTGTTCTGCCATGGAAGAGTATCACCCACAAGGTAAGAGCGCAGATGGAGATGCTCCAATTTATTTGGGAATCCACATTCATTGTTCAAAAATAATTACATTTCCAACAGTTATGATATTTTACACATTGTACCAACACAAACAGAAATTAAGTAAAGGAGACTGCAGGATTATCCTTTTCTGTACTTTACTGGATGGAGTGTTTAGGGAGAGCTTTTCACTTGTTTGAGGGACACTGTGTTGGAACACACGCACGTGAAATGCAATGTTGCACGCACACATCTGTACCCAAATGCAGATATAAACACATCTGCATTTTCACAGCCCTCGATTCACCTCATGTGTCCTGGCTACATATTCCAGTGCTCCATTCTAAGCATTATTTAATGAGTGCCTGACTCTTTGCTCCTGCACAGCAGAAATGGGGCTCCTGTTGCAGTCAGGAGAGATTCACCACCGTAAAACGCAAGATCAGAATCTCATCTCTAGTGGCCACAAGCACATAAAAGAATTATTTCATAACTCAGGGATGTTTCTGACCCCCCTGTATGCCAATGCTGACAGATTCCATCACACACTATTTGATGTTTTTACTCTGTCTGTGCTCAGAGCTGCTACAAACCATTTACCAATCCTTAAGTGAGGTACCAAATTGTTTTGGAGCACTGCAGCACGACAGAACAAATTATAGAGAAGACTTAATTTGTATTATGGTTCAACACAGTCAATTACATATTGCAGAGATTAGAAAGTAATTTAACATTTAAGTTTCAGTTGTTAACAAAATCCACAGCCTCCAAATTATTTTAGGTCTCCTGTGATTTTAGTCACTGTTGCAAATTTGGAGATTTTAAAGGAAGCACAGATAAAGTCTCATACTGGGTAACAAGACATTCTTGTGATGCATGAGTTCTTTTTTTTAGGCTAAACATAATGGCATTATTATATTTTATTCATACACTAAGAAGCTTTTGCCTGGTGTTAAACATAAAAGTCCAAAATACCCATCTGCACCGAGCCTGCTGCCTTTCCTCTTCCCCTTAAGTTTACTCTGGCCTCTCCCACCAGCCATTGTTTCCTCTCCTTTTCTCCATTCCATCCCCCGCTTCTCCTCTTCCCCCAGGTCGCTCCCTGTACATCACACTGAATTGATTTAGCTGACTCCGAGATCTGTAGCATTTCTAATTTCCCTCAGGCTGCTTGGCACCTATCATAAATTTTTTCACCCCTTATCCTCATCTTGCCCCTTTATTTCCATGCTGTAGCCTCCAGTGCCACTAAATCAATTAAGTCAATCAATTAAGTACTTGGAGGGTCCAGCAATCATGTCAAAAATGTGAGTTAGATGGCATGAGAAAGTCACTGCTTTACCATCGCTATTTCTCTTTTAATGAGGTTGTCTATTTAGTGGAGCCTGGGGCACAGTGTTAAGAGCCACAACAAAAAAATATCCTGCAAGCTGCAAATCCTCCTGGAAAAGCTGCCCCACCGAAAGCAGGAGGCTTGTTCCACACAGCATCACATCCAGCAGGACAAGTTCCACAGGGATTTGGGCTGCACAGCCTCTCACCTCGAGTAACTGAATGCTGAGCCTGGTTCCAGAGAGGTGGGATCAACTGGCAGCTCCTCTGTGGATGTTGGGATCTGGGATACAGGCATGGACCAAGCTATTCCTGCCTATTCACACTGGAATAAGCTATAAAACATTGTGCCTGTATAAATTCCCTCAACACCTCAGTTACCCACCAAACTGCAAAACCCTTAACGGATTTCTAATAAAATAACTTCCTGGGCTATAGTTTCAGCTGTGCTGCAAGTCCCCTGTATTCCAACTGGGACTGCTCAGTACCACATAACGAAACCAGGCCCTGAAAAAAACCCACAGAAATTTAACTAACAGGGAAAATTAATGGTAAAGCCTTAACAAGAAGTTCAGCAAGCCCAAAGTGCAACAGGACATTGACCATTACTTACTGCAACACACCCAGGGAAAACAGTGAATTGCAAAACACGTGAGTGGCTCTGAGATGAATTTTATCTCCCTGCTGCAAGGAAACACTGGCTGGCACAGATGGTTCTCCTTCACTGCACCCAGGAGGCTGCTGTGCTCCTCAACAGGGCTCAACATGCAGCACCTGCTCCAACGCTCTCCATGGCCCCTTCCTTACAATTCCCATTTGTTTTAGCTGGTATTTGCAGGGATCATGGGGACAACAATGGGCCACAAGCATTTCCTTAGCTGCCTGTGTTTGTGCTGCAATGCTTCTCTGCTGTTTAAAACGCACTTAGCAGAGGTGGAGTGGAGCTGTTCATCCCCATCATAAACATCCCACAGTCCCATAGGTGCCCACGGCAGCAGGGTTGGAATCAGATGATCTTTAAGGTCCCTTCCAACCCAAACCATTCCATGACATGAAACACCTGAATTCTCTACTGCCGATTCAAATCCCAGACTGATCTAGTTTTATAACTTCTGAAAGTTTTAAGAGATGGAAAGCAGTCCCTGAATGCAGACAGCTAAAAAAACTCCACCCCAAACCCCAAAACCTCTTCCTGGCCCAGACTTTTCCCTGGTACCCATTAAGGTGCATGGATACTTCTCAAGCAGTTGTGAGCCCTCCCACACCCTCTCCCTCTAGAGAAAAGTGCATTTCAGTGGGACTGTGTACAGACAATTTGGAGGAAAAGTCAACAGTCTCAAATGTCAGAGCGAAATGAAAACCACATCAATAGATTGCATTTGCATCACAAACTTTCTCGTGTTGTTTCCTGGAACTTGGTATTTGGATGGCAGATGGGGTGGCACGACATCAGCCTCATGAGATAAGGCAGGGGATGAGCAGATGGGGAAATGAAACAACCACTGCAAGAATTCTCAGTTTCACGTGAAATAGCAGAGAGGAGACAGCTCAGTGTTATTTCAGAGCCACAGCTGCCAACAACTTCAAACTCCCTGCAAATTACAACTGGACACAGCACAGGGTGACTGAGAAATATCTTATTTCCAATCTGACAGTCCTTCCCTACTGTGATGAACACTTCAGTCACATGCCCATGGAGAGGGGACAGAACAAACAATATATGACAGATCACAGAAATCTGCCTTAAATGTGATAGTGCTTAGTGTGAGGAAACACTTGATAGCCCCAAAAAATCTGTTATATAAACATTTACTGCAACATGTGGAAAATTTTATCAGGTTTGATCTAGGAAAGGAAGAGAGCTGTAGAGTTTAAGCTTAGCAAATTATCAAAATACTGAATTCCTACAAGAAGAGCAAGGAGTTTTGGAACAAAGCATCATTCCAATCCAGCTTTCAAACAGAAATGTCACATAGGAAAACCTGAAAAGCAAAACCCACTGGAAACCTCTTGCAGTTACGGAGATTTCAGGATTGAGAGGCATTTCCCAGCACTGGCCAAGTCGATCAGTTTTGGTCATAAAAGAGTATAAACTGAACACAAAACCATGGAGTGGGGGCTGAACCCTCCTCCTGACGGACACTGAAAAAGTCCAGTCCTGAATCTGTTTGAACCAAAGCCACTCATGGAATGTAAACTGAACAACAGATTATGGACTTTCCTTCTGCAAAAAAACCCACCCCAAGAATAGGAGCAGAAAAGGAAAATGTAACCTCTGGAGTGTTCTCCAAGCCTGAAGGGACCTCTCCGATGGCAGCCTGTAAGCATGGCTTCACAATGAGAAGAAAATAAATCTGTCTAATCCCCATGCTTCCTCCACACACACTGATTTTGCAGACAATAACCTGAAGAAAGACTTTTCCAAGTGCCAGCTACTAAAAGCCGTCTCAGTGCACAAGCCCTGCAATAAAAACACTTGGCACAAAAAGCTCACTTTGAGATTATATGCAGATCAAAGCTTGGTCTGCGTAGCACAAAGGGGCACATGAAATATGGTGCTGATAAAGAGAAGAATCAAAACAGATTTAGCCCCAGCTCTCACAGACTCAGTCCCTCCAGGGAGGCAGCCGTCTGGCTGTGACACAGCACAGCACCCAGAGAAGTGTAAATTTAATTTCCTTTTAATAACAATAACAATAACAAACTCGTCCAAGCCATTCTCTTCCTGCAGCCGAGGAGACTGAAGCAAAAAAAAAACCGGATTATGTGACTTCCTGAGCTTACATGGCAATGTGCAGCTGAGTCAGGAGGGAGAAGAGTCAGCGAGCAAGACCCTGTGTGAGGATAAGCATCTGCTCAAAGTGAGGACTCCACTCAGCTCTACCTGTACTCCACCCTAAATAAAGACAAGCATTTCCCAGGAGTACCCCAGGTAACAGCCTGTTTGGTTGGACTCAGGAAAAGAGCTTAAAAGGGTACTTGGGCCCCAGCTAAAATCCAAATTAATCCTCACCATTCCCTTTGCTCGATGAAAAAAGCATCCTGCTGCTGCCTTTATCTTCCCTGGGGGAGCAAGAGCAGGAAATCCTTAAGAGAGCAAAGGTGAGTGTCCTTGTGGGTGCCTGTGAGACAGACACACCCAGGGATGCTCGCAGCTGGTGTGGCCCTGTCCCCACCCCAGACACCCAGAGTCAATTAAGGCAGCAGGACGTGGCTCTGCCAGCACAGCAGCCTAATTGTGATGAATGGATCTCTGATACGGAGCTGGCTGGATGCTCCAAGAACCTCATTTGTGAAAGGGAACAGCACTAAGGTAATAAACTTCTGTCCAGCTCTCATAATTTGTAATAATGTCTGACAAAGACCAGATATGAATTTAGTTATTGGTCATTGTCTTCGGAAGCAAATGCTAAGTTGCTCATGCAGGAGATCAATTTATTAAATATATGAATTTGGAAAGGGGCAAAACAAAACTGGAACGCACGTATGGCCAATTTCCCATCTTCACTTCAAAGGCTTTTCCATTTTTTATTGTATCTGCAGTGAAAGCAGCTAGTTAAACCCAGAACTCTTGTCCAATTACTATGAAGCCCAAGTTATATTTGAAATATGCACTTGCAAATTTTGTTCCAGGACAAAGAAAATCCTAAAGGGCAAGGAAACATTTTCAGAGGGCTTTGGAAAGCCAGATGTGCTACACTGAAGCTGAGATTCTGGGCTTCCCATGAGTCTTGTACTATTTTCTTATGGTTCTGCATCTGACACAGCCATTGTTCTACCAGATGGTTAAAGCAAAGGATTTGCACAGCAAAACCAAGAAGCAGCAGACCCAACCCTTGATACCAAAGTCAATGGCCCTGATCAGCTCAGCAATGCAACAAGCCCCAAATTCCAGCTGCAAGGAGCATCCACAGGCTGCAGTACATTGGTTTATGTTGCCATTGCACCGTTTCAGTGTGCTGTACAAGGAACAGCACTTGCCTGTAAGCTACTGTTACATTCTCACTGCCCAGTGGCCACTGAGGGATTTCCAGGGCTGTAACACATCTGAGTGTATTCCCCCTGAGCTCCCACCTCACCACCCTCTGCAAAATGGTCAGTGGATCAAAGCAGCCACAAATACACCAATATTGCCCTCTGCTCTCGAGCCAAAGCTTGCACACAGCTCAAGTGCAGCGCTTCTGACCACGCCTTGTATTTTCTCCTGATGAGACTCTGTAAGACTCGTTGATTAAATCTTGAATTTGAGGGAGCACAATATCCAGTAATGAGACAGTTTGCTGCAGCATCACTGAACCTCTCCATATTTTTACTGTGTTCATCTTTACAGCTTGTGAATGTCCTTTGAGCAGCCCTTACTTTTTACAAGGTTCTTTTGTTCCTTTACACCAATATTCCTCACTCTCCTGAAATGCTTTTGATTTACATGAACAGCACAAGAAATTCCTTCATACAACTCCTAGGAGATTTGGAGGGAATGTTTTTGGCTTTAAGTGTCTCAGATCTTAACTGCTTCAGATTCAGCAAGTATTACCAGCCACCCTCTTCTTGTAGTCTGTGATTTGAAAAACTCCTCAGTGAGAAGCAGCCACTGATTCTCTTGATTTCTCATGCAAGCCCTATAAAGCAGAGCTTGAAAAGATCACAAAGACCATCCTCAAATTTAAGTTGCACTGGGTAGTCATCAAACAGCAACTTCCTTGGACCATAAATCTACTTGCACAATGGAATAAACTTTACTGGAAAAGGGGAAAAAAGACAAGAGGGATTTATTTTATATTTATCTATCTATCTCTCAGATACTCTCCCTAATTTAGTAAGACTTGAAAGAGAGCTGAGAGAAAGCACATAGACAGGGAAAAATGAGAGCAGGAAAGGATTCTGTGAATTCACAAGCTGTGTGTGACCAGTATGTTGTGTTCATGAGCCAGTTGAAAATGATGCAGAACAGTTGAGAATTTCACATGACACAGTTCTGGTATCGTTCAAATACAGAAGTGATTCCATAACCAGGAATTAACCAAGGTATAGAAGCAAGAAGCCCTGTGTTCCACAATGATGGACTGGTTTCAGTGGCTGATGATGGACTCGGGGTACCTGCACATCAACAAAAGATGACTCTGCACTGATGAGCTTTACAATTCAGATACAGCATCATGAATGACCTATCTGGGTCATAAAGAACAAACCACTTTGTTTTCAGTCTTCCTATAGTAGAAAGAGAGTGAACCTTCTCCTCCGAGTTACAACTGCACGTATAAACAAGCTTCAGACAATCCCATAAATGGGATCACTCATCAATAAATCCTTCATTTGTTCAGGTCCCACAACAGACACTTCACCTCGGATATAAACCATCCATAGCAACGTGACAAGCGTGTGTGCAGTACTTGAGCCCTAAGATAAGAATAAAATAAAACGTAAAAGGCAAACCTCAAAGAGACTCTAAAGCAGAATATAAAGAACTTGCAGGTAATTTTTTGCTCTATTTTCTTTTTCTTTCCCTCCTGCATTATCCCAACCTAGGAATTCCTGAAGCTGCCCTTGGTAGGTGCTTAGCACATCATGTTCCAAGAGTTCTACATTTCAACTCAGGCAGTGGAGACGGTTTTTAAGCTCTGCCCTGGCACTTTCCAAAAGAGATCCCTACAGCTCCCATTTGCACATTTTAATGCCCAGAGCTTTTTCTTCCCTGCTCATTTTCATGTAAAGCAGGATGAATGTTTGGTTTTAGTCTTCTGCTGCTAATTGAAATCTCCAAAAGCAAACTTTGATTAACGCTCCACACGCAGACCTGGCCCAGCTGAGAGCACAGAACAACTCTGCTGGCTTTTCTCTCTCCCTGCCTTGCTTTTCTGTCCTGGCCACGGGGGTTACACACAGGGTCTGCCTTTCAGAAAAGCTCCCTGGCAGTGCTGCCCTCACCTTCTACCGAAATGCAGGCAGCAAAGCCTTTCAGAGCTGTGGGTGCTGGCTTGTTTCCTACTTAATCCTTCCATTCTCCCCCTCTGCAGCTCCTGCACACAGCGTGTCTTCTCTTCTCCTCATCAAACCTGAACTCACTCATTACTGCACTCCCAGCACTGCTCAGCACTGAGCCTTATGCATGCACAGGTTATGCTCACACGTGCCTTACACTTTAAAATACCTCCCAGTTCCTGTATCACTCACAGGAAAGCATTTGGCTAATTAAAGATCGCAGAAGGCTGCATATAAAGCCTTTTACAAACCAACTCAGCCTTTTTAAAAGCAAGGACATAATCAAAAAATTGGATTCAAATCCATATTTTGACTATCTAAAAAGAAAAAAAAGAAGTACTTTGAGCTATGCAGAGCCAGGGCTGGGAGCCATATGCAATATTTTTAGATACCCAGACTTCTTATTTGCTTTAAATGTCAAGGCACTCAAACTAATTAGTGTTCTGCCTCACCTATTCATAGTGCTGCCTCTAAAGCCAGCAGGAATGCTGCTGCCTGTTTCACTGGCAGTACGATGACATGGAATTAGGATGGGAAGCACAAAGGATTAGGAAGTATTAACAGCAGAGATAGGTAGGATGCTACAATTCAGGGACACAAGAGGCACTGCTGTAATTCCACCATTGCCACCGGGTGCTGGGAGCACCACGGGAGATGCTGTTCCAGCCCCTGGGCTCCCCTGCCACATGCTGAGCACATGGAGCATCCACCAGAAAGGTCACGAGTGCAGGGATCTCATTTGGGAAGACAACTTTGATGAGCAGTTGTTTTTGTACCAAGCAAAGATCTACTGGTGTGTGGAATTTATGACTTGTTCAACGGAAAGAGAGGGATGAAAGCAGGTATTTGTGTTTGGAATCCAGTGGCAGTGGCCTTCCCTCTTCTCCTTCCACAGGGAACTTGTTGCATAAACCAAGAGGAAAAAAAAATGAAGGTGTTTACTCCCCCCCATGCACTACCAGAGTGAACAACGCTCTTGCTGACTTCCCTGCGTTCCTGAAGGCAGAACATCACCCACTGACTTTAATTCCAATAAATATCTATTATGATCATCCCGCAAACTCCATGTAAATTCAAAAGTAATCCTTTCCTGTCGTTTCCCTCTCCCATCACGCTGCCAGTGAAGGACATCTGCCCCCCTTTCATCTGACCCCACAACAGGAGAGCCCACGAGGCAGCACAGGAATTCAGCAGCAGTGACAGTGCTATTGCTCTACCAGGGCAAACACAAAATTGCAGAGCAGCCCACCAGATAAAAACGCTCTGAATAGGAAGGAAAATCACCAGCACTCCTGGGGTGTAATGCTTCCCAGCCATCTCCGAGAAAAAAAAGAGTGGATTTCAAAGGGGGATGTAACTTTCTGTTCTGGCACCTGCTGAATGTCCCCCACTGCTCTCCAGGGAGGTTTCAGAGCATCTCAGCCGCCTGTGCTATTATTATGTCAGCACTTCTCTTGCTAAATCCTTTCCCAAGCAGTCTGAAATCCAGCCATTGTAATTCCAGGTGTGCTGAAAATGGGCCTGAAATTTCCTTCTGCTGCGTGATGCATTAACCTGGCTTAAAAACACCAGGACTTGCACGCAGCTCTGTATTTTGGGTGCTCTTCTTATAAAGCAAAATTGCAGCTGGAGAAAAAGGAATGTGGCTCTGCTGGAGATTTATTTATCTGGATCACAAATGGGTACTGAATACAGGCAAAAAAAATCCCAATATAATTCTATACTTCGAGTTTTCTGCCATGGGACAATAGGAGAGAGATGCTGCGCAGCTCCACTATATAACAGGATCCAAAACAACAAATATACTGACTTTCAACTTAACAAAATTCACCCCAAATTCTGGTTTAGCATACCAAATATTGAAATTAGAAAAAAAACAGAAGTGGTGGCATATTAATTTTTACTACAACAGCTCTGCAGACAGATACCCAGCCCCGCATGCATGAGAAGCCAAATGGTAATTGGGAATACATTAATATTCCTAATATTTATTGTTTGGAACTGTTACATATCACTGTTGTAACTATGTAACAGTGAGATTCTCCATGCCATAATGCAGAATGCATCTAAGCAGCACTTCCCTTTCTTAACTCAATCCTGGGGTGCCTGGATTAAACAAAAGGAGGCCAAATGAGACTATCACTAAACTCATAAAATCTCATTTTCTGCCTTTTTGAAAGCAATCAACTTATTACCCTTTTCACAGTGAAAAAAAATACAGCTACGCCAAAACTGCACAAATTATTTCAGTTTGGATAATGTGTCTGGAATAGCTTTATTTTATCTTCATGCCCATTAGGGTCAGAAATCTCACAAGGCAGTTTCTGCAAATCCTGACTACAACCAGGCTGGACTCAGCTCTAGATTAGAACTCTTCCCTTTTCCAGGTGAGAGGAAGAGAAATTTCAGCCTCCAAACCAAACCTCTAGATCCCCAAGACTTCACAATACGCACAATCACACCCAAATTTTGCCTTTGGGGTTTTTTTTCTCCACAGTAACAAAACTGCCATAATACCTCAGGCTTTTACAACCCTCATACAGCAAACTGGGCATCTCAAGAACAGAACTCCATGAGCTTGTGGCTATTAAAAATCCCTGTGGAGCACTGTGAACCATCCAAACTGCCCAGGGCCCAGTTTGGAAGGCCAATAATGAATGAATTACAATAGTCAATAAGGGATGTAATTAAGGAAGTAGGTTCTTCTGACATTTACACTTTGCTAGCTGCCACACGTCCGTGAAATGTGTTATTGTTTCCCTTCTGAAGCACCAGAGTCTATAAATACCTTATAAGAATCATAGGCAGATTTTTAAGTCCTCTCCTCTGCCATATTCTAATTAGACACGTTTATTGCATGTAGAACAGTAAATGCCATGTTTTACTGGTCGTATTTACAAGCAGAAAGATGGAAAGTGTCAAGGAGCAGGGCATGACTCCCAGTCAGCCAGAGGGACCTTCTGCAGGCAGAAGCTGTGGACAATGCACAAAGAAAGGCCCCAAATGTCACCACTTTCAACTCTATGTGCAAAATTTGACCTTGCTGTTTTACAGTTATTGCTCTATACTGTTATTATGTAATATTTTTACGCTGCAGTCCTTAGAAATCCTCAGCATGGTCCAAGACCAAACATTTCTTACAAAAGAAGTTCCTATAAATAGAAAATACTGATTAAAAAAATAAAGAAAGAATTAGAAGGCAACCCCAGCGAGTTGATATTTAAATTCCAGCCTTTGAGAGCTAAAGGCCAGATGCCCCTTGGGACATCTCTGGGATGCACGAAGGCAGTAGCTCCTCAGCATCATCAGTTTTAAAACAAGTTTGTAGCATGGGAGTATTTTAAAGAAAAAATAAGCGGGTGCTGCATGAATTTGCATAAAGAATTCCTCCAAAAGATGATGGGCAGGGTGGGAAGGGATTTGGGAGTCATTATTGAGAAAACTGAATAAATGAATGGTGAAAGTTGGTACTTTGGACGGACTCCTCGAAAGCTGATGAGGAGTAAAGGCAGCCATGAAGAGCCTGGAAAAAAACAATTCAGCAACGGGCTGATAAAAGAGAGAAGGCAGATTCAGCCCAGGAATGCAAAGGGAAGTGTGACATGATCAAAAGAATAAGCTGAGGCAGCAATCCTGGCAGTCACGATGGATTTTGAAAATAAAAGTCAAATTTGTCAAGGACAAAGAAAAGGATAACAATTGAGACACGGGAGGAAGAGAAGCAGGACTGGGTTTTAACTCTCAGTGTGAGAGCAAATGCTGCATTTCAGAGCAGGTGAGAAGAATTCTGCAAGATGCGGAGTTACCCTGGGTGTGGCAGTCAGAAAACATCACTGGGTCAAACAGGCTGCTGAATTTACAGGGCTGAATAATAGATGATGCTGATATTTTGCTCAGCTCTCTGGAAAGGAGGTCAGAGAGAGACCCCTGGGAGTCAGGATTAAAAGGCCTGGCTTAGCCACACTGAGCTTGAGCTCTTGGCTAAACATGCAAGGAGAGGGCTGGAGAGACAGATCAAGATTGGAGCAGAAGACAGAACTGGCATCACTTGGTTCGACACAATAACCAAATTTATGTTTGCAAGTGAAGTAACTCCAGCAAAAAGCACGGCAGGGGAAAAACAAAGAGATCAAGGACAGAGAGCACACAGGAAATCCCAGATGAAAACTTCAGGAGAAAAACTAGAAAACAGGTAAAATCTAGAGACAAGAGCCATGGGGACCAGGGGGAGGACTTTGTGCAGAACCAGCTGATCAGGTAAGATGCTCACAGAGTGCTACACCTGAGATCAGCCAGGAAGAGGCCAGCAGGAACTCTGGGAAGTTTCAAATACATGAAGGGGACGAAACTCACCTGTGGCAGCCCCAGGCAGGGACCACCAGCATTTTCCTGGCAATCCCACCCTCCGACAAACACGAAACTCAGTGAACTCCTCACCCCATCTCTCCTGCTCGCTGCGGAGTGAGTAGAGAGCAGAAGAAATTAATTCCTTCTTTTATTTCTATTTTTGAAGACTCAGAGACGCTCAGTGATAGAGGCTTTGACAGTTTGACATTTCATCTGCTCCAGCACATGTGCTTCAAGGAATAACGGCAGATCCACGATCGTACCTCGATTTCTGGTCAGGGATGCCAGAACCAACAGATTTCCAGCAAAGTCAAGAAGTACCTTTGGTACATTTTAAACGAGGCCTCTTCTGCCAACAGCGAGAATTTTAATCTTGCTAAAATTTTCTTTCAGCCAAGTTTAGCTGTCCTGTTAGCAATCTATCAGCATAATTAACACCATCACTCACGTCGAATGGGGAAGAGCAGCAAATCCAGGGGTTATCAGCACAAACCTGATAAAGCAATGGAACATGCTGGAAAATGCTTTTATAGAAACAACTTGAGAAATCTGTGTGCATTGTAAGGTCAAGAGAGCTTAAAAGTTCAGGAAGATGGGCAAGATGCTGGCACCCAAAACATTGGTCGGAACAATTCAGAGGCATAACATGATCTAAGCTAAAGAGAACAGGATTATAACCACCCACAACGTGTATTATTTATTTGGATGTCATTAAGACTTAAAGCAGAAGCACAATCACCAGTTCTGTGGCCAGCATGAGGAGACAAATTGAATTTTTTTTAATGGAATGCTATAGGTAGGGTCTGGTCTCCCTTACATGGAATAGGGCACTGAGTACCATTTCAAGCAGGTAAGCCCTCAAAGATATAAAATAAAATAAAATAAAATAAAATAAAATAAAATAAAATAAAATAAAATAAAATAAAATAAAATAAAATATAAAATATCAAATCAAATCAAATCCTCAGCAAAGATAATGAAGGTTGGAGTAACTGATAGATAACAAGAACAGGTAGTCAATGTGAAATATGTGTTTTTATACACACGGTTTTGCTTCCTGGGTTTCACGCTGCCAGGCTGAAGAAAATGGCTACAGAGCAAATTCATAAAATATGGAAAACACAATGCAATACCTCTCTGCAATAAATACCAAAACTCCACCAGAGTATCCCTAGAAATGTTACAATCCCACAGACTAGGACCAAGAGCTTTATTTCAGTAAAGATAGGGGTCAACATCTCTGAAAGAGAATAGACAATGCAAATGAAACTCACTTTCGGCATGCTACAAAATAGGAAAAAGTTGTTGAGATGACTGTCATCTTCATCAACAGGGTGACAATCCATGTGTTTAGGCTATTTCCCATAAATAAGCAAGATACTGACACTGATTTACCCTGCTTTTTGGCCAATGGAGGAATCCAGATAAATAATTTAGCTAGACCAACACCTCACAGAGAGCTACATTTTACAGCATATTCTGGCAATCTGCACATCCACGAGCTGATAGAAAATTTTACTTTAACAGAAATAATTCTTTGCTTAAAGCCAAATATTAATTTCTTGCTTTTATCTCATTTCTTTTTCACGGTGTAGGGGCTTGCCACTGAAGTCAACAGCATTTTGCAATTAGAGACAACAAGAGTTTAAAAGCACACCTCGCTGCATGGAGGGGGAAGGAAATCTTTCCCCAAGCATTTCAGAGGATTTAATTATTAGTTTCAAATACATTTTTGGAAAGGAACCTAGGAGCAAACAGAGATTTATGGCCACATAAATAAACAATGAGACAATTACAGGCTCTTTACAGAGCTCAGATTAGTCACGCACGTCTAATGAAGCATCACTGAGCTATCACAGGGAGATGGCCTGATGTGTGTGATTAACAAAACACCAAAAACCAGCTAACCAACAATGATGGGCCTCCACAAAATCTGCATTTCCTTCCACACGCACAGTTATGGCTTTTGTTGCTTCCTCAGCAAATCACCAACCACTACATTCCCCCCTGAAAGGGGGATTATTAAATAACACAATGCAATTATTTGTATTTTTGCCATCTGCAGATCATGCTTTTGAAAATACATAAGAACTCCCATAAAATATTATTAATTAAGAATATATTGCAGCACTGAGATCTAACCAAGATGGGCATGACAGAATAAGGAAATCTCTCAAGTGGCATTGGGTAGAGAAAGTCTGTGTTCAGCAATAATTATGGTAGGGGTTTTTTAACCATAAAAAACAAAAGAAAATGTATATCCTTCAGGTAAGGTATGCACTTAGCAAACATAATCTGGAGAAAGCAAATGGGATGGATGGAAAACATCTGACAGGGGAAAAAAAGAGTGCATTTATAAGATTAATAGGGTCAAACCCCATGTGTAATGACAATTTTTGGCATACATGCAACAGGAGAACATCCTGTTAGTCATATTAAATACAATTTTTTACTATCATGTTCAAAACACTCTGACAAGTACCTGGAAAGTGGTATGAAGGGACCCCTTTAGTTTAATCCCTGGCATGGAATGATGGAATATAAAAAAGGATTGTTGTTATTTCTATTGCTGTGCTGTAGATGAACTATATTGTACTGCATCCACAGTGCAGACTCACACCAAATCCTTCTTGTATTTTTCTCGGTGAGATATATTCTTTCCAAATGATATTCCACCTCCAACTCAATCTCCTTCATGGAGAAATTTACTCAAAGGGCAGAATTCCTGATGGCTGGAATAATACCATTATTAAAATCAATACTTTTTGATGAATATTATGTCTGGAACATATTAAGGAGAGCTATAAAGTAGAGGGAGAAAAAAAAACCTGCTTATCATTTTCAGTAGTAACCCAACCAGAGCCCTTCATCTGTAACGAATTATGGAGCAGCTCCTCTAAATCATCTGTATGAAGTCAGATATGACACTGCCAATTTTTAAAAAAATTCGCTAGTTTTGAGCTACAAATTGATTTTTTATTGTGATAAATTAAAATCCAATGGCAGCCTACAAGATACTCAACATGAAGAAGCCCGCTTTTTTTCCTGAATATTTTTATTCTTTTCTATCACATCAGACTGGCACTGGGGCAGACGTGACAGCAATAGACAATGGTAGAAGTTAAGAAAAGACACTCTAGAGAGGTAAATAATCTTTCCAAAATACCCTTTTGGGAATTTCAAAATAATGGAAATACAACTAAGGGAAAAAGCATTGAGGGGACAAGAGAGGGTTGTTAAAGGAGGAGAAAGCAAATGCAAGATTATCCAGGCTCTTCCCTATTTAGGGCTGCTTTTTTTCCTGCTGCATAAAAGTAGACACCAAACTCCAAACTTTATAAACTCTGAAGTTTACCATGGAAATCAGAAGATCAGTGTGAGTGAAACATCGTCTTTTTCCAACTCTTTACAGTTTCTTCCCATCCAAAAACCCAGGCTGAGGAATTGAACAATCTCTAGTTTTGCCAGCTTGTGGGATTTTCCAGCAGGAATGGGAATGAGATGACAGCTGCAGGTTGGCAAGGCAGAGACAAGCTGGATGAGAAAGACTAAGAATGAACAGGACAAGGGTGTGAAACCCTGGGACAAGGAGAGACCCAAGCTGGCAAAAAAGCCCAAGGGGTGTTGGCTGTGAAGACCTGGCAGAGGATTTCGTGCACCTCTGCTCCAAACCCTTGGCATGGGAAGCACGACTCTCCAGTTTTGAAAACAGCACGTAAAAACTGATGTGGAAAGCTCGCCACATCCCTCTGTCACAGCCCTGCTGCAGGAAGGACAACTCAATAGTCCTGTCCATCACTGGGGCAGCTCAGGGGCAGACACCTGCAAGGTGGATTTAAGGGTTTCATTCTAAGCCTCAGTGGGTGAGTGACAGGTTTACGGTAAGGATGATATAGTTATGTCAGGTTTAGAGTGTGGGATGTCAGAGCTATGAAATGAAGGAGACTGTTCTCACGTCCCCACCTCACTTGCTGCAGACAGGAGAGTGTGCAGGATGGAATAAAGCACACCTTTGTTTCTAAAACACGTCCCCTTTTCCCCCTTTTTCCTATGCAAAGAAATCCGATGTTTGAGAAACACTCCAAGACAAGTGCAAAAGGAACAGACTTTCTCTTTCCTATTTTCTATTTCCCCAATAAAAGGCTTTAATCTTTGGAAAGCAGCTGTGGCTGGGGTGCAATTTGCACTGACAGCCCTAATTCTGACATTTCCTCTTTTCTGTAACCCCAGCAGTGCCCTCTGAAAAACAGCTTTTGCCTGGATACTTTTCACAACACATTCCAAATGAGCTTTTCATTACTAACTACTCGTATTATGTATCAGTGAGCTCAATGACATTGATTTTCTAATAATATAAATTAACTGGCAAAGATAATTTCATCTATCATCAGTAGGGTTTTATTTCTGGCACCGTGTTAAATAGTTAATCTTCCAAAAGATTAGATCAAGAGCTTTTTAAAATTCAAGGCAGAGCTTAAACTGCTGTAAAAATCTCCTTAATTATGATTAAAACAGTTTGTGTGTTGTTGCTTTCTGTCTAAGTAGTGTAATGTTTTGCTTAGGTTTCTTCTTTTAGAGCAATTTAAAAAATCAAACATGGTATTGCTGTGGCAGAAACTGTGTAAGGCGTGGAAGTCTCTGCATTTCCTCCACCAGGTGCTACTGGGGAAGTTGCTGCTTGGCAGCTTTACACAGCCAACCTCAAACTTTCCAGTATCTTTTACCTCCCATTTCATAAAAAATACAATTTTTCTACCACTGACAATACACAAGCTACACTCTACTAGTGATGTAAGGGCTTGCTCTGACAGATGATAACCTTTTATCAGATTTCTGAGATGCTTCACGTGCGTTTGCACCAGTGAGATTCCACTGCCCAGCTAGGAAACACTTCTGAAGGAACCAGGGAAAGACTGAATTCTGTCCCACCACACGATCCACTCTACTTACCCCCGTCTTTTCATCAAAGATTTTGATTCCCCCAAAGGAAACTGTTAAGAAGACTTTTTGTTTATGCTCTCCTTTCGATCGAGCCGCAGCAACAATTCCCTGTGGAAACAAAGAGCAGTTTTGGTTGGTTTCATGACTCTCCCAGGTGCCACAGATTTGCCTGTGGACAATTCACCACTTTTCAAGGAAAACTCAGAGACTTTCCAGGAACAGCCCCCTCCTCACTTCTGGTTTTCTCCCTTTTTTCAAGGTACCACATCTCTTTGTGCTACCCAGAGAGCATTTCAAATGTGCTCCCACTTCCAACCTGTGCACAGCTAATCCCCCATGAAATTTGTTTTCATGGAAGCTGAAGGTCATTTCTAGCACACTTTTCCCAGCTATAAGCTGTTCTATTTATTTATCTTTTAAATAGGAAAAAAACCCCAACAAGCAGCAGAGGAGAGAAAATGCCAATGACTTTAGCTTACTTCACACTCATCTGGTATAAGCAAATAGAGGTTTTTATAGAAGAAAAATACGCTTCTAAAAATCAAACTACACCTGTGCTGTAAAAAACTGGTATTGAGGGTTATTTTTTTTTCATGTTCTCAGACTTTTACTTTGTAAGAGAACTTGCTGATACCATCTCATGCATTTTTCTCCCACAGCATAATTAGAACAGCAATTTCTGTTTCCACCTTCTCAGGAGCCTGCCCTGACCAGTAACACTGAACTGAGATCAAATATAATCCATTGTACTCCTAAATAAATGAAAATATTTAGACTTTATCTGGTTCTCTGCAATTTCAACATGTTTCAAGAACAACTAACTTAGGTTTAAAGATCTTTACTGCTTCCATTACAAGGATATGATGTCAAAAGTCACCCCAAAACTTTATGGGTGGCCTCAAAATTCACCTTGTAGGACACTGGGTTTCCAGAGCCCATAACTGGATGCTCTGCTCTCAAAAAGGAATTTCTAACATTCCCTTCCTTTAACAGTTTTAGTCATTCCCCAGCACTGTTTAGATCGATCTTGCCACCTGCAAACAGGTATTAGGCACCTGGGAGACGTGGAAATATGAATCCATGGAGGAGAGAGACAAAAAGGTTTGTGCAGCAGAACTCCTCACAGTGCCAGGAACTATGAAACGATGAGAAACACTCAGCACACATCCAGATCAGGCAGGAATATCGTGGCAGACGTGACACACCAACAGAGCACCTCTTGGAGCAGATTCATTTTTGCCTGCCATAAGACTGATCTGTAAATTATCTCCCAGATCTTGCTTTTAGGTTGTTGAACCATAAGCTGAGTGTCACCCCATGCTGTTTCCCTAACGAGTAACTCACTCCTCCTGGAGACTGGAACCCCGTGGGCTGGGAGTGCACCAGACACCATTTAGTGATTTCTCCTCCTGAAAAAGCCAGTGATGGAAAACTCATCCGCTCTCTAGGCTGGGGAGAGGACTGGGAGGGAAATAAAAGGGAAAAAGCAGCAGGGGATTCGCTGCTAGATCTGGTTTGTAACCCTGCAGTGCAGAGGGGAGATGGGGAGTGAACAGCCAACAGTGCACTCCAGGAAAACACCACCTCTCCTTCCTTCCCAGTGAGTCAAACTCCTCCACACATCCCAGGGTGAGGGACAGAACGATTCCTACAGACAGCTCTCATGCTCTGAGAGAGACTGGGCCACAGAGGGATGTCTCTCAGGGCCAAAGAGCCCACCCCCAACACCACTGGTATTTTAGAATCTGTCTACACTCCGACCTCACACCCAGATCTGCCTTTGTCACGGCTTCATTTCTTCCCCAAAACTCCGGGGACTCCTCTTTATGTTCTCATGCCCATCCTCTGAGTGCACTGCTTGATTTTGTAACACATCAGCCCTGCCATTGCTGGTGCAAGACATTCTCCTCCCAGTGAGGACACCAGCTCCCCCTAAATCTGGCTGCCTACACCCACCACTGTCACTCACAGGAGGTAACAGCCAGAGGCAGTGCTGGAGTTGATTAGAAATGTCATAGAAAATGCTCTGATATCCCATTTTCCTCCATAGTCGTTTACTTCTCCTTTTGCATAATAAAATTATTCAATTTGCAGTGTGTTGTTTGTAATTTGTGGACAAATTGCAGTGGTGTCAATCACGGAGTAACTACAGAACTCAGAGATAATGTATTAAAATTAAACCAGGATAAGCAATACCAGGCAGGAGTTCATGCAAAATTGACTGATTTCAATACATAATTAACCAGACGAAGGCTCAGTGTCACGAAAGGAGAACGATTCCAAGTTCGAGCTGAAATTTGCTCCGTTTGACGGCAATACTGAAAAGTTTCACTGCACCTTGAGCTTCATCATGGAGTCCTGGCATAACTTGTCCCCTCGGGCAGCAGAAACCTCATCTATCCCAATCAGCTTGGCCTTGTACCGGACACCGTCACCTTTGAACCTCTTTATCAAAGTGGCTTCGCTGCGATCCTGACCTGCAAAGACACCACGGACACGAGGACGTTTACAGGAGAGCAGAGGGAAACAAATGAACACAAGCAAGTTGCAAATCAGGGCTGACTGCGACCTCGGCACATGCAAATGTTTCAATGGAATCAGAAAGAAACACTCGTTGAGTAAAACCTTTTGGCCTCGCTACCTCAAAGGAATTCGCGGTGGAAGCGTCGCCGTACGAAATCTCCTGCACACAAATGAGGTTTACAGAAGTAAGAGATAAACCTGAATCACAGCTCGTGGATCTGAAAACCTGTGATCTGCACGAGTTGTTTTAATCCCAATACACAGGAGAATTCGGTGTTTTGCAGACAAAACTCTAACAGAAACACGCTAGTGTTTCCTTACAAAATGACTCATCGAAGCAATATTTACACTTTTAGCATTTGAGAGATGGAAAACCAAATTATACTATTTGCCTATAAAAGACTGATGCTTAAAAACTCCTGGTTCTATTCTTTTCGCATATAAACATACACAGAAACAACTTAACTAGCAAAGGCTGCTCTCGTAGGCTTACCCTGAGAAGCTTAAAAAAAGGCAAAAAGATGTTTCTTAATAAAAAAGCTTGGGGTTTTTTTCTCTCCTTTTTTGCTATTTTTCTTTCCATTGCAATACTATTAGTATTATTATTACTACGACTACTACTATTATTACTATTATTTCAACTATTAAAATATTCTTATCTCAACCCACAAGCTCTCTCACTTTTACCCTTCCAACTCTCTTCCCCTCATCCTGCTGGGAGAGGAGTGAGTGCCTGCACAGTGCTTTTTCATCAGCTGAGGTTAAACCATGACACCAATGTACCTAAATTACCTGAACCACACGACTACGACCCCACAACAACCCACAAAAAGGAACATCTTTGTCAGGAAAACTTTCCCCCCCCCTTCCCTGAGTATCTGCAGAAGAGTTTTTACCGTTTCTCAGCTGGAAGAAATATATTAGTTAGGGAATCAGTCTTCCTAAAATTGATTAAACATATATTTTGCAGCTGCCTGTGGAATTTCTTGCTAGGATCTCAAAAAAAACCCAGCAGTGAGCTGTAAATAACTGCAACCAAACAAACAACAGCCAAAGCACAAAGAAGCAGGTGAAACGGTGAGGTATTACAGAATCTTCAGTTTTTTGGACCCAACAGATTTCCCAAAAAACCCCTTGCCTAAACATGGACAGACATTGCTAAAATTTACACTATTGCCACCTAAGGGCTCTGGTCACAGGTTCTTCCAGCTGATGTAAGAGAATGAACCAAGAACCACAGTCTGCTATAAAGGAATCACAGGTCAGGACCTAGTCTTAGTCTACATTCGAGAATTCTGGCCCAAACTTTCTCCAGAGCTCACTCCTATTTAAAAGGTCAGATTTAAGCACTAAAAAAAAATAATTAATATAATAAATTTTATTAATGTATTAAAATTACTACAATCTGATACAGTACAGCTGTTTACTGATAAGAAGAAGTACAGAGGCTTTGGGAAAAAATGCTATTTTGTTTTGCATTTCTATTAAAAGCACCTTCTTTAGCAATCAACACTTGGGTCAACTTTGTTAATTTACACACCTATCAAATTGATCAATAAATGAGGTTCAAAATTATGGAATTGAAATCTTTACACCACCATTATGAGCATGTATGACCAGCAAAGAGCACTTCCAAATGAAGACATTCATTTGGTTCCCTTCCCCTCAGAGCAGAGCACTGTGAACTAATGATGGATTAAATGTATATTAAAAACCAGAGCTATTTTAAGCATTTTGAGATCTTCAAGTATGTTTGAGCTCACAAATACTGTTTCTTTCAATGAAAAACACTAGCTCAGAGCAGTGTTTTAATGCCTCATTCGTAACCCTTTAAAAACAAGGCAGCTCCTAAGTGCTGCTGTGATAGTTCAGCAGCCACCCAAGTGTTTCCCTTGATTTCTTCTCACCCCTCAAAAGAATTGAGCAGGGCTGAAACATCATGCTCTTACACCGTCTCGTATTTAAAAAAAAAAAAAAGAAAAGGCAAATGAGACGCAAGTGATGAATCAGAAACTCATAGCAGTGCTAATATCATTCCCCAGGGAAACGTCAAGGCAGATGTTGGCACCATCAGCTAAAAACAATGAAAAACCATTTCCCACTTTCAGCCTCCGGAGCGAGGCAGGAGGGAAAACATCTGGAGACACAACAAAGTACAACAATAACAGTGGACTTTTCCATATGTCTTTTATACTTGCGAAGACATCCTGTTGATTTGCAATAAATACGATCCAATTCCAACAGCTTCCTTACCCAAAATTTCCAACTTTACGCCTTCGTCAGAGCCAAAGGCAGCTGTGAGCTGACAGCAGGAGCATGTCAAGTGCTCAAGAGTCTTTTCTGGGTCCAAGTCGTGACTGTGACCTTGCAATCATCTGTTATTTTAACATTTATGCTTATTTCAACCTCTGCTGTGTTTTACTGCACGTAACTAAATCCCGGCCATTAACAACCCACTCAAACACAACTTAGGGCCGCGTCTGCTTAGGCACAAGTCCCACGTCAATTATGACCCAGATTAAGCAGGACGAAGTGCTTTTGGGATAAATGACTGGGAAAAATCATCAACCTGAAAATGATGTAGATATCTGAAACGGCGGTGGAAGCTGCAAATTGCTGGAGACTACGAATTCATCCGTGAAACCCCAGAGCATATGTCCCGTGCAGAGCACACCGAGTGCACACGCACGCTGCCCTACATTGTGGATCAGCCATCTGCAAGCCACCACTCCTCAGCACACACCCACATCTCCTCTGATCCGTATTCATCCATATTCCCAAATTTTGCTGCTGAAATTTGCCTACCTGCTTGGGAAATTACCATGTGACGCTGTCAGTGCAGCTGATTTTTACAGCACCCACGAGGTGTGAGATTTATGGGAGGGTGATACTTCATTTGAACCCTGGGCACTTCGGAAGGCAGAGAGTCCAGACTGTCATAAACATCATTGAAACAAAAAATGGCAGGGTTTTTTTAATGACAGTTCTCGAGCAAGGTTCTTTCTGTATTTGAAACTGCATAAATAAGAGGTGCTGAATTACGAGGCTGTAATTCTCCCTAGGCTTCAGGGGAGGGTGAGTGATAACATTAAACCACTAAACCAGAGAGCTGTGCCCGTGCCAGCAACACGCCCAGGGAAGTGAATCTTTCCTTCCATGTAACAAGCAGAGTCAATCTTTGCTGCTTTGCAGCTTCTGCCTTTATCAGTGGAGCCCTGCCATCAAGCCTGGCTCTCCAGCCATCCCTGCCACCACACTCGATGGGTCCCAGCCTTTGGGAAGGAAATTATTCTGGATACAGGGCTGCACTTAGAGCCAGAGCTCCGTTTTATTTCAACACTGTGAAGCCACATCTTGGGGGCAGATAACATCTCAATGGTTCAAAGAGGGACAGTCACCAACCAACTGTGAAGGATTTATAGGAAACTGAGGCTTGAGGTCAGAAATCATAATTAGACCATAGTCTGCAGCCAGATTAGAAGCACGTGTTTAATGACAACCACTCCTCTCCACAACACATTTCCTGAAATCTTATTTCAGGGTTTCTTGACTAGAGGACAGCACAGATGCCAAATCACTCTGGGTGAGCAGCTGATGTCCACTGTAGCTGATCTCCCCAGAGTTCTTCTTTGGAGGACCAGCACCCTTACACCATTCTAAAATGACCCTAAATTAAATGTCTGTATCAAAATTTTTCGAGATCTGTGGGTACTTTCCAACAGTTTGCTCTAAAATGCTTTCATAGTCTGTTTTTCTTAAGAAGAAGGATTTTTCACAAGAAATAACCCAGGCATTTGTTCACAACTCAACACAAGCAATTTACACTCCAAAATGGAACACGATCATCAAAACTAAAATCAATTTGATTCTCATGCCACAGACTGAGAAAAAAAGCAGAAGCTAAAAACCCACTAAAAAGTCATACAAATTCAGTTTAGAAAGGTGATCACTTTTAATTAGAAAATGTGCTGATCTTGATCCAGGGAAAGTTTTGTTTGCAGTGTATAGATTTATAATCCTCAGAGGCCCTTAAAATGTAAATGTTAGAGTAATTATTTTATTTTTATCTACTTCTGTCGATGTCACCACACACCCTTGAGCCATGTGTGTTCCAGCTGGACCCCCTGCTTCTTCTTGAGCAGGAAAACACGACCTTTGCTGTGGAGCTGTGACATTGCACTTGGACTTCCACGGTCTTTTAAGAGAACAATAAATCCCCAGAGCTGGGTGATGCAATGTGCTCCCGAGCTCCCATCTGAAGTGGAGAGAGGCTGAGCAGCATGATCAGCATTGAGGTGCTTTATCCATCTCACTAAAGCTACTGTAGAAGTCATAAACAAGGTTTGTAACGCAGTTAATCATTTTTATTCAAGGCACTATACCTTAATTAAACCGAGATTCGCTCAAGCACGCTGGAGACAGCCCCAAACCCAATCCCCAAGTACTCAACCCAGGTACCTCAAGCCCAGCCAGTCCCAAGGGGTGACTGGCAACAAGTCCAAGAGGGAGATGAGCTATTGTGGAAGATCCAGGAGGGAGCAGCCCTGGGTGAATTCCAGAGGTGCTCTGGGGTTGTACCCAGCAGCAGCAGGGTGCTTCCCAATGGTTTGCTCTAAAATGTTTTCATAGTCTGTTTTTCTAAGCAGGAGGATTTTTCACTAGAAATATCCCAGGCACTTGTTCTCGACTCAACACAGGCAATTTACAATCCAAAATGGAACAACAGCAGTAGGGGCTCCTTGGGAAGCTGCAGCCACGGCAGCACCAACTCCTGCTTTTGCCATCAAGAGGGAGAGCTGTGTTCGTGCCAGGTTATCTGGCTCTGACACTGCTCTGAGTCCTGCATCCTGCAGCTCACCCCAGGTTTGTTTCCCAGGCCTTGTGTACTTTAGTGAGTGTTTCCTCACTTATCCTCACTCCTGGTACAAGCTAAGGATTACACTCGATTCCAGCTCTCAGCCCCACAGAACGCCAAGCTAACACTGTATTAATATGCTAAAGTTTAGAGCAAACGCTGTTCATCCTCCCAGGGGATCTGTAAGTGAGTGTATTTCCTAAATGGGGAAAGAAAATAAAGCCAAGCCCCGCTGCAGTGAGAGCACTGTTGCTCTTTCTGTCCCCCTCGCGACACACTCAGCATTCCTCACAGCACCCGCTAATCTAAACCAATAACCCTGGAAATGGCTATATCCTTTATTTAAATGTGTGAAGCCCTCAGGGCATAATCTGAATTTCTTGATTTTACGACTGTAATATATATAATGATATTATCACCAAAGTCAATAACATGCTCCTGGCAATCAATTCGCTGAAGAACGACACAGCGCTGTCTTTTTTTTTCCCCTTCTTTTCTAACTAATAAACTGTCAAAGTTGTATCCATTCAAATTATGCACACATTCAAATTATAAACCTGAAATAACACCTCCTTCTGTATCACAGGGCTGAAAAACAATCCCATACACACTTATAAACAGCCTACATCTTCCCGGGGCAATTAGCATTTTTATGGGTTTTTACGGCATCAACGCAGCGGAAAATACAAAACACTGTGGTGCAGAATGACCTCTGAGATGCCACACAGACTGAAGATTCCTAAATTAATTGCTAAGTGAAAGGTATTTCCCATTAGCTTGCATATATATGCACCTAAACACATATATATACACATGCATAATCTTACCTATTTGCACATATACATACACACGATGCACAGGTTCATCTGGTGTCAATTATCCCAAGAAAACTCACAGCAATTTTAATCAACTACAGATTTCCCTAGAAAAAAACCCTTCAGTACATAAGCAGGTGTAAAGGAGAAAATACTCACATGCAATTAAATGCACATGTCAGTACAGCAGGAACTAAAAGGAATCATGAAGATAACTCTGATTACTCTCCTCGATGGCACTTTTTCCTCAGTGCCTTCACAGAACCTCGAGACCAACACAGAGGGCTCAAAACGATCCATCACACAAAGGGATGGATCATGGTACCATAAACCCAGCAATTCTTTCTCCATAACCATAAAAAAGTTCAGTGCAAAATGATTATTTGGGGTTTTAAAACTGAGAAGCCCCCACAAGTTCTCAGATTCTCCTGGCATCTGTTAATCTGATTTTTGAAATATCTCCCAGAACTAGGAAACTCAGAGTTGCTAGGTCATGTATCTGTCACTGTCCTTGGGAGTACAACTTTGCCCAACCCTCCTGTGTGGCACCCACAGATCCACCACAGGAAAAAAAAAAAATCTTTTCCCTTTTTTAACATAACATTTTAGAAAAGAAACCACATCATAACTTAGCCATCTGTGTGCCCAAAATTCAACTTCTGGTGTCAGCACCAGCATTCATTTCCTCTAACAATACTCCTCAAATGAGTTTCTTGCAGTTAGCCATTTTAAACTTTTTTTTTTTTTTAAACAGGACAGATACTTGAGGGTTTAATTTCAAGATCAATACTTCCTCTCAAGTGACCAGAGCACAGTCCCAGCATGATTTGTTCACGACATCAAGCAGTGCTGTCTTTTAAATGAAGACATGCTTTGGATTTCACACTTTATTTCAGTGATAAAGGCTAATCCCTAGCAACTGAAAAAAACTACTGATGTAGTGAAAAACGACCTGTTTATGGGGGCACAACCCTAAAAAGCGTGTTAAAATTTCATGGGGTATAAGCACCTCTTGTCTATGTAAGCCGCTGTACAAAAGCTTGGTTACAGTATATGGGCACAACTTGAGTGCAAACTTCTCCTTTCATCAGTAGATAGGAAATCTTCTGAAAAGGTCTGCAAGGTCTTGTTCTGCGCTGCTTTTAATGCCCCGTTTTGACAGCAACACAATTTGTCCTGAACGCAAAGACTGAGGATGCTTCCACAGAAAATGATAACCCACGTAAAGAGGGGACACAGAAACCACTCCGAAGGCTCAATGAACTTCTATTATGGTTTAATTTAAAAACATTACCTCCAATTTTAAGCACAGATAAAGGCTCTCCAGGAAAACTCGATCATCATTCAGACTATCATCTCAGCAGTACTCCCCAATTGTTCAGCGCTGCTGCTCACAAAACCTCCAACTGAGAGATTTTATGGCTCCTGGCATTATTAGCCTGAGAATTACTGTACTCCAAGGCACCTACACAGCCCCACTCCTAGATCCAAGTCTCCTCTGTAAGGAAATAAGATGTTCCCATATTATTTGCAGTCCTTGATCAGTTTTATAAGCAGAGATGTTGCTCATCAGGTGACAGCAACTGCACTTGCCAAGTTTTTATCTGAACATTTAATGCAAGACGAGCACGATGCACATTTTACCATCTCCGAAGCAGAATGGCTGCATGGACTGGATTAAATTATTTATACTACAATGAAGTCCATGTGAGTACACCAAGAGAAGGGTTCTGCTATTTACAGAGGAGGCCTCGGTATAAAATAATGTTTGATTAAAACTTGGGACAAATCTCAGTGATGGAGAATCTGGGGCGAGCACCCGGGAGAAGGCAGTGATTGAGCACCCACGCTCCACGGGCAGATGACAAAGCACTCATTTTCCTTTTAGCCAGAAGGCTCACTGATCAATTTTATTTTCTTAGATGGTTTTTGAGACGACAGTATATGGGCACATCTTCAGACACAGAAATGACCAAAAGCTGAATGTAATTAAACTTCCTTTCAGCCTCTCTACCATGCAAGTCTTCATAAATCTTTGAAAGTCATTTTGTAAAGGAGCCTTTCACAGGCCATGTGCAGAAGCAGCTGAAATTCCAAATCCCACATTGACTTAAAGTGAAATGAGACCCTGCAATAAAACTTCATTTTGGGGTACTAACCTTGTTCAGCAAGCCTCAGGGAATGACCAGAAGTGAAACAAGGGAAACTTGGCAGTCCATTTTCTGCTGTTAGAGAATTAAAATGATGTTTTCTGGACAACCAGAGGGGAAGGGCGAAGACAGGTATTTGTGGACTCTCCTCTTTGTTCACCGAATGTTTCAAAGCTTGGGTAAATGTTTAAATCAAACAGACATCAAAATGTCAAGTACATAAAGCCCTTGGGAAAACAGGGTCATCAACTATTTCATTGCTCACCCGCTTGCCTGGGTGTCAGTATGAACTCAGTTATTTCTCAGCTAAAACCAGCTAAGAAAAGGTAACTGATGTTACAGTGATCCTTAATTTGCATTAATAGCTGCACTGCATTTGGATGGGGCATCGTAAAAGCCCAAGCACTCTGAAAACCAAAGGACCTGTTACAGCTGTACTCACATGCCCCAGCAAAACAGTCCCAGCGGGGCACTCAGCTGATACCATCTGCTGCCAAAATCTCTGCAAACGGCTTCCAAAGCAGCAAGGAGAGCCCAGTCCAAGAGGGCTGCTAAATAACCCTGGAGTGTGTCATTTCCCAACCAAACCTGAACTTGTTGGGGCAAAGGAAAGTCAGATAGAATTGCCCTTCCTTCCAAGCTCCACCACAGCACTGACAAGCACCTTAAAGCAGATGAAAAATCAGCCAACACAAGGAATCCTGATCATTTACAGACAAGCATCTCATTAATTATTCTGGTATGTGAACATGCAACAAGCTGCTGGATCTCCCTGATCCCTTTTCCCTTCATCCTACAAGAACTGTAAGAGCTCAGAACTCATGAAAAAAAAAAAATCAAGCTGCTTTTATATGTCTCCCTATATCTGGCTTTACGCAGTTTTCAGGAACAATTTTAATTAGACTTTCACTAATCCAGGACACAGACACACACACGTTTACACATGGCACCCCAAAGTCATGTCAAGACACACAAATTCACAATTTACACTTCAAAGCCTACAAATTATATTCTGCTGATGAGCCTATCAAAGAGTTTAGTTTTTGCTATGTATAAAGAAAGAGAAAGGGTGGAAAATCAGTTCACTTCGTACAAATACCAGATTCCTGTGCTGCCCTAAGATAAATGTTAATTCCCTGGGACCATAAAAAGAGCAAGTTAAGAAAAGGTTACACTCTGCTGATTAACATTCCCAAACTTCTCACACATTCAGTAAGAGAAAAAAAATCTTTCCATTCAAGATAACTAATTACAGCCACTAAAGTCCCCAAAGACAAGAGCAACAGCCCGTAACAGCTAAAGCAGGAGGACAAAGCCATTCATTGATCCACACTTCACCCTCTCCTGTCTCTCCTGTGCTGTCCCCCTGCACCAGGGCTGTGTGCAGGCACAGAAATGGGGCTGTGCACCCCACTGCGTGGTGCCAGGGCACCTTTCCCCTTCCAGCCATGCCCTTTGTCCATGCAGAGGTTCATTCTGCTGAAGGCTGATGTCAGTGCTCTGCAGAACACCCATCACACGGGATGCATCTCCAAATCGCACAGTCTGGGGCTGGGCTTGTGTTCCTTCACTGATCTCGTTCCCCAGTGCAAATAAAGGCTCACCTAAATCACAGGACTTGGTCTTCTGGGGAGGGAAGGTGAATATCAGTCTAAAAGCATAAAAGCTCCCCAGCCCCACCTCCCACTTCACCTAAACCCCAGAACCACTCCAGACCCCACTGAGCAAAGACTCCAGCAGAAAATGACAGTGCAACTGCAGAACAATCCTCACCTTTCCTCCTGTGAAATTAGTGGCCCTGACAACTACATCTGGATTATTAGCAGTTCTGATAATATTGGTGTAAAACACATCTCTGGAATGGGCAGACCTGTAAGTTTCTGCCTTAAAAAGCTGGCTCTAAGGGCATGGCATCAAAGGCAGCAGGTGGCCTCAGAAGGGAACAGTGCACCCACCTTACAACACCTATTCTCACAAATAAAAAGGAAAATAATGAAAGTGTCACGCTAAAAAGAACCCCACTGTACATAGGTGTTTAGAAATTATCCTAAGATCACATTAACTCAATAAGAAAATCAGATGCTATTTATTTTCTGAAGTAAAATGGAAATACCAGTATTCACCACATGGCAGTCAACAAAAAAAACAAACCACTCTTTTCCTGATGAAATTGTTCACATTTTGTTATCCAATGTTTCAGGAAGAAAATTATTTTCATTTTGGCCTCCCACTGCCTCTGCAACATCAGAGAATGTCTCTCCCTGTTGGAAAAACAATAGGAGGCAAAGAGGAAAGCAGCTTTTTTCCTGAGACTTTGGGCTAAAAAACGCCATCAATTTCAAAATTACAACAGTGGCAAAGTGCTTCTTTCAATCTGGTCCTTTCATTTTTGCCTCCTGCTGCCGTTCCTATTGTCAAAGTGGCAGCAGGAGGCAGGAATGAAAAGACTACTGCTGGTAGCCACCCTTGGGCAAACTGCTGATAAGAAGTAAAACACCCCTGTGCCAGAGCGAATTCCAGAGGTAAGAAATTGGGGTTTGCACATCTCTCATGTGTGCAAAGCCACGGAGGATCAGCACATCAGGAGAACTCCTCTGCTCCTGCAATGGCACTGATCAGGCATCAAGGAGCCTAAGTGCTTGGGCTGGAGCTCAGGAAAGTGAGAGTGAATTGTTGGGAAAGTAATGAGATACTACAGAAACAAACTGACAAACCCCACCAGCTAACTCTGTGTCAAGTAAGAGGAAAGGAAAATACTCAACCAGGAAAAGCAGAGGACTTTTTCAAGACACTGGGAAGCTGGGTTGAGCTTTGAGGGCATAAGGACCCAAGTGACCATATTTGAATCCGAAAAGCCTGTTGGTATGAGAGGAGAAGCAGGAAAAACCACCAAAGCCAAGTGCCAAAAGTTTTACAAATTTTAAAACATTTGCTGAGCCACCTGCAGAGCAGTCCTGTATTTCAGAGCTGTCCACCTGAAGAGCAACCAGAAAGCAATCACCAACAACCCTCCTCCAAACACTGCAAGCCAAACAGAAGCTCCTAAAACACTGTGACTAACCCAAGTCATCACCTCTGTCTCTTGCCCTTTGGTGAAGCTTCCAAAGAATCCAAATCCAGCTGCAAATCAGTGTCCCCAAACACGACTCTCTTGCAAAAGGATGCCTTGATTTCCTGAAAGGATGAGCTCCATCCCCAGCTGAGCAGTAGCTGAAGGCGTCTCTGCCCGCAGCCCACACCGCTGTGCCTGGCAGCTGGGCACTGCAAGGATGGCTGAACTGGATCCTTTTTGGAAGAAATACGGGTGCTAAAGGGACAGTTTAACCTAATTCTAGGAAGTTTTAAGCAGCTGGAGCAGATCAAGATAGAGGGTAGGAGCTGTGTCTCAGCCTGGCCCTGCTTTAAGGCTTGGAAGAGAACAGATCTGCCAATATTATACACGTGGTTTTACTACCTTTGTGCTAACAAGAGTTCATTACAAGACAGCAAAACATTCCCCCGAAGACCTTGAGGAAAAAAGCCTGAACGAAGTCGACTTCATCTGCAGAGATTCTTTGAAAACAGAGAAAACAACCAGGAAGTGAATAAAGTGGCTACTAAAATGGAATATGTTATTATTTTTCATTGCATGGATTAAATAAAAGGAGGGTTATCTTTGCTGAAACTGAGCCATGAAGAAGGTACTTTTCCCCCACTAAAAATAAAAAGCATGATACTTTACAAATAAAATCACTATTATTACTTGTGCTAGAACTGAACAACAAAAACTTATGAAGCCTGAAAATGCTATTCTGTGCCATAAGCACCTAAAATGTTTCATCACCTGTGTTTGTTCAAATAATAAAAGAAGATGATTTTTTAAAAGAATCCATATAAACTTAAACTGGGAGGACTCTTTTCCCAAGGTCAGAGTTCCCTGTTAACTCAACCTGTAGAAAATTCCTGTCATATTAACTGAAAGGACACGCAGATAAAATCAGTCTGCTGAAATCAACACTGGCGTGAGGAGCAGCTGCAGGGGGAAAAGTAGATTCTATTTCCACCATCAAAACATTACCAGATTTTTAAAACAGTATTATTCCTCTTGCAGTTGTGCTTACCTTCTGAAAAGACCGGTCTATTTGGTGTAATTCTCTCATTATTTGGCTGCTGGTACCATCAAGCTTTGCTGGCTGTTTCTACCTCTAACAGATTTTTTGAGACCACGCTGAAAACACAGATCAAACAACGCAGGAATCCTTCTCTGGACTGCACCCCAATGCCTCCTCCATAACTTGCCTACAACTTATTAATTTACAAACAAAATTGACTGTGTCTAATCTCCGTGCAAAAAAACCAACAATCTAATAATTTAATGTCTGTATGCAGCTTAGAATATTATAAGATCGGGCATTGCTATGCCAGGTTAGTCTGCTATTAGCTGGGGGATTCTCAAGCATCTGTCATGCAAAGTAGGTCAATTTCTAGCCATATAATTCTGATTATGTCAAAATATTTATTCATGAGTTTTCTAATTCAACGTACTTCAAATAAGTCATATTTATGTGAAGAAAAAAAACCAACCCACATCTAAATTATGGTTGCTAACAACTGGGTTATCACAGCTTCAAACAGCCTCTAATCCACAGACGTGGAGAATGTTTTTGCCTTACATTGTACTATGTAGTAACAGAATTGTTTTCATTTCCTATTTGCTGTTATTTTTAGCCTGGTTTCTCAAGGAAACAAGAGGAACACAGCCAGACACTCCCTAGGTGTTATGTGGGAACGTGCAGAGCAATGGAAACCCCCATCCTCACTTCTCATGCCTGCTCTTCCCTGGATTAACACGTGACCCTTCAGGCCAATTTCAGCCAAATCTCATCCATATTAGGATTTTTCACTTTACCAGGCAGGGGGAAATAGATGGTTCAATAGAAGAGAACCATTCTGTGGATGGATGTGCTAAGGAGAGGCCACACTTGAGCCTTGTCTTTCCTTAGAGCTTAGACCAACATGAAAACAAAAAAAACCAGGCTTCCCTGGTCCCTCAGTGCACGAGAGCCTTTCCACCAAAATGAAGAGATTACCAGGAGGAAAGGGGGGTGGATTTACAACAGGTCTCATTATCCAAATGCTCCACAAGATTTAACCCCATCCAGGGAGAGATCAGGAATGACTCCAAGCTGCAGGCAACACTCCTGCAATACCAGGGAGATGGAAAAAACTCACAGATTCACAGAATCAACCCATCTGCCATCTTCCACTATCCCAGGTTGCTCCAAGCCCTATCCAACCTGGCCCTGAACACTTCCAGGGACTGGGCAGCCACAGCTTCTCTGGGAATCACCTCATCACCCAGCCAAGGCCAGCTCTGGCCAGTTGATCACACAAATTCAAGAGCAAATAACACCTCCAAGGTTTTCAGTGCTATTGCAGGCAAAGAAAAGGTCTTTGGGATCTCCATTTCCTTCATTGCACTGACTGTGCTGCAGTGTTCAGATTACCTGTGGATTTCTCTTGCTTTTACCAGTCCTTGCTTTTATCACCACCCACATGTCAGATTCCATGTTTTACCCACCATATCCCTATTAAATATCCTAAAAACTTAAGGCTTGGCAGAAGGAAAATCTTTTAACTTTCCTCCCCAACTAAGTGCTGCCTAAACCTACACTTCATCTTTTAACATACTGCCAGGAGGTACAACTGAAATTGTATAGTACCGTCATTCCTGAGGCAAAAAATGATGAGCCTAATTCTTCTCTTTACTGTGTTTTCCTTCATGCCATTGCAGCAGCACACTGGGAAGTGAAAATGAAGAGACAGAACTCAGCAATGCCCACAGTGAGGTGCAAAAGGCACAGAGGCCCTGTGCAGGTTTTCCTTGGTCACATGCAACAGCTTATGTGTGTCTGTCTCTAAGATTCTTTACTTCCAGGACGGAATGGAAGGAATGGCTTTACGTTTCATCAGTTAAGAAGTTTTCCCTGAACAACAGAGAAAGACACATGAGACTTAAAACCTTCTGTGTATGACCAAACCTTCAGGTTGCCTTGACACATTTGAGCTGGAAAGGCTGCACCTGAAAAAACCATGAGAGGATGAGAGTCACCAAACATGCAGCTCCTTTTATAAGCTTTTAAATGAAAATATTTGTTTCTGGGGATCATTTTAAGAAGCCAAGCACCTCTCTTGAGCCCTCAGTCCTCTGACAGCTGCAGGTGGCCGACAAAGACCCTGCAGCCATCACTCCCATGTTTGCTGGAGTATACACAGAGCTACGTTCTGTCAGTGACCTTTTTAATCAAAAGGGAGAAAAGGGGGGGCATTAACACTTTTAAATGCTTTCAATTGCCAGTGACCTAATATTAATTTTCTAAACATTCTTCTACCCGGGTAATTAAACCACGATCTGTGTTTCCTTTGTGTGGCTGCTTCTCATGCAGGGATTTCAACGCTATGTTTTGTTTCATCTGTAACTGTTTTCCTTTAGACCTTTCTGGTGGAGTCTGTGGGCATTCAGTGTAATCTGATTGTTGATTACATCCATGGCATTTATTTCAAGGCCCATTGGTCTGGTTTGAAAGAACCACGATGGTGGCTAACAAGACTAATCTCAGAACTACCATTTAAGAAAAATTCTTTCAAGGTTTAAATGCCAATTTAAATGCCCCCCACAAAAACCCTATTTGATATTAAAAGCATCAACACTGAGCCTGAAGTGGCCGATTGAAATATAAATTTAGGTGTTAAAATATATTTTTAATTTTACAGTCAGGAGGCTACTGTTACGTCAAAAACCCTTCGCATTTTAGTAAACAGTGTAAGACAAGGCAGGTTACAGCAGATGTTTTAAAATGAGGAAGACTTCGTCCTTGGGACCATATTTTGGCAATTAGAAGTTTAAAAATCATGCAGAACTTGAGCAAACTCTGACACTGCCTTTTGGTGGTGTGTGCTGCCCATCCTTCACCTGCACAAATTCCAAGTTCTTTGCCTACAACATCAATACTTTCCTCAGGAAAACGTGTGGGTTTGATTTTGTTTCAGATGAGCTGATGCCCAACTCCAGGGCCCTCGATGTAAGAAGGGCTTGGAGCCAGTCCAGAGGAGGCCACAGGGATGCTCTGAGGGCTGGAGGATGCACAAAAAGGAGCTGTTTCAGCTCGGCTCACACCAGAACCCACACGTGCAGGACTGGCCTTGCTCAGGACTGAGTTGATTAAACATCCGCCTGAACAATGGCACTGCTCAGCAAAGGAGTTAATACCAGCAGACAAAACAGGATTCATTCAATCAGCCATGTATTTCTCTGATTACCCCAAACAAAGAAACAGGCTTGTGTGACAATTTGGAGAGCTTGGTAAACTTCAGCAGCGCCTCGTAATGAAGCCCTGGCAAAGAAGTGAGTGATGTACAAAGATTTTTCACACTGATGCTGTGTAAACAGAGCTTCCACTTTTAGAAATGTATCCTAGCAACTCATAGGAATGGTTTTAAAAGACAGCTGGACAAAACCATAATTTGGAATAAAACCAGATGTAATTGCTAAACCAGCAAGTCTGGTGGTCCCAAGCTGGTGTTGCAGCACCAGCTCAACTGTGATTCAAGATGCTGAGGAAAGAAACACCAGGACAAACAGATGTTTGAAAGCTGACATCTGCAGGATCCACTAAAAAAGATGCATTGGAGTTGGTGGAAAGGATTCTGAATTTTGTATTCCTTTGTTACTGATGCAGAAAATCTCTTTGGCTTCCAGTAGCAAGGCCTGCTGGACATGGAACTCCTGTTTCATATTTGCATGACACTCGACAGAGGTGCAGGATGCACAACTGGATTTTATGTATCAGAAGTTCACTCCATTCCATCGCAAGTCAAAAAATTTTAGTCAGTTTTTCAGGACAAAGCTGAAAGAAGGAACTTGAATAATAACGCACAGACCTTGATTAAATAACTAATCCATAATTCAGCAGAGACATTCTGCTGACATCACCAGCAAGGAAAAAGGTTCACAAAATCAACCATGAATACAAAAAGAGCCTCTAAACCATATTCCAGGTTTGTATTGAGACTACACTGCATAAGCATTTCTGGCAATGGGGATAAACCACGTTTAGACACAACAGGTCATGTTTTAAAACCCTCCAAGAAGCTGGAACACGAGAGCAGAGTATCCCTCTCCTGAGAGGGAAACAGAACAGCCCTCAGGACATGCCCAATCCTGCTGTGGAGGATTATCTTGCTTTCCAACCACTGTTTACATGTGAACTACAGCACACGGCACACAGAGAATAATTAACTATCAGGCTGTAAATTCAGATTCTGTGGGGTTATTACCTTGGCCATAAATCTTTGCAACTGCAGCCAGAAGTGGCTGTGAAGGGCAGCAGATTCCACAGGTGAGCCCAGACTGGATCCTATCTGGTGTTCAAGGGCTGAGCAAGGGATTCTTGGGGGAGGAGGAAGAGCTGGGGCATTTTTAGGGGTTAAGGTTGTTTTTTAACCAACACTTACCATACATCTCCCTGGGCAGCTCAGTTATCAAGAAGAAGGTGTATTATACTGACCATCTAATGGGTAAGATTGTTTTTAACCAGCATAGATACATATAACTTCCTCAAAATTTACATTTAACAGCCTACTAGAGGCCACTTTTCCACAAGTAACATTAGCTAATTTTCAGTCTCATATGGCATCCTGAATATTTGAAGAGAGGCCCAATTCTTTGATTTTCATTTCTCCAAAGGTCAAGTTTTAACAATTCTGTTACAAAGTTTGTTAACAGACAAATCACCAATCCAGACACACCCACTGCAACATAACACACATTTCATTTTGTTTCAATTGATAACATTGATAAATACGATATATTCCTCCAGATTGCATACAAGGGGCCAAATCCAGAAATCTGCTCTTGGGTCACTGAAAGGGAGTCACGTATTTCTCTTTTTTCTCTTTGTGGATTGTTTTACGTTATCAGCATTGAATTGGATCTGCTTTTGTTGCCCAGTTATTCAATATCATCCTACTTTTCATGGCTTCACTGTTAACTTTCAGTTCTACTGCTCTGGATTTTATCTTACTATTAGTGACATCCCTGCCCCTCTATCTGGCTTATGGTACTGGTTCAGGGTAGCTGAATTCATCATTTTATTATCCCTTCCCCTCTTTCCCAATTCATGAATTTCTTCTGAACTTTAACACTTTTGCACTCATGTCACTTCCCAAGAAAAGGGGAATAAAATAAAATGAAGATTAAACTGAAATTCAAATGGAGAGCAGCATAGCCAACACTACATTTGGATTTATTTGGGAAAAAAAACCCTTAAGATCTTTTGTTCTAAATAGAGTTACTGACCTAGAAACATACATTCATTTCTGGAAATAAATCAAAATTCCTCCTATGTTAATCTAATTGCACCAGTGGAAGCTAAGTAGTCCCTTAAGTAATTTAAGTTTTCTTATTTGAGGGGGAAAAAATTAAATAAAAAATTCAGACCTTTCCCATCGCTGAGAGTGTGTTTTGTAGAACAAGCCAGTTATGATTAATTTCTCTGTTTGCAGTAGCAAAGGCATTTTCCTGTAAAACTGGAGTTGGTTCTGCAGATAGTCTGGTTTTTAGGGAGCACTGTATTAGCAAGTAAATAACATCGAAGTATATAAAACAGGCTAGGTTTGATTGTTTGCTTTTGTTTTACTGTCACCATCATAAAAGTTCCCCACAAAATCTGCTGATTTCTGAAATACAGAAAGCTCAGAAATAGGAACCTTTTTCTGGAGGCGGCTGCAATGAAAAAAAAGTGGAAACCTTAAAGGAATTAATGATCCTGCTGAGTTTCCTACCTCGTGCAATCATGAAGCTGTTTTACAAAAGGGCAGCAGCGCCAATCATCCAAATCAGCCCCTTCTCCTGCAGTGCTGGTGGGGGGAAAAAAGGAGCAACACTTGCTCTGTGCCCAGGAAAGGGGCACAGCCCAGGAGGGCTCAGGTGCCTGTGCCTGGAGCCAGGGACTGACCATCAGAGCAGGAACTCCTGTCACAGAGCACCACGGAATTTATTCACGCCTGTGATATCTTGTGAAACCCTTTTCCTCACTCAAAATGTTCTCTACAAATATGTCTTCGTCTCCAATAATTATCTGGGGATTAGGAAGAGCTAATAAAACCCCCTCTTGAAAGGCTGGGTGAATTTGAGATGATAACAAGGTTGTGATGTGCCTAAGGGGAGCAGGGGCATCTTTCTGATTGTAATTTAATCAACCTTGATTAAAAGAAAGAAACATTTACCTGCATCCTGTTCAATAAATTCTGATAAAAGTCTCTATTCCAGCAGGCGGCCAATCAATCTCTCCCACCTCCCATGCTCACCATAAACTCAGATCTCATCTATTTCTGCCCCAAGAAAGCCAAAGGAAGACACAATGCTGCAGTACCTGGCTAAAAGCCCTGAAGAGCACTCCTAAAAACCCAAACCCACACCAGCAGTGCTCTTGACAGACACAGCCCCGACTTTCCTCTTCTAATACACCCCAAATCCCTGTGCTGGTATTTGGGATAACTGCTTCCTCAGAGTGGGGATTTCAGCCAGCGGAGCAGTGCTGGTGCATCTGCAGCACACTCAGCCCTGAGCACCACTGCAGGGATGTAAAACTGCATTTGTGACTCAAAGGATTCTCCTTCTCTGACCCTGCAGCAGCAGGACCACCAAAGAGCTTCTGGCTTCCCCCAGCACTTGGATAAAGTCCTCTGCAGCAGCAAACTGCCCTTGGTGAAGTGTTCTCCCAGTAACCATCTCTAAATAAAGAGTAATTGAAATTAGCTACTTTTTCTCGGTATGCTGCAGCTGAGGAGACAACAGTAAATAGTAATTATCTGTACTCTTCCCAAAATATCGAGCCTCTGAAGCTCCAATTATTTGTTCTCATATGCACCAGAGCTCATCTCCAGTGTAAAAATTTCTTCCTACCATGACTTTCAGTCTTTGAAAGAAAAGCCTATGCAGTGAAAAATCTAAAGATGCAATGGATTGAATATGATGATTATTCCTTATTATTGAACATGATTAGCTTATTGCTTCCGCACAGTATCTTAATTACTGTAGGTGTTACTAATTCAGACAACTAGGCCTTGATTAGGTTAAAGTTATTTTTCCTACTTTTGTCTAATAGTTCCTTTTATTTACATCAAGATCCCTAAGCTGCACTTACTTTAAAAGAACTCAAAATAGTCAAAGTGCCTACCTGCCAAGTGACTGAGTAGGGAAATAATGAGTCAGTGCTGTTTAATCAGAATAAATCCTAGCACTGGACTGAATTTTCCATATTCTTCACACAAGCTCAAACAAGCCAATTCCTATAAGGTTTTAGGCCCCAAGTTTAAATAAGTCAAAAAAAATAAGAGCACTGAAAATTAAACAGACTCTGCACACAATAAAAATTAACATATTGCAAAATCACCTTCACTAAATGCAAATGAGAGATGAGATTCTGAGATGCTTACTCCAGTATTAATTTGAGTGTGAGTGCTGATGAACTGAGGTGCTAATTAACTTGTAAAGCTATCAGTATTTGGCTTTAACTGATTGGCTGTATTACAGAAATCCTAGGATGCTCAGAACATATCAAAAAAAAGAAAAATAAAGCTAAAAATACTTAAGTTCTCACTGTTTTGAGACACTGGTGGTTTTAAAAGCAACAGAAGGGAAATCCAACAGATAAGAGCTGCTTTGCAAAATAATGAAGTGAATTAAATTAAACTATAGTTTGATGAAAATTGGTGAAGAAAACAGCACTAATGATGCTAAGAATGGGATATAACATCTCTCTGCCTGCACCACACATTCCATAAGCACACTGTGCACATAAAGCAATGCAGTGAGTGCAATAAACATAAACCACAGTAAAAAGGAGAATGTGCTCTTTATATTAGGCAGTATACAGAAACTCAGACCAATTACGTACATAAAATATTGGTATAGGCTTCACACAGAGGCAAGTGAAAATAAAAAAACAACGAGGAAAGATCAGGGCAGCAAGTGACATTTTCAAGAGGAAGAAAGTCCAAACGAGAACAACAGGAGCTAATTAAAGAGCACGTGGCATAGCAGGCTATTCCCTCTGCCTTACCTTGTTCCAAAACCCCTTCAAAATAGACCAGGCAGCATCAAATGAGGCAGGAGATCATCCATTTTTACTCTATCCTCTGTTTAAATACCACCACAAACTGGCTGCCCTGAAGCTCTTGTTTCAAACACTTTCACCCCTTCCACTCTTATCTCAGCTGGATACAGAAGATTCCCGAAGAGGCACTTCCACATCTGGCACATAATAAAGTTTAACATCCGAGAGGCACCTGCTGAAAGTCTGGGGTGATGATTCTGGGTAGCAACAGTGGCCCCACAAGCTGGGATCTGTCTTAGAGCTTGGTAACTTCCCTGAAAACGCAGCACTCTGCAATTAGAACACAGCTAAAGGAAGGAACCCACCTGTTTCTTGATCATTTATGCGCCATTTCGTGTTAATTAAGGATCATCTATACCAAATTTTGAGCCTGAATGTCACACAGTTAATAATGAACAGAAAGCAGCCACTAGCTCAGGAAAGAAATATATAGGGAAGCCAATTAGCAGGGGAAAAAAATCCCTCAAAATTGTTAAATACAGATCCTTAAGTGTCTTATTACATAAATAGTTAATTAAGAATAATTTACAGAAACAATTATCATTACCACATTAACACTAATTGTTCTACCCAGGAAGACAGCATTATATAAAGCAAGATTGCCTGCCTGTTACTTCAGCACATAAAAATGTCAAGGGACTTTCTTTGGTCTCCTTAATTCCCTTCCAGTCTTTTACCATCTCAAGACAGAAGGGCTGTAAAACAAATCCATAGAATGGGGGTTAATGTATTAAACACACCACCTGCCTACTTTTATTGAAATAAGCCAAGTTATTCTATTCAAAATATTCCTCCTTTTTCCCCCCTTCCTTCATGAAAAGATGTCACTTACAACCCTGCCCAGGAAAAAGTGTCATCCCTAATATTGTATGGATAACAAGGAGCAAGATTAAGTAAATAGGAAGAGACATAATTATGTCTACACACGGTTTAAATCTTGAGATTTTAAATTCAATGGAGAAGTCTTCAAAGAGGGAAAAAAAAAAAACCAACAGTGGATATAAAAGAGAGGGGAAAAAAAGACTGTCAAAAATTACACGCAGGAGGGATGAAAAGGCGGCTTTCTGCTCACATCTCTGATGCCAACATTGTTTTCTCCAAAGCTACAGATGGAAATAGGAGCTCAGTACATGTACCAGGCACAGGATCTGGCCCTCCAGCTCAGGGCTGCTGGGCCTGATTGAGTTTAATTTAAGCCTTCTTCAGACTGCCTCCCCTGTTGCCCCTCTGCCAGCAGCTCTGCACAGCACGTCCTGCCTGCGGGGCAGGGAAAGAGGGCAGCTCCTGCTGCAGCTCGGGGATTTCACCTCCAGGGGTTCCCCCTCCCAAAAACCAGCCACCTTCTCACCCGCAGGTACCCCAAAATCACCTGCCTTCCATTCCAGATCTGCTCCAGTAAAACAGCTGGAGATGGGAACACCTCCTCCTGGATCTCACATATGCATAGGTTGAACTCCAAAACTTTTTCGTAGGACAAGCAGGGCCTCTGAGATTGGAACATTTAACCATGTGTCCCATCAAACCTACCCCAAACCCCCATTAACAACAACATTACTACAAACGGCCCTAAATACAGCCCTAAACACAGCCACCTTCTATTTGCTCATTTAAAAGTCACCCAGACCAGTGTCCCTGGACATTCCAAATAACATGCTACAAACCAGCTGGGTTTTCCTCAGTCTATATGACAAAGATGCCAGCCCCCTCCTGCCTGCCTCTTCCAGGAAGAGGAAAAAATCAGAAACAGAACATTTATTTTCATTTAGACTCACTTTTCCTCAATTGCCATGCAAATTAGAGGCAGGTGTGGAAGGGAAACAGAGATCTTTTAAGATGTTAACTTCTCACCTTCCCCTGCAGTTACACACACGCAGACTAAGAGCACTGTAGACCTGCAGCAATCTGGAGAAACAGACTGTGATAAATACTACATATATTTTGCATAATTATTAGCGTGAGGGTTCTTCCCTCGAAGTTCTTCCCAATCCAATGATCTTGAGAAACAGAAAGTTTTAAGGTGTTGATACAGGAAGACAAATCAGCTTCATTCAGGAAGTGCAGCAGATCCTGATCCCTCTGCACACTCAAGTGTCGATCACTAAAGTGATGATTTCCAAGCTTACAGAGGGGCTGTGTAACTATGACAGCCCCAAACTCAGCACTAGATGCACTGTTCAAGCTCAGTCTATAAACCAGCACTAACCCAGTTTTTCCTAATTATGGCTCAGAGAAATTCCAGGGTGGCAGCAACCTCTGCAGGCTGGCCTGTCACATGAGAATTACCCAATTTGGGGTTTTTGCTAAAACAGCTTGTAGGGATTAAGCTTTTTTACCTTGAAGCCGAGTTAAATAAATGCACCACCTCATCAGAAGAACAAAGCAGACTTTAACACTGTTTGTGTCAGTGCTGTCATTCCAAAATTCCTCAGCCTTAAGAAACGATGCAGAAACATGAGCTCATTTATACCAGGGCACCTGCTCTCAGCAAGGCCAGACAGGACATTATTATCCTCTACAGGCTCATCTTTTGAATAATAAAGCAAAATTGGAGACTGAACACTACAGAAGGACAAAAAATTTTACTTTTTCTTACGCCCAAAGCTTTCTTGTGAACGCTAAAGCCGTACTTGTCCAGCTGCCCCACGAGGGAACCAGCAGGAACCTCACAGGGCCGATTTACCCATGTTGAAAAACAGGATTTTCAGGCCAGCTGGTTGCTAATGATTCTGTGTGGAGCTATTGGGCAACGAGGGTGACTCCTGGAAGTCATTCCGTGCCTCTGGTCCCAGTGCCAGACTCCACGCGAGGCTCCGTGCGCCGCTCTCCCGCGTGTCCTGAAAACGGGCGCGCTGAAATCAGAGCTCAGCCTTCGAGAGCTCCCTCCAACAATGCTGCCTAATGAAAATGATGGCACAGGAGAAGAGACCGGTAATGAGACATCTCAAAAAAAGGCACACGTGCTCGCTGGAAGGTGCGGGAGCGCTGAGGTGCACTCGCCTGGATTTTCAAATAGATGGAATAATGACTTCCCTAACAACTGCAGAAGCTCCTGTCCTGGAACTGGCATCTTCTGGTTTAAAACAAGTTGTAACAGGGAAGTGGAACTTGGAAAACACAATCCCTGTGCTGCTGCTGGCTGCTCCTCTCCTCACACAGAGGCTCAGGAGTGCACAGGACAAGGATGTGCTTCCCACAAGGATGAGCCCAAGGATCTCATTTAACCACAGGCTGCTGCTCCCCTGCCTGAACTTTTACCCTGTGCTCATCCCAGCTTATGCACAGCATGGGAAGGGAGAGGGCACCTTTTAATATTAAACATTCAGAGGAGGCCCAGCATGTAAACACTGACAGCTGCCCCACCTCTGACTCCCTGCCTCACTGGCTTTTGCCTTTCAATTCAGTCAGCAGACGTGCAAAATTCACACTCAGGAAGGCTCCTCTGGATGGGACTGCACAGGACTTTGTACCCTGAAGAAAACCAAACCATAATAATAAGGCTATCCAGGTATTCAGAGTAAGTGCCCACCATTAATAAGGAAATTTTCAGCACTTCTAGTTTGCAGCAGTGAGTTCCAGGAGGCAGGAATCTTTTTTTTCGTAACACAAATTTCCTCCTCTTCAGGTTTCACTTCTTGTTTCATCTATTGGCAGGAAGCATCTGTTTTATCTTTCCAACTCTTTGCATTAACCACCCTAATTTTATCCAACTTCTCCTGTGTATTTTCTGTCTGCTATCCTTTTGACTCAAATCCCTTGCAGCACGATGGCATTATAGAACTTTTGCAACTTTTTTTTTATTTATTCCGTTCTCCAGACGTGCTACGATCCTGTCAGCACGAAGGGGTAGGCAATTAATTTTTCTCTGTATGGTGGGAAAAGACAAGAAGAAATCAGCTAAATTTACAGGTCAGAGATTAAGAAGAAGTTTCAGTCCTGCACTTGGACCACAGCAACACCTAGCCATTACTAATATGCTGCTTCACTGAAGTTGTTTTAAGAGCAGCTTAGTGAACCTCTGGCATGGTCCAGATCTTACCTCTGTGATTGTCCAAGGACTTTCAAGCCCGTAATTCTACCAAATTATGTCAAATTAATTTTATACTTTTATAAACTAACTTTCTAATTTTATCTTTCTCATTGCTTCTATGAAGAGGGGAAGCCAGAAGTGGGGAAAGATTCAAGTGAAGGTTTCCACTGTGAGAAAAGTTGTAACACCCTTAGAAGTTCATCATTAATACACATAAGAGATTAAAAGACTCAGTTAACACAAAATTGCTCATATCCTCTTTTTGCTGAAATCCATGTCAGTTCATAATTTGAACATCAGACAACCAAAGCAACAGATTTTCAAGATCTGCTTTGGGAATAAATGCCTCAAGGATAACTTTTACAGCACACTGGAAAGCAAAAGTAAAATCTGAATGTCTACAGAATTATATCCTCATTCTCACAACACACACAAATACAAAAGCACCAAAAAATAAAGGTGAAGGCAAATTTAAGGTATAAATAATATTCAGTAATAACTTCATATTCACTTTCTTTTCCAAGTACTACACATGCATATTTTCACTTGTTAATTGCCATCACACTCGTTAGAAAGCTACAACTCAGCTTTGTTTTATGGGCTGTCCTGGTTTCAGCTGGGATCATTTCTTTTCGTGCTTAGTTACCAGCTGGGCTTAAACCACGACATGGACGTTGTTTTATTTTTCTTAATCAAAGGCATTTGAATTGAATTAGCCATTCTGTTACTTTTTTTCTCTCTGCTCTCTTTTGGAATTACAACACTGCCCTTGCAGAGCAGCAGAGGGGAGGGAGGCCGTGCTTCCATCACTCCCCACCTCCCGCAGGCTGTCAGTGACATCCTGATCTCCCGCAGCCCGAGCCTTTTCCCTCCGCACTGGCACTTGCTGCTCAGTGCCACTGGCACCTCTTTCTCCATCAAGAAGAAAGATGAACAGCCCAGGTAGTCAGGTTCAATTTCACTCCATAGATCAGCTAACTAAGAGAGCTGCAGCAGAGCATAATTTACATCCCCCGTCAGAAGTCTGAGCGGAGCTGACAGCCAACTTCACACAGCTTTGTCTGATCTTAATCCATCCCTGCACTCCGAGTTCCAGCAGCAACCAGCCTGGCCCAACTGAAACCTTTTAATGCCTACCCTACAACACAAAACGCTCCATTGCTAGAGAAAAGCACATGCCTGATGGGAAAAAACCAAAACCAACCAAACCAACATAGCACAGAAAAGTACACATTAAGCATTCAGCTGTAACAAGCAAAGTGAAATCCAAGTGAATGTCCCCCAGGTGAGTGTTTGCTAAAAAAATAGGGGCACGTCTTTCTTAATTCTGAGTAGTTTAATGTAATTTTTGAGAAGCAAAAGTTAGTCTTTTCTATTTAGCTACAAGTGACTCCAGCTTTGAGCAAAGCACTCACAACTTTGCAGGCAGCACTGCTACAACACCACTTAACTGGGCTGAGCCTTTCTATCATCACTGTTTAACGGCTCTCCTAAAAATGGCTTTGCAATAAAATCGTATTAATTACAGCCAATACTCTCATACTCGAGACAGAAAAACGCGTTTTCCTCCTGTGCCTGTTCAGTGACAGAACCCGACGTGGCACCGCCCAGAGCAGCAGCATCCCGCTGGAACTGTCACCCCACATCCAGCTCGGGATCCTTCACAAAAGTGAAGCTGAGTGACAGTGAAGTAAAATTCAGCTTTTAACTCACGCTGGAGATTGGAGAGTCAATGAAAACCTTGTTTCTTTCAGAGCCATTAGCACTGAGTCCTTCTAAAAGAACAGGTACAGCTGCTTGAAACGCTCGAAGCTGGCAGCTCACAAACACCTGAGAGAGGAGCCTCTCTGAGGAGAAAAGGCTTTACAGGCAGGGAGTTTGGCTGGTATCTTTTAATACAGAAAAACAGCATTTTCTTTTGTAAAATCAGTGTAGTTTATCTGCCCTTCATTGATTTACAGGACAAACCACAGAACTTTTTATCAGATCATCAGAGACACCACCTAACGACATTAACATCCGGGAAGACTCGTGCTCAGACAGAACAATCCTTGTTCCTGTAACTGATTTAGTAGCTAAGAAGCACAAAAGCCTGACTCTGGGTATCAAGTCCATAATTTTACATCTCCGGATTGCCAAGATTTACATCTGTCATAAATATCAGAAACATGAATCTTGGAAATCAAATATTAAAATGAGGGATGATACTGTGATGCGCTGCAGCACAGGCAAATTGCTGTCATTTCCTGAGAGGTGGCAGCATTTCAGTGGTGGCTGATTGCTTTATTATTTTTGCATTCATTGCCCATCACTGATGTATGCAGGTTCATTTTCATTTTTAAAAAGTAGCTCTAAAGTAAAATTCCAAAATGCACCGTTCACAATAGGCAGAGTGCACACGTGATTTCTGTAAAGTCCTCATCTTTATTTAGTTTCAAACTTTGTACAATACTTTGAGATGTGGGATAAAAAAGACAGACATCCACCTCCACAGGCAGTATTTATAGGTGTGTACAGCATCCCTACTAATTTTGTGTTTCAGTATGTCCAAAATACGTCCAGCAATAGAAAACTCAAAATGTACATTAGCATTACCAGCTTCTTGCATAGCAGGCTCTCAAAAATACTTCTTAAATGCACTTACTCATCTGCCCTTTCCATTCCAGAGAAAGAGAAGAAAGAGAGCAATATTTTCATTTCTCTGAGAATTAAACTAATGGAAAAATACTTGCCCATATCCTGCAGGGGAAGCAGCAAGGATGGAAGGCTGTTGGCACACACTTTATTGCCATCAACTGGAACATTCTTTGCTTATCAATACATTATCACAGTGTGTTGTTTTTCACAGGGCCACCGGAACGTTAATCCCCCCTGTGTTTATTTGTTTACTGTTCACTATGTTTTCCTCCTTGTACACTAAAGCTTTGCTGGAAACTTCCTGAACCCCTTTGTTTGGATGAAGCTTTTTGTACAAAAAGGCCATTTCTGTGCCCCTCCTCACATTTTCCTCTGGATTTTACCTACTGCAAGAACGGGAACTAAATCAAGAAACAGTTCTATAAGTATTACCCACACTGAGTGGGAAAACACCAACAGTACAAGTCATGGCTTTTAAATTTTGACTTTAAGAGAGCTCAAAGTCCTCTGATCTCGTTTTAAAAAGCAGGTGAGATTCCCCGTATATGCAATTTGCTTTGATATCCTTGTTATTTGCTCCAAATCTTCCCTTCTTCTGCAACTGTGATCTCACTGTTCCGTATTTTATTTCTCTAAGTGCGAAGGGAAGCAGGAAAAGTGGTTTTCTATTCAGTGTCAACACACCTGATGGCAAAAGTAACCCAGCCCTGTGTGAGTAACACGGGCACTCAGCACAGACAGCTCTGAACCCTCACCAGACCTTTCCAATCACTCATTCTCATTCCTATATTGGATCCAAACCATTTGTGGATGCACTGAACTCTGTAACCACACAAATACAGAGCCACTGACAGAGCCCAGCGTTATTAAACCCCTCCAAACCTTCCTTTGGTACCCTAGACAATGTGAAAAAGTGAGGGAAGACTATTTAAAGCCACCCTTCAAGCTGCCATAAACCCTCTCTGTTGTTAATCAATCAGTGCCCGAAAATCATCCTCAGTACAAGTTCAGTGAAGAGAAACCATTGCCAGGATCTTTCTCTCAGGTTATTTCCAATTCCATGGCAGCAAAAGGATGCTTATTTTCACAACAGGTTAATACTAGAAACCTTCATGGAAAGCCTGCTATGGAAGAATTTGCATAGAGAAACATTTTCTCAGGCAGATCTCAGACTGCTGTTAGCAAGGATGGAAATGTGAGTGGGATTGAGAGGGATGTAATAAAGGAAGAAATAACGGAGGCCATGGAGGGCAAGCCAGGCTTGCAGAAGGCCTCTCGGATGTAGTTAGAGAAAGAATCCTTGCACTTTTCTAGCAACACCTCCCTAAAACAATTAGGGAGAAAATCCCAGTAATGTGAGGCCTAAAAAAAGATAAGGACAAGGCAAATCAAAATAGATGCTGCAGTTCATTGAGGCTCCTGACACTGCAGGAGAACAATGTATTTCCATCCTTGAAACAATGCTGTGACTGGTGACTGACCAATGTTCAAGTTGGGACTTCAATAACCATATGAGGCTTTGTTTCAAGGTTACAAAATGCTTCTTCCTGCAATGCATAACAGTTAAGCTTTGGCTCTTTTCCATTAACTGCTCTGATCTGTCTCTCATCCTTGTGGCACTGCTGATGCACCATCACCTTCTACCCTGCATTGCTGGTGTTGCTTTTTACCTGCAGCCTCTGGAAAAGCACTGCAGAAACATTATATTTAGACAGAAATGGAAAAAAGACTGTAATGATGCCAAAGAGCAGTAATTGAAGTGAGACAAATTAAACTGGGGAGACACTGAAAGACAATTTACTCGAAATACCCTACTTCAGCCCACCTAAGGAAAAGAAAAATCTAAACAGTTTTTCATTTAGGGTTATGGTTAATTATTTATGAAGGGAAATCCATAAAGACTAACAGCTGTATTAGAGAAATCTTCTGCCTGTGTATCTGCAAACACTTCAATTCCCACACTCCCAAAGTTACTTCTGGGCTTTAAGTTTCAAGATGAGGAAAAACGGAGCTTTTTCAGAAATATCCCCCTAAATCCAACTTGAAAAGGAGAAATTTTGATTTAGATTGAGACTATAAAAGGAGTTGAAGAAAACCAAAGCGTGGTGTGATTAGAGCTGCAATACCGGTGCAAAAATTCCCATTTGGGCGTATTTAGACTACAATGGAAACTCAACATGCAGGGGATGTTCAGTATAAAGTGTCAAATTTAAGCAGATGTTTTCAAAGCACTCACTTAGTTTAGGAAAAACACACCACTGAAAGAGCTTGATTTGCTGCAATAATATCTGTAAATAGTTTAAGGAAATACCTGAAATTACAGACTAGTTATTATGGCTAATGCAATTCAGCATCACAGCATTCCTCAAAGGGAGACAAGTCAGAAACATGAAACTGTCAGAACTTCCTTAAAACTCAAGCAAGATATAGCCTAAATCTGCCACACAGCTGAAAAAAAAAAAAAAAGTGGAAGAAAAATTAAAAAGAAACCTCAGAAAACAAGGCTGACGTGATTTCTGTGTGCGCCTTTTGGGATTTAAAGGCAAAAAAAAAAAGGCATTTTCTGCCACAGCTATTCGACGAAAGTTGTTCAATCCCAAATTTCCTTTTTATCTGCCTTGGGCAGAATTCTCAATTTCCTACAAGCAGAGTCCAAAGTGGGTTTGGAGGCTCACTGGCACCTCCAGAGCTGCGCAGATCCAACACCTGCCCCTGAAGCTGCCTGTCATTTTCCCCGATGCCACTGACACACTTTCCCTACTTTTCTCTCTTTGTTAACTCATAAAGGGAAAACTGGGAAGAGAGCAGCTCCTGCTGCAGGCTGGATTCATTAGGAACGTCCTGACAATGTGCTGCCAAAAGGAGGGAGGCAAAACTGCTTGAGAAATACGGTGAATATTTTTATATTTTAATTGTGTCGTGCTGCGCATTTTACCTGCAGGAGATGAAAATATTTACAGCCTTCCATGTGATTACAGCAGGATGTACATCTTTCTCAGAGACTGAGGGGAAAAAAATGGCTATAAAAAGAGAGAAACAAAGGTTTCTTTTCCTTCCTCCTCAGTAGCAATTTCCTTCTGTTTCTACAAAAATAAAAATTTTAGAGAAATTCCGATTTGCTCACATTCCACAGCCGCTCTGCCTGTTTCACTAACAAAGAAAATCAAGTGCCTGTGTGCTTAGCAGCTACTTGGGTGTTAAATCCTTACCTGCTCCTCTTCCAAAGCCCTTCCAACAAGCGGTTTGCCACATCTGTCTTACTGCCAGAAGATTTTCACAGCATTAAACTGCCACGTCTACAAACCACATTGCGTTGACCATTCTGAAAACCAGAGACACCTCGCACTGAAAGGTGCATTTATTCACATGTAAAAGATAACCAGAGAAATCACTGACATTAATTTATTTCCCTCCAAGAATCCTTGCCGACCCTGTAAGCAGCGGACCCGGAGTCACGTATGTTTATTCTTACAGCCGGGGGACCAAAATCCCTTCACAATGACAAGATATTTCAAATCTCTCCTTCTTAGAGAGCCAGCTTTATTTCAGGCATCTTAAAGAGAAAATCACATTCCCTCCACAGAGTGCTCCGTTAAGAGCCTGGATGTGGCTGATGCACTGCCCAGACCTCAGCAGGAACAGGAATTTAAAGCTTTTAGCCAATCTGCAGCTTTGTCTACACCGCAATATTTTGTGGGTTTCTTGTCTAGCTGAGTGGGGAAAACCCCCCAAACCTTCATCTTGAGGATAGAGCTGTTTTTTTCTAATTTTCTTTATCTAAATGTTGTGCCATGGACAGACACCACCGATTCCCTGAAATCACTGCCATGTCCCCTGCCCTCAGCTACGTCACCAAACCACTCACACATTACTGAAAGTGTGTGAAAACATCATTTAAAAGCGTGAATTCTAGGAAAAGACATTTCCATACTGGTTTCAGCTAACACAAACTATAATTTAAAATACCGTCTTGGTTTGGTAACTTCTTGGAAACTTTCTGCACTGATTTCAGCAGATTTATTTTGACACAACTGAGAGCTGAGTCCACCACATTGAATATGCAGAAGTTTTGCACTAGCTCCAAAGCAGAGTCCCCAGCAAATTTGCCTTAAGTGGGACAGCTCTAACAAAATCAAAATTAATCCTCTCCTCCTAATTTCCCACAAGAGTGTGAACATTTTGTGGTAGGTTTCTTGATTACATGAAATCTCCCTGCAGAATCTTCACCCTGGAGCTTAATGAATGACATCACACATCAGGTAGGAGCCAGACAGAATATATCCAGAATATATCCTGTAAACTGTCCTCTGATGAATCCACTACCTCAAAAGTCAAATTAAAGATGTGATTTTACAGGAAGATGTTTATTCCCCACATCTTTCTTTCTCAGAAACAGCTTCTTCCTTTAAGTCAAAATCCTTAATCATGAAGTGAATCCATGTTTGTGGGCCTAATTCCATAAAATCTCTAAGCTCAGTGAAACCCCAAGTGCAAGGTTGATTTGACTTTTCCTGCCAGCATCTGGGATGCAGCAATTCAGCATCTGGAAAGGTAAAAAACACCCACTGGAGCCAGTGGCGACCCTGGCCAGCAAAAAGAGCAACCTGGATAGCAAGAAACCAAGGCCCACAGCCAAGATAACTCCAAGTTTTTCGATATTGATTCAATATTAAAATCCTCTTTGTTCTACTAAAGTCAAAGTGAAATATTTTTATGTATTTTGAGCCTTATTAAAACCTATTCTTCCTTTTTAAAACAAAACTTAATTGAAACCGGCTAGAAGAAGAAAGCTTCATTTATCACAAAGTGACATTTTGTAATTAAAATACAGTTCAGAACAAAATGTTTAGCTGCAAAGGCGTGAATTTTCCCTTCTTCACCGTTGCTGCCAACTTGCTATTATTACGAGAGCAGTCAGAACCAGAAAACTGGCTGTTGCTTCTTTTCACTGAAAATTAACTAGGAGGAAAACAGGGATTGTTTGTCTAGAAAAAGATGCCAACTTTTTCTCTTTTTAAGGCATGGTGGAGATGCAGAGCCGTGACCACACACTGAGTTCTGTGGGGCTGGTCCAGGCGTGACAGCTAGTGAAGAGTAATTAAAAATAGCAACAATTCCTCCTCCTTTCTTACTCTTACTTCCTTGAAGGCTCCATTTTCAGGTCAACTCGCCCTCTATTGAAACAGTTGCTCCGTGTGACTTCCTCTAAACACACTCACAAGGTCACAAGGCTCTTCACATACAGCAGGACCCCCAATATCATTCTAGGAAATCTGGAAGTTTCAGTTGTAGGAGGTTAAGAGCAGGAAAGAAGCATCAGGACCATTCTTCAATTTCTGCACATGGGTCTCCAACAGAAGAATCAGGTTGGTGTTAGAATGGAATCTTTTGGGATTGTAACCATGAGAATCGTACACAGTGCACATGAGCACTGTCTTTTACACTCACTTCTTGTGCCTAAAATGCTGAAAGGGCTCAGCTTGGAATAACTACAAGCTGTTGTAAGCTGGAAACCCAAAGCTGACTGGCAAATTACTCTGGGATATATAAAGTCATTCATCCCTTTTCCTAAAACAACATTCCGGGTGCTAGGAAAATGTCTGCGTCTATACACAGCAGCAATAAACACAAACCTTCTCACAGAGGTATAGAAAATGTACAAGAAACTCTTATTCCTCTAAGCAGAACGGAAGATGGAACAATCACTTCCTCAGCACCTTCCACTTTGAGACACAAATAAAAGGAGCAGAATTTGGTTTCAAAACCTGCCAGTGAACTCAGAGTGATGAAAACATTCTTGCTCTCCTCACAAAGTGAGCGTGCTCCCGGGGCTCTGAAGTAGGTTAATACCATGATTACAGCATTTGCAGAGGTTGGCAATGCTGCTCCAATCTCCCGCTGTACTCAGCCACTAAACGAATAAAAATGCCTCTGGTGCAAAGGTTAAGTACATTAAAGAAGAGCCATACGAAGCTTTAGCCACACCTCTGTCTGACACAAGAAATGAAAACCTGCAGGATCCAATGGCTCCAGATACTCAGAGCGGTTCAACGCTTTTGGCACAATCTTCCCATCTCTACCACCACTTAGGAGGCTTTTTAAAAAGGGAGCACATAGAGCCACCTCCAATCACACAGTGAATTCAGTGCTTTAGCTTAATATAATGAGTGTGGGGATTCACTGCTCTCGAATGCAGCTCTCTTTCTAAACTGGTGTGTGGAACACCATCATTTGGAGGAATTCCACCACTGCCAATGCAAGCACTGGCCCGGCTGTGCATTCACTGGGACAAGGCTGCTCCAGCTGCACTCCAGACTCTCCCATCTAATGGCTGAATTCCAGATTCAAAGCTGAAATTTTCATGAAGGCAAAGTGTTTCCCTCAACAACTGTGACTTAGCATTCACTTGATACTACTCATTAGGCTTGAGATGAGTAAACGTGTAAATTAATGTATCTAAGTAGATGAAATTCTGATGAATTGGAACATATTGATTATGAAATCTCAGACCTCAAAGCCCATCACACACAGCAGATCAAACGAAGACCCTGCTCCAAATGCTGGCGAAGGAACTTTCAGAGGTGATGCATTTGGAATATTTTGCCTCAGTCCTAGCAGCATAAGCATATTAATGTTTTCTAGACATGAGAGTCTGGCTGATTAAATACCCGTATTCCAGGGATGCTTAGTTTACATAAACAGCACAGGCAGGAGGGAACTGCTTCTGCTATACACTAACTAATTAAGATAATTCACTTTTGAGTGTAAAAACACCAGAATTATTTTTTTAGGAGAAAACACCCAGTTCCTTCTTTCAAGTCTGTTGGTTTTTTTTTCTCCTCACAGATCCCCATTTTCAAATCTTTCCGCTTGTCAGTTCTGAATGACTTGGTAAAAAAAAATGGTATCTGAAGGGTTTTGAGTTTAATGCAGGCCAATAACCTTGAATATTTTAAAGCAGCTAGAAAGAAGCTTAACCACACATTTCAGCAAGTCTAAAGAGACATAATTTGAAAGGTATTTATAGCTAGTGCCTCTTTATTTTCACATCTCAGGCTTTTAGAACCTTTGCTCTAAACCTAAAGGGGAAATTTTCTCCCTTTGAACTGGGTTACATCAAATGGAAACTTCATTACTAACCTTAGAGAATTCAGTCTCCTCCAAACATCAACTGCTTTGAGAGGAAAAAGCAAATCAGCTTGTGTTTGGATGTAATTAGTGCGAAATGACAGAAATGACAAAATGTCGCCTGCAGAGGTTATGGGGCATTAACAAAAGATGATGTTGTAATAGTTTAGACTGATCTGCTGGAGATAGCCTGTGTGGAACAGAGCAAGAAGAAAGCACAGAATATGTAATGCTGCCCTCACCGAGTTCATCTGATGGTCAGTGAGCCCACACGAACTTCAAGTTACATTTCTGAAGATAACTTCACCTTCCTGAAAAAACACATTAAGAGATGCACCTTTGGTGTCTTTTCCCCCCTCTCTCTAACCAGAGCATTCCCCTGCAATCCAGCAGTGAAAAACAATGTCTCATACTCACCACACAAATTTAATAAAACATTAAAGTCCTCTTTGATAACTTCACACAAAGGTGAAGCTCTGACTTTCTCACTCTTGTGTTGGCCAACAGTTTCAAATCAGCTTCTTCATTATGAAATATTCAAAACCAGATTAATGCCGATAGGACCTCCCTGGAAGCTGAACTTTGAGTAAAAGGCGAAAACCAACTTGCTTTTCACATCTTCAAGGCTTCCTATCTCCTCTGTTGTGAACGCTTTACTACAAAACTGGACTCCAGTAGCAAGTATCAAGTTACTTGCTACAAGTGACATTTTTATTTGTCACTCTTAACAGGCAACAGGAAATACATTTTCCATAGGGTGTTTATAGAAGTCCTTACTGCATCTTTAAATTGGCATTGATTGCTCCATTACCAAAAGGACAAAAATCTCCCCTCAAAATCCCTTTTTTGTAATTATATTTTGTCTTAAAAACAGAGGAGTTTAATACAAAGACACAAAGTATTTCATATCAACACACAATAATTTCATACTAAAAATCCAATATCTGACTGCTCTATGGATATTTAGCCCCAAATAATTAGTTCCACCACAAGATTAAAAAAAACCCAAACTCAAACCTCCTCTTCATCTTTATAATCTTTTCAGTACACCAGTAGTTTATGCATTGAATAGAATATGAGGAATTACTGAATTAAGAAATTACTGCAGAGAGTTTACTAGGTTTTTAAATATATGAAATATATATTTACTTTATCTTTATTTGCTTAAATGACCATGCCCCTGAAAATGGTTGTGAGATAATTTAAAATGAATGAATAATGAAATTAAGATAAAATCCTGAATGTTTTTAAACACAATAAAGGTTCACTGCTTCTGTGATATCTGACCCCAGGATCCTTGCTACTGTCTTAAATATCTCTACATAAAAAAACCCCAGACACAAACCTACAAATTAGAATTAAAACAATCATTCAGGTTGGTAGGACTCCTTTCAAGCTATTTTTGAACACCCAAGCTGTGTTTGTTTCACTGAAGTAAATATCCAGCACTGAGTGAAACCAACCACATTTATCTTGTAGGGAAGGATTTGGCCTAAAAAGAATTATTATTAATTAGCATTATCCTGGACCTCATTAACATATGCACATGCAGATGAGCTTCAAAGTATGGGCCTTTCAGTCATTTTAGAGTTAGATAATCTCTAATAAACCTCTTCTCAGTGCCATTAAAGACTGTTCATCCCCCTCTGCTCTAACCCTGTGATCATGTTAAGCATCCATATCTTAACCACCTCTCAGTCCCTTCTCACTTGCTCCTCTGCCAAATTAATCCCTCCCAAACCCTGCTCTGACTGCACTCCTCTGAGGCCCTGCACTGATGTCCAGCCATTCACACTATCCATTTTAAACTTATTTCAGAGGAATATATGAGAAGAATTTTTCTAAGAGGCAGGGAATTTAGATTTCGATTCCATCAATATCCATGTGTATCACACTCAGGCTGGGGTGTCACACCAACAGAGCAGGCAGCTCCACCCTGAGTCAGGGAATGTGCCCCAAACAGAGCACATTCCCTGACCACTGTCCTTCACTCACTGAGCAGGACAAAGGTCTCCAGGAAACAGCAAGATGAGCTCAGCTCATTAAAAACTGTATGAAAATGTGTATCCTGAAGGGATGTTAAATGAGGCTTACACAGGCAACTCTGAGGCTCTGCTTCCTTAGAATTTTAGTGCTTAACCTTCCAGCCCCGGCATTTCTTTAATGCAATTAAAGAGGCATAGATATAATGTATTGCTCTAGTTAGAGTCTAGCACAGGGAAAGAAAATAGGCAAGAGAGATACAGAATTCTGTAGGTAGCTTTCATTTTGATCTCCAGTGTCTCTCGAGCAGTGCCATGCTTTTGACACGCTCATCACAGCAGAGGCTGTGCTCTTCCACATCCAGTTTTACTGGGAAGGGCTGGTACAGATGATTTTTAAAGAGACATTTCAGATAGGTGCATTTTTAAAAAAGAACTATAAACATCCTACACTAGTAAATACAGCAAACACTAAACACACCTAGGTAATCGTGCCAATATTAAACTTAAGCCATGCCTGAGTACAGAGTACACCCAATTTCCCTGGTGCATTTAATTCCCTTTATGTGACTTTGGACATTTGAATTCGATTTAAAACTTAAACAGGCAACACAAGGTATGAAAAAAAGATTAGTTCATCCAACTACTACTGGTGTTTTTGCCTTCCACCTAGTTATCAGCACATTATTGTGACGTGTGAATATTACCCTCTTATTACTTTGAAGGCAATTTTATATTTAAAATGAAATTAATAGCTAACCTCAAAAGACTGCGCTTAATTTCATTTCACTCCCTGAATCATCCTTTTCACCACACAATTCTTCCTCTAACTAAACTAGGAGCATAAGAGGTGTAATTATAGATCACAGATTAGCTGTTCAGCACTCGTTGGTAGTTAAAGTGGGGTAGACATTAAAGCTGACTCCAGAGGAAGCTGCTGCTCCTGTCACTTGCAGAAGAGTCTGCTGCTAAATGTTAATATTTAGGAGTCAAGGCTGGAGCTTTCTGTGCTTTTGGGCAACTTTGCAGGATATCCTACGGCCACTGAAACCACTGCCAGGAGGATCTGGGGGAGGATGAATGCCCCCAGACCCTGCAGCCCACCAGATTCAATCACCTCCCGTGGAAGATGCTGGGAACATCACCACGCCAATTTCTTTGGCTCCACTCCTAATGACTTTGGTGCTGATGGAGCAGCAGCTTGTTTGCTTCCCTGACTGCCCCATCATAGAGACCACACACTGCTCCCACCTCTACTTCAAACCTGATCTACTTGGAGCAAGGGAAGGCAGTTCTGGGACTCAGCAGCCAAATGACAATTCACCCTACCTCTCCTGTTTTTAATGCTGCTGTGCAGCAATGAGTAATGCTGTCTGCGGGAAATGGAAGTGAAAGCTACTCTGTTCCTGTCAGAATAATAATGGATATTGTGCTGGCAACTACTCTCCTGCACTGCACAACTGCATAAATAAAAGGAATTGGGAAAAGCCAGCAGTATTGGAGTAAATAAAAGAGGTAAAGTCGCCTGCTTGCAAATAAGTGATAACTTGGGTTGGGTGTTTCAGCCTGGGCAATGAGAACAGGGTAAACACAGTGTCTAAATCAGAAGAGATTACAACCCCACTGATCCTCAACTGTGGAGAGAGGCTGTGGGGAGAGGCTCTGGCTGTTCAGGAGACCCAAAGCAGAAATCTTTTAAGAGGTTGAGGTTTTACAGCCAGGAACAGACTGCAAATGGCCTTTGGCAACTCTCAGGTTTAGTTCAGTGCTAACTGGGATATCAGCTCTGCCCCCACTATTGTTACAAGCAGAAGGAAAGATGCCAATGAGCATTAAAGTACATCCCTTCCTTTTTCATACAATAGACCCCCACAAACACATCACTTGGTTAAGCAGACTAAATATTGTTGCATCTGCAAAACCAAGCAAGTGTAGAAGCAGAGAAACGCTCTTTTTCCTGTCCTTATACCAACACTAGCTATTATATATAATAATGTTGAGATAAAAATAATACAAATAGGATGTCATTATTTCTGAGGACATGTTTATCTCCAATTCACTTTCAAGAGAAATGTTATACTTCAGCACATTCACAGAATCCCAGAATAAGCTGAGTTGAAAGGAACTCACAAAGAACATCCACTCTGTCACTGGACAACCCAAATACATTGTATGTATATATAATATATTACCTTTATTCTGGAGGGCCAATAATGCCCATATTGATCCTACACACAGAATCATGTATGAGGATCACAGCCACATCTTTTCTTTACTCCTGAGGAGCACAGTGAATGTCTGCCCTGACATATTTATCACAGGAGCTCTGGGCCTATTACTCGGCCAAATTCCCTACATATTTCTTTGAGCTCTTAAAGAGGAATATACCACGAGGCATGAATGAAGGGCTTACAATTTCTGTCACAGTATTTCAAAATGCCACCAATTCTGTGGGCGAGTTTTTCTTAACCAGAAGTGGTCAGTGCTCTGTGACATTAAAGATTAAGGAGAAAGTTATTTTTCAGCTAAAGTTCTTGTGACTAATATATATATAACTCAATAAACATTTCTGATTCAGGCTGCCTAAACAAACAAACCAAACCCTGCATGTGTCTGTTAACTTGTACATTCCACCACAGTTTTTTCTTCACAAGCTGATTAATGAAATTACTGTGATGTCAACACTGAGAGAGTGAAACGTGTTGGTTAAAGCACAAAATAAGAAAGAGGATGCTCAGATTACACACCAAGCTCTGCCCTGATTTGTGCTGTAATCTTTGGGAAGTAATTGAGAGACCAGCACTGGCTTTTGATGCAAAGATCTAACCACCTTTGAAATCAAGTTACATTTCCCCCATCTGTACACAGGTCAGTCAAGAAAGCTCATGATTTTCCATAAATTACATAAGATTATATAAGATTGGAGGAATTTTCCCTGGTAATATGAAAAAGTATACACTGCAATAATGTGGACATCAATGCTAAGTGTTATCTGTTTATTTCAGGGAAAATTAGTGAGCGATTTAATACTGGGATCAAGCAAATATTCCAAATTTACCTGTCTTTGATATCCCTTCAGCAAAATGAGAGCAGTTATCAACACAGCTGATACCTCTAATCTGTATTACACAGTGAGCAACACTTTACTGCATTTTATGTGAAATTCTGCAAGTAATAATAATGTTGATGGAAAAGGCAAAACATTTCAGGAAACTACAAATGCTCAAATGCACGAAGTGCAACATGCTGACAGAAATGTTATTCATTAATATTTATTAGGCAAGCAAGTATCTTTGGATGAGGAATGCTACAAAACCACTATCATCATCAACATACTTGTCCCTGTAGAATATTTCTCTGTGAGCCATATTAGGAAACTTCTACTAATCCAAACCTGTGGAGGTATTTCAGCTAGTAATCTGGATGAATTAGGTCACTCCTGCTCAGTTATTCATTACATGATAGAATTTTCTTCCCTGAACTCTCTAAACAAAACTCTCCATTTACAGAAGTTCTAATATGAATTCTGCAGTTTTGCTGAGAGTCTTTTCAATGACTGCAAGCAGAGGAAAAGTTTCGCTGAAAATTAATTGATTTGCCTGTTTAGAAGTTCTACCTCCTCATCAGCCCCAGCCCCACTTCCTCTGTGTTTCAATCAAATCTCAGGGGTAGTTTTAGAGTGTAAGAGGATGAAGCCAGAAACAAGGTACAGCACAGGCTGAACTGGATGCACAGGTGATGCTCACAGCAGATCTCCCAGTGCACAGCCAGCCCTGGAGCACAGCAACACCCACCTGTATTTATGGACTGTTACATGACTCAAATCCTCTCTGGAATGTGCATTTCATTAAGCTCCTAATTACGATTTTAAACTGAAATGCTTTGATGACTGTTAAAACATTAAGAAATTATAACAGAAGCTCTCAAGAAATGTTGTTCTTAATATTCAGCAGATTATTGATTTCTCTGCTGAGGAGCAGCAAAGTAACACCAGCCCCAACCTTAATTTAGGCCGATTTCCCTCAATTAAAAACAACACTAAACATCATATCTGCAACAAGAGATAACATCCATCACCCCTAAAGAATCCTTCAATTAAGAACCACAGACCCCCTTTGGTACGTGGTACTTAAAACAGAATTCATGAGCTCTCTAATTGATGATAGGTTATTGGATAACTCTTGTTAATTATAGCTACACAATGTCAAAATTAATGATTTTCCCACCCCCTTTCAACTTGAGAATGAATTCATAACTTATATCAACTCACAAAAGATGAGCAATTAATATTGTCAGTAATCATTTCACGAAACAGATTTGTTAAAGGCAGGCATGTGGACACAATTAGTGTGTCAATTAATGTTGCTGTTACTTGATCTATAAATTATTGAAAAACTCATAGCTATTGCACGGAAACAAAGCAAATCCACTCCCAGTCAATGAAAGAAGCCCCTCTGTTCATTACTCTTTAGATCAAATTTAAATTTTGCTGGATTCCATGTATCTTTGCTGCATAATCCGAAAAATAAATGAACTTATACCAATGTGATATCTCGAAATGCCTCATTACAGCGATGATGCTTTAATTGTTGTTAGTTGATTACAAAGTTAAAAAAGAAAGTTAATTCATTTAAAAAGTAATCCACCATCACTGTTCATAGCACTTATAATTTTAAACTGGAGTTCTGGAAACTGGAAACTCTGAAACCTGGAAACAAAGCTGTAAAAACAGATTCCTGTGTGTCAGCAAAATGGTAACTTTTACATCCATCAGAAACCTCCATTCCACTCTCAAGTTTAGCAATGATTAGTGCAAAGCCTAGATTCAAATGAGGTCTAAGAAGCCCAAAACAGCACTTGGGTAGCATGAGGCACCTATGATGAAAACTGACAATGACAAAACATAACCTCGTTTAAAGGCTTCCTATCCCCAAAGGCTTTTAAACTAACTAGGTGCCTCCTGTTTGATCTTAGTCTGACTAGAGTTTTGCTCCTGGGGATGCAAAGGTTTTCCTTTACATAGCTAGACAGACCCCAGCCTCTCATTAGTGGTTGAAAGAGCCAGGAAATAGAAGTGACTCTGCCAGAGGCCCAATCCACACGCGAATGGTCCCGCTGCATTCCCTTTAATCAGCAGTCAAGAGAGATAAAATGGGACAGTTAAGCTTTTTGCCATCTTGCTCCCAAGAGGATCAGCCTCAGATCTCCCACCTCCAAGCCAGCCCTGCCACGCAAACCCCCAGGTGCAAACTCCTCACCTGGCACGAAGCAGCCCCCCGCGCGGAGCCCGCTCTCGCTCTCCCTCCTGGAGCACGGCCTGGGCACCTGGATATCCATCCAGCCAGGACACAGCACCAGCTCCGGGCGAGGAGAACACATCCAGCTCCAGCAGAGCACGTCCCACCCTCTCTGAATGTCCCATTCCCACCGGCTGGGCGCAGCAATCCCCGGCTTGGCGCCCTGCCCGCTCCGAGAGCTGCTCCCACGTTCCGCGTGCTTCCCTCACACTCTGGAAACCTTCAACAAGGGAATCTCACCCAAGAGGACCCTGAGCATCAACCACCATCACGCTGATTATCAGCGTGCCCAAGCTCCTCTCGGAATCTGCTTCCATTTTTTAAAAGTCCCTGTCATTTTGAAAATGGACGCAGGAGTCTCACGATGGGGGATACAATGAGAGATGGAATTGCAGAACAAGCCCTAAGCTTCAAATAGAAAAATTACAGAATTTAAGCGCAAGTGGAAGAGATTAAATCTCTAGAAAAGTCCCCTGGCCTACCCTAAGCAGACACAGACCTGCATTGAAATTTGTTAGCTCACTTCTTTACTTCCCATTCCAATTTTTCTGTTCAGCTAATTTCACAAGAAGGGATTTTCCCAGGCAGTTATCAGTGTGAATTCAACATCAATGCAACACATGTCCCCCAGAGAGGTTTCTAAATCAATTTTAATTCCGATAGACTCAAGTAAATGTTTTCAATTTGATTCAATAATCTATACACACTTATAACAAGGCTTTTCCCCCATGTACTACAAGACAAACATGGTTTATGATTCTAATTTCCTATCCTGAATGATACAAACACAAAATTTTTATTCACTTCTTAATGAACCGGATGATATAAACAAATGAAATAAAATCAGCATTTAAGAGCATTAGTTATATCATTAATTCTCTAAATGCTTCTTTAAGAGCACATGACTTTTGGCAAACTCACCAAAAAAAAAACCTGTATCACCATAAAAGTCCTCAAACTGAGCTTTCTAAATCTCCTGAGGATTTTTCATGATTTCCACTTTGAGAGCAACATGAAACCTCTCCAGGATATCTTTTAAAATGGGAGCAAGTTCTCAAAAAAGATAATTACAACCAAGTTGCCAGCAGATATCAGCAAGAGCGGCATGAAGATTAGGGCTGGAGGTGGGGGATGGCAGAAATATAATCTCCTCTAATAACACCTAGTGCACTGTAAGCCTGTAAAATGGAATAAAGTGTAGGAAGGAGGGCTCTGGAGGTCAGGGTGAAACACTGGTCCTCAAGGGAGAAGAAGCTTCGCAGCACAGGGAGGAAGAAGTGACAATCTGGAGAGGAAGGGAGGTGCCAGGCTCCCCTCTGTTCCCATAATTGTATTTCCAGGCCAGCTAAAACTCCAACCCCTCTGCTGGGAGTACGACCAGGAAGAGTTTCTAGAGCCCATCAGACCAACATGGACTGAATAAAATGCAAAATTTGTACTTGATTTTTCAACAGCCTGCTTTTAAGATTATCCGGGGTGATAATGTTAACATACAAAATTACAGTCTGATATGATCGTGTAAATATTGAACTTACCTGCAGAACATCAGAGCTCCTCCGCTGTGATTCTGTGCAAAAAAGGGCTTCTGACAGGGTTTTGTATTTAAGCTCTTGTCCTAACTGCAGTGAAAACCTTCCAGTGCTGGAGCAGGACCCTGCCTCACAAACCAGCTCAGGTGACAGGGGAGACACTGCAGAGCTGGCTGAGACCAGAAAGCTCATGGCTGTAAAAATACCATGCCTGAAGAGAAGTGTTTCAAAGGGAACTGCTTTGCGTGTGACTGCAGAAAGAGTTCTGTGTGTTCCCAGCACATCAGAGAAATATTTGGTAAGATCATTGCATGAGCATTGTCATTTGCCCCATCTGCAGCACAAATCAAACTATTTCATTGTCACCCCGAAGTCAGCAGTCTATGAAACAGAGGCTAACAGCAATTATAAGAAACCCTAAAGGAACTTCAACCACACATTCCACCCCTCTGGCAGGGAGTTAGTCCATCCCAGCAAGAGGACTTTGCATTCACACTCACCAAGTATCATTAGACTGCTCCTGGACTTTTCTTCTAACCTGTCCAGGTTATTAAATTGATCACTAATGACATCACAGTGGCTTTTGCTCAAGGTAGGCACTATTACCACAAATGTACAAGTCATTGCTTTCTTTTTGGCCACTGTACCTCAATAAGAAGAGCTGCTCACATTTATCTGACACTTTATAGTGTTTTATATCCACACACCTTACAAATCCTAGGAATTAAGCTTCGTTTTATTTCAACACTTCAAATAAGAAACACTACCTTACTAGATGTTTATGCAGATGGAGAGAGAGCTAAAGATCCTGCTGACTCTACACAGAAGATTTAGGCTGAGATCAGGAAAGAACCCTGCCCCGTGCTCCAACTCCACACTAATCCTCATCCTCTTTCAGTCACCCCAGACCTCCAGTGTGGGATACAAATGTGAGACAGACATTCCATGCAGTGCTGTGAGCTGTAGCAGGCAGGAGAACTACCAAAACAGTGGATAATACAGCAAAAGAGGCCTGGCCCTGCCCCTGATGGAGAAGGATGCACGGCTCTTCCAGAAGTGCACCAAAACACTGGGAAAACACTGGAGCTGAAATTTCTGTTTATACAGCAAAGACTTATTTCTTGGGAATACTCAGTTCCACTGCATAATCAAACTCATTGATTAGCAACATTAGAAACTTCATGTTAGCGCTTGCTACCTGTCACTGCTCGCAGTTAATGAACTTGGGGAAAAAAAGAAAAAAAATATCCCTGTTTTTCACGTGTCCATCACTCCCACTATACAGAGGAGGGCTCCTTTGTTGGAAATACAGGCAAGTGTGTGCAACCCAATGAGAAGTAAATGAGCACACCAAGTTTCTTTTGAGCGTGGCTCTGTGGGGTTTGAATAGCAAACAGTGTGTGCATTGTGCACCTTGTGTGTGTGAAGCATTCAGGGCTCCAGCCCTGGGATGGCTGATGGGACGGGATGCACTCAGACTGCACAGACAACCAGAACAATCCTGGGGATGTGCCACTGCCATTCCCTGTCCCTTCCAGCCCTCCAGACACTCACATCACTGCCACACAATATATTTTATACTCTCCCTCAGCACTGGAGCTAATTCTCTGAATTTCCATTTGGGGGATGGAATCAGATTTTGGGCAGAGAAGCACTCAGTTATGGTGATTTATGGGAACGTTTTTACAACTTGGATGTTGAATATTTTATTAACATAAACGTCAAGTTCCTAGAAGAGTTGTTTGCTGGTTTCAAAAGTTTCAGCCTCCAGCAGGAGAAATGACATAGGAGACACACATCAAAAAGATGTTATCCATACTGCAAAGAAATGACATTTTTTAATTTCCTGCCTGCCCCCAAAAACTGAATGATCATACAATCAAGCCACTTTAACTTTATTTGCCTTAAACATCTTAGATCACATTCTCATTTACATCAAAGTTCCCCTTTTTCTGCCTTTCCAAACTGCAGCTTTTTTATCTTAAATGAATCATTTTTGATTTGTGAGTGTAGGCCTAGAGCAGTCATAAGGTTTTTTAAACCATCTTCCCAAACACACACTAGAAATTTTTAAATTGTTGTGTCTTCTACAAACTCTAGGACAAATATTTCTGATACAAAAGCTAAAAGAACACAAGGCCTTAGTAAATGTTTTGGTAGAACTGCTGCAGTAAATGGTATTGCTGCCTAGAAGTTCAAGTTATCTATGAATAAAATTTGCATTATACATATACAAGCAAAGATGAGATGTTTTTTTGTCTTAGAAAAATCAAAAAAACCCTCAGAAGTAAATGGCTAAATTACACACCCACAGAAAGAAAATTACAAACTCCACAGCTCATATGAAAGTTCAAATCTTGCTGTGTCTTGCTGAGTATTTGAACTCTTAAGTAAGATTATTTTCTTTTTGTTTTACTTTTTTATTTGAGTAATTCATATTAAATCTGTTTTCGACCTCAACTTCATGTGTAGGTTTAAAAAAATAACCGAATATGGCTACACAGAACAACATGAACTACCACTAGAATTCAAGGTCTTGGGTTCCAAGCTCATCAGTATTTAAAACCGTAAGCAGTAAAAATCTAAGGATAAAAATCCCTACGTAAAATCTTTAAGTAAGCGTAAGCACCAAATTCATATGGTCCCATTTCTCACACTTATCACTCCAAAGAGCTGCTCTACAGTCTGAGGCAAAATTGTAAATACAAATATGAACTAATCCAAACGTGCGTTTATCCATAGCTTCTCCTTAATTCTGAGTTTTCTTCCTCCTCGTTTATATTTCCTTCCCCAGATTACAATTAATCTCTCCAGAGATTACTACTGAGTTCTCTAACTTCACAAAGCGTCAGTAAAATTCAACCTCCAGTAAAAGTAAGTGCATTTAAGCTCTGGTTAGTTCAAAACAAAGCAGAATAAAAGCCACAAGAAGAAAATGAATTTATCAGCAGAGAAAATGTAAGTCATCTTTTGTTGAGTAATTTTCAAAACTGTATTTCTCTTTGTGAACCATAAATAATATGCAAGTTTTTTCTCACATTTCAGACATATTTTGATAAGATGCATTTTTTTATGTCAGAGAATCAAATCAAACCCCTTTTTTCTGTACCAACTTCCACCAAGCTGAACAAACCCCACCCTCACTGAGCACACAGACAACAGGAGAGCCACAAATGTGCCGAAGGTGGCTGATGTAGGAGCTGATTAAAGCACAACACACACACGAATAAAGAGAAATGAGTCACTACCTTTCTTTTTGGAGTCTTTCTTTGTGCTGGTTTTAACAGCCACTTGAAGTTCTGTCTCAGTTGACATCCTATATCCTTAGTCCTCTTCACACAGATCCAGGGTCTCGGTCAGGCTCATTTAGAACGTCTCTCCAAGAGAATAATTTAGCCTTTCAGATACTATAACCCAAACAGTTCATCTCATTCACTCCTTTCGAGTGCTGTTAAGGAAGGAAACAAAAAGGAACAGTCATTTTCTGGGTTTAAAACATGAAAGGAAAATAAAAAAACCAAACCACTGCAAGGGAGAAACATATGAAGTTCTCCATGTACTGAGCCAACTGTCCACGACTTTAGATGCTTGAACACAGTGACTACCCCAAACATCTATTTTTGAGATGTTTTGGCATATCTGAGATGCCTTCACAGCCTCGAGACACTGCTCAGGGTGTACGGAAGATCAGCACTTCTGGACCAGCAGCTGGAGGACAAACACCACAACGCAGGAAGTAGCTGGAAAAGTCACCAAAAGCAAAAAATTCTGCAACGACTCAGTTCTTAAACGCACCAATTCCATATTGCCAGATAGGAAGTACAGATTCCTACTCCTCCAATGCTCTTCCAGTGCTTTCATTCTCTTACTTGAACAAAGACAAATGAAAAATGTATTCATTGCTGATGCTGAGAACATCATACTTCGCTGCTCCTCTTGCTTATGATAATGTTTCCAGTATAAAAGAATCTGTCTCCACGCAAACAAAGCTGTAATTTCAACACCCATCTAGTAATCTTTCTTGCAAAGATCTCTGAAAATAGTTAATTAAACCCATGAAATATAAATGGGATAGGTGGAAAAAGATAACATTTAGGGAGAAAGCTACAGCTTTACCTAATATGTATTTGTTGGGGACAAAAATGCACCAGCTGTGAACTCACAGCAGGAATGTGCTGCAGCAGGATGAGGGAGGCAGGACTGGGGTGTCAGGGCTCTGGAGGCAAAGAATACACAAAGAATAAACAGCTGAGCAGAAAAGAACCCATTGCTCCAATTCTCACTGCTGGTCCTTCCTGCTTTGAGGGATGAACCCCTCACTGGAGCCAGTCTGTCGAGGGCAGAGGATCAGACAGTCCTGAAGCCATTTGTCAGGATGTTCCCTCACCAAATGCATCTTCTTCCTGCCCTTCCTTCTTGTGAAAAAGTTCTCATTATTAGCACAATGACAGAGAAGTCCATCTGGCCTGTCCGAACAGCTGCCCACTTATTAAATAAGCATTTAATAAAGATATTAACCCAGCATATCAGCTGGTTGGATGGCCAGAGATTAACTGCAGTTAGAGTTATTTACTAATGTCCCTTCTTTGTCATTTAAGAAAGTAACAGACTGCAAACACTGGAATAATTTTGACACTTTAAATCACTTTTCACAGTAAGGGCTGTGAAGCCCCCAGTACTTCCAAATCCAGGCTCTTTTAACATTTTAAAATGCTTCAGTAACATTACACCGCCATGCACCGTCTGAAGTGATTTAATATTGCTGAAGTGTGTCAGGGGCTTTCTTTAATAAGCTCTTCAAATCTGTCTGTGTATTATAGAATATTCAAAGATAGCTTTTCAAAATCTGCTGAACTGATTTTGAAATACAAAATTCCCTGCTCCCCCCTCTGTGGAATCTGAATAAGCGCCGCATGGCAAAAAAGGAGGAAAAAAAATAAAGCGAGGCATAAATTGAAGTTGCAGTGTTTGCTAAATACACCTGCTTGGTATAACAGACCTGAATAAACCAACGGCATCTTGATGAACGTTCTCAGCTGAGAAAAAAGTAGGAAAGGACAAAGCAAATGAAGGCTGGTCAGAGAGGGAAAAGGTGTAACAGCTCCAAAAGTGACGCTGCCAGGATCCGAGCGCTCTCTGGCCACGGCTGGGGACACGGAGATGCCTGTCCCCAAGCACAGCTGCTCGGAGCAGTGCTGGGGGGAAGGCCCCCACCCTCCTCACCCACACTTCCAATCCCCCCTCGAGCAGGGAGAGGAGCTGTGTGTAGAACAGATGTCCCTCGCAACCCCCATCTCCTTCCCCTCCCCCTGCGCGCAACTCAATTTAATAATATTTAGTTTTACAGCACAGTGGGGATGCATCAGCCTTTACAGCTCAATGGCACTTACTTAAAGCATCTCTCAAGTCGCAGCTGGATTGACAGTTTATTTTTCGAGAATTTGGATTTATATTTACCTAAAGGTTAACTGCATAACTCTACAAGGAGCACTAACACGAGCCACTTCACAAAAGGGAAATATTTATAATAGGTCCATTTATTAAAAAAATAAATTAAAAATAAATACCAAATACCCCCAGGGCCCATAGTTAAGCAAGTTTTAATGTCTTAGAAGACCACTGTGGCTACAAAGCATCAGGAATGTCATCTCCTGTTGTCAGCTATTTCCAACAGGACAGCTGAAATAGTAGCATCTGAATGGCACTGAATATTTTAAAGTAACAACATATGACTGCTATCTCATTTGAAACTCTCCAGAAAAGCTATATCCCCTCGAGGCTATCCCACTGAGTAATATTTTTTAAAATAAATGCATGTCTGTTTTTGGACAGGTCCACATATTGATTTACTTTCAAACCTAATCAGGTCATACTCTCGCAGGCTCATAGATCCTTGAATAAAGTAATAGGCATCTTTGTAAAGGAGCACATAAACATCTGTCAGACACCAGCTATAGTTCAAACTGAATTTGCTGCAGAGACAATTCCTCCAAAAGTATAGGTCTTTATGTAAGCCACATTAGTAAACTTTCATGCACTGTCCATATTTCAGCCGTTTATTACCCAGATGAGAATGGCAGTCAATCTGCTCCTCACCGCAACAGCTTTCATTGTCTCCTCCAATCTAGGTCACCGTTGTTAAATACTACAGCCTCCCAACTGTGGGAAGTACTGCAGCATGTGTTTTATCAATGAGATGCTATTTGCTTTGATCAGTTCTGCCACATTTCTCTCCCTGCTCTAAAGACAAAATTTTGTTAGCTGCGTTTCAAAAAAAAAAAAAAAAAAGGAAATAAATCCATCATCTTAACACGTATCCATCCACTCTAACAATCTTCTTGTGTGCCTTGTTACTGCTCCAGCTACTGCAATGTTATGTGCATGCCTCAGCTTTTCCTAAAGAGGATTCTGAGCTCTTCGTTTTAACAAAATACTGACATTTTCTGTGGCCTTATTAAGTGGCTACAGCAGGAACACAATCAGCGCATTCTGGAATTAACTGGCTCTTAATTCCACGAGAAGTTCTTAAGCTGGTGTTCTCTATTACTCCTACGCCAGCATAAAACCTAAAGCCTTAGCAAAGAAATATTTTTGTAAATTCACTTTGCAGCTAGGATTAACACAGGTTGGACCCTTTACGCACGGGGAAATCAGTCCCAAGCTCCACTCGCCTCCCCCACGCGCCTGTGAAACAACAATTTCTATCAAATCGTTTGTCTTTTCAACCACGCTTGAGTGAGCTCATGAAGGGGTTATTAGGAGACTTCCCCTGGCCCAAGTTATGAAGGAGGTCAGACAAGATGATCATAATACTTCCCCTCCGGCTTTCAAATACATGAATTAATTAATTTTCTTCAGGACTTCAAAACTTAAGAAGTTCCCTCCCCCTGAAACCAGTTTCCATCTGCTTATATAAAAGAAAAGCAGTCTTAGAAAGGATTTGTAACTAAGCCCTGGCATTCCCTAGGTATTTAAGTTCTCCACTCCCCCAAAGTGGGATTTGACAAGAGCATGGTACCTCCCAAACCCTGGTTTGACAAAACAAAATCCGTGCTCCCATCCTTAGCTCTTGCTTTTATGCCTCTGGAGTCTTGCAATTATTTTTTTCTCCTCCAAAGCACCCAACATAATCATGTCGATGCCCGTGCTTTTACAAGTGTTAAACAAAGCCCAAACATACTAAAAGGGCAAAATAAAAGTGCAAAAATTATTTTAGAAGTGCTGGGATCCTGAAAAACCAAAACCAGTTCAAGTGTAAGGGTCTGCAATCCAGGGAGAAAATGCTACTCATCCACTTCCCACCTGCCCACGATGGCTCACACAGAGAACAGCAGTGAGACCACACACAAACAGACGATGGAAAACCCATCCTTGCCACCAGTGCTCCTTGTACCCTCCAGGGAGAGGGGCCAGGAAATCCTCTGGTGCTGCTCACACTGTTTTGTACTCATCAGCTCATTTCCCCAATGGTCAGGGCTGGTGAACATCAGAGGATTCATCTGTCACAGCAGGCACTGCACTAATTCCGAACGGGAACCCAAGGGACTGATCCCAAACCCACTGATACACTGCAGTTAACGAGGCCTGGAAGTAAGAACCAGAAAAGGAGGAAGGCGAGGTAAAAGAGAGCTTAAGACACTGACAGAGAGGAGAAAATGAGGAGGAAACAAAAGCGAACAGGAGAGCTGTCGGTGACACTTCATTACAGCAAATTCTGTAACGTGCTTAGCAGCAAAATCTGAGTCAGATCATGCACTGAAATTCCGAAAGAAATCAGTCTCTGTTAGATCAATGTTCAAGGGTCAGTCCCTCTCCTCCAGCTTTGCCATTTGCCCCCAGAACAGCAGAATGCACTGTTTCCAGTGACAAAGCTCTTTTATGGCACTCACTCCACTGCCTTTTCCTGCCATTTCTTTACTGGTATTTCTGCAGCCTGTAAAGGTGAAAGGAATTTCACTGTTCACGTGCACAAACTGAGATCCTACACAAACATTTATTCCCCTACAAGCCCTCCCCTGGAACCCAGCACCCCTCTCCCACCACCTCCCTAAGTTACGCAGCTTGCAGACTCACAACTGCCTCCAGATCTCACACTTAGTTTTGTTTGCTCTAAAATGAGCATGGACCTCCCTCCACTCCTGATTTTCTATGTCTGTAGTGTCTTCCAGATCAACACTTCCCAAAAAACCTTTTTAAATTCTTCCAATATCAGAAAACTACGTAGTACTCAAACCACAGCATTTAATTTCCCTCTGCATTTAGTTGCTGTAGTTGACTGTACCCATAAAATACTTATCTCCTGAAAACAAGAAGCTCTTTTTTAACAAAACCCTACATGTAACTAAGGCCAATAACACATTTTATTAAGTTTATTGTGGTTTAAACTATGCTTCATTCCTCTGTCTCTAGGGCATCTTTCAGGCGTGTTAGCCAGTTCCTAGGATGGGGTAAATAGCACCACTGGAGCTGATTCACCACTGGAAGAACATCTTGGCAAAAAACCGACCTATAAAATATTTCTAAAGTAAGATTTTTATTAGTATTCCAATGACGGCAGGAATAATTACTGAAATTCCTCCTGGAAATCACTCCCTGTCGTGGTGAATACTGCACTCCACTCCACCAATTATTCACCAGAAGTGCTGTGAATTTTCTACTCACAGAAAATGCTGACCAGATTAAAAAGAAGCTTTTCAAAGGAATGAATTGATTTCATCAACATTTTTAATGGGAAATTACTAACATTTCATTTTAATATTCCAGTTTCTATTTTATATTATACAGGGCAGCATTCATGCAACAAAGGCAGAATAGAAGACATGGACTTGCTTTGAAGGATTTTTGAAATATTAAAGGTATGGCATTTAAATTCAGGAAAAACTACATCTCCTCTGCCCATGGAGCAGGGAATGCAACTCCAGCCCAGAGAGCTGAAAACCAGGAACAATGCCAGCATGCTGGGGGTACAGATACAGCACTCATCCTTCCTTTAAGTGCACTTTTTGACTCAAAACTCCACTCAGAGTGCTTTTGTAAGCTTTAACAGGGTATCACATCAAAAAGGAGCAGGCTTAAAAACTTCACATCATTCCTCTGATTCCACATTAGCAGATAACAGAGGAAATCATTCAGATGGGACTAGAGATTCCCCGTGCTCAGTGAAACTGAATTACCTCATGCTTTCCCCCCATGAACTGCATTACTCCAAGACTTTGCTACCCCCAAATTCCCACACTGCTGACCCTGGAGCAGAAAAGAGAAGGAATTTCTGGTAAGGCTGTGCAAGAACAAACAAGAAACTGCAGTCACAGCTGCTCCAAACACAGGCACAGCCTGGCTGCGACCCGAGCCCCACCAGCAGAACCTGCCCCACCTCCACTCCAGTCAATAAAGTCACACCAGCACAAAATCAATAGCGTTGCATTTGCCTCATCCTGGCGTAACTCCATTGATTGTAATGGAGTTGGAGTTACACCAATTTTATGCTGGTGTACCTGCATTAGTGTCAGAGAAGTTACACTGGCGTGACTGATGTAAACAGCAAACCAACCAACCCCTCCATGGCTAAAATTCAGTGTCGTCAACTCCAAAGCCACAAGAAAATGCAAATCTGTACATTACCAAAGCAGGGCCTTTGGAATTTATTTCTGCAAAGCAGAAGAACGGCTCTTTCGTGATCCTCTCCACACCGAAGAAAGAGAGACTAGGAAGGCAAAGAGGACAAAGTACACAGTTGGGATCACAGTATTCTGTAATTAGAGCTGTTAAATGATTACTAAAGCGCGGTGGTGCAATCATCACACCGAAGGAAAGGGAGAAGTGTGCAGTCAGGAGCATCACCAGGGAGAAGGTAAAAGCAATGTCAGACACCACGTTCCATATTGAAATGCAAATTCCTCACAATCAGAATCTGCGTCTTCTAATTGGAAGAAAAGGTTATGGAATTAAACATTTCGCATCCTGGACAGCTCAGCATGTTTGTAAGTGGCACAGTAAGTTGAAGGAAACTTGTTCATCTCCTGCCCTCCATAGAAATATCTTAATTCAGCTCAGGTTTTTTAATTTCAGGATCGTTTTCTTAACATTTCAAGTGAGACTGAACTGGAACTCACCTTCTCGTTCATTTTAAATAAAATAACAGCACTATACCTAACTTAAGCTATACTTTGAAATCTGAAGGAAAGCTTGGAGTGATGCCTTACACTGACCTTCCTAAAGGATGTGAATTTTGCACCACCTTTTCCAGGTCCCTTTGAGATTTGTTCAGCCACACGAGCTGACCTGTACATTGTGCCCCTCCATTCTCTGAAGCTTCCTGACACTACAGCAAAGCAAACCCTCCTAATGCCAACAACAACAAAAAGCCCCTTTGCCAGGATCCTTATTCACTGCTATTCTGAAACACTCTGCCCTTGTTCCCTTGACTGTTAAGTATTAGGAAAACTGATCAAAGGAATTCACCTTGCTGGAAATGGACTTTTGCTTTATTACGCCAAACTCAACCACCTGACTCCTACCAAAGTTCACTGTCAGCGCAGCAAAGGGAAAAAGCAAAAAGCTTCTTGGATTGTAAGTATGAATTCACATGAACAGGCAGTAATTACTTCTATATTCTTGTTCACAACTGACAAATATCAATATTTTAAATTTTCTGGTAAGCAAGAGACCTAAGTGTGGCCTTCCAGAACCAGAAGGGAACCTACAAGAAAGATGGAGAGGGATTTTTTACAAGGACATTTAGTGACAGGACAAGGGGGACTGGCTTAAAACTGACAGAGAGTAGGTTTGGAGCCGAGATTAGGAAGAAATTTTTCCCTGTGAGGATGGTGAGGCCCTGGCACAGGTTCCCCAGAGAAGCTGTGGCTGCCCCTGGATCCCTGGAAGTGTCCAAGGCCAGGTTGGATGGGCCTTGGAGCAACCTGGGACAGTGGAAGGTGCCCCTGCCCATGGTAGAGGGGTCGAAACTCAATGAGCTTTAAGATGCCTTCCAAACCAGGCCATTCTGTGATTCTCTGGTGAGTTTTAGCTGCAGAATCACTTTTGACCATTCCATTTGAATAGTTCAGTCTTCAAACCACTCCTGAAAGGCAATCCCACAGGGCTGCTGGGATGAACAGCAGGCAGGCTCCTGCATGATACCAAACAGAAGTATTTGAGGACAGCTGCTAGATTTTACTGGAGAAATTTCAAATAAATAATTTTCTTGGATTCACTTATCTGTTCTCATCTCATTTGTATTTGATTAGGTAATACACTGCTGCACAAATGCCTCTGCTTTCTATCAGTAGGAATATTAACCATTTTCAAAGGGAGGAAGCACCTTCCCTGAGAAGTTTCCATGCATTTTCTAGTTTGGGGTAAGATTCAGCAGCATTTCTGAATAATAACAGACAGCACTCTTCCCACAGTTGGAAAATATACTAAAATAAAATACAAAGCCACACGACAATCTAACCCTTGGAACTGTGTGGGCCAGGTGTTGTTTGCTGTATCATAATTCCATACAGAGAGACACCCACTCAGGGTCCCCATGGTGACATAACCAGGTCTGCATGACCACATCACACCCTTACAGGATCAAAGCCCAGCTGATCAGGTTAGGGACCCTGCAAAAGGAATCACCTACAGGGAAAAGAAAAATCAAACCACTGCCAGGCTAACCCGTCAGGAAAAAAAAAAGTGTTGGGTTATTCAGATGGAGAACTCTTAAGCAGTTAAACGAGTACAAGGACCTGCATGAGTGGTAACACACCAGAAAATAACGCTTATTTTCTAAATATTTTAAAAAATCACCAGCAGCATGCAGTGAGGAACCATTCACCTTCTACTGTCATGCTACAGTTTATTCTCTCTTGGAAGCAATTACAGGACAAATGCCAAGCTACAGAAGGTATTTTTCCAGCAGCAGCATCTGGCTTCTTGGCAGACTCCTCAGGCAATTTTATTGGAAGCTTTAGAGATGCTGTTGGGTCAGTCCTGGTTATATTGCTTCGGAACTGTCTGGCAGATTCTTCTTCCTAGATGTCATAATCCTCCTGATTTACCTTGAAGGAATTAGCACACTTTTATCCATTTCAAAAACAGTTGACCTGCAAGGCATTTCAGGGCTGCCTACAGAGGCACAGTAAAAGTCACTGGTGTAAATCTGGGTGCTTTTGAACCAGCAGCATTTGGGCACCCTGTGCCTGATGCATCATCAAGGAAACAAGGAAGCCATGCAAACACTCTGTGTGTGTGTGTTTCCAGTAAATTGAGTGCATTCTTGATGATTAAAGGAAAAAAACACAAATTGCATGAAAGATTAACTAGTAAAGAAAATAAAAAAAAGGTAGGAATGTGCTCCTTCCGACTCCTCCATAAAGGGCAGGAGGGGCTGGTGGAAGGGAAGACAGAGATGTCCTTTGCTCCCCCCATACCCACCCCTTCCCCCTCGCCAGCCCCAGCTAAGATCTGCATTATTCTGCAGCTGTGATCATGATTAATCCTCATCCAGAAGGATGAAAGACAGGATGCTGGTTCTGCCCGCCCTCTCTGCATTCCAACAAAATCAAGTCCACAACGGAAAGGCTTTCTGTCAGTTTGGGGCTGTCCTCTGGAATTCATACGGAGAAAAGGGACAGAATGCTATACAAAGTGAATTTATAGTCCACAACACAGGTGGGAAAAGACTTTCGTGCATTCACTTACATTAAATATAACCCTTAATTTAAAAAGAAAAACAAAGCAGATGTGTTCATTACTACTACTTTCTTTTTTTAGGGCATTCCCAGATATGCTTGGATGTTTTTTTTTTTCTTTCAGAAACTCCCACAAAATCCTGCACTAGGTTATTTTCTAGGAAGAAGAGTCCTAATGCCCAAAGGTAAATACTAAAGGAACAAGTAATGTACTCTGTAATTTAATAAAAGGCTAAGGATCTCGGATTTTCAGCAACAGGAGTATTCACTGAGCAGCATAAGAGCAGACTGACAGCACTAAGAAAGACACACATATCCAGGTCAAACAAAAAGCCAAACGGAGCTCTGTCATCAGCCCAGAGCAAATAAATCCAACCAGACACAGACTTCAGACTTGGCTAATGTGAATTGACTAATATAATTCCATTTTATGCAGGGAAAAACATATTCTGATCGCAGGCCAGCGGTGCTCACAAGTTCTAAATTTAGGTATCATCAGGACCAGGTGAACCGTTAAGTGAACCAATCTGAATCTTATCCATATCAAAGATTTGTCCCAGAAATTACCTTCCCAGATTTAAACCATGTATCCACTCTCATTACTGCCTACACCTTTTGGACATCCCCATCCATTAATTAAAATTTCTGCAGAATCACAGTACTCCTCGACAAGGCAGCCTGGGCTTTAAAATGCTGTGCTGTGGCACACACTGAAAAATCAATTATTTAGGCTCCAGTACATGAACAGAAGTTACTGGCACAGTAGAAACCAGGCCATATTTTAGGGGAGATGCAGCACAGATTCCCTTGTTTACCAGCTGGTTCCTGTGAAGTGCTGAGCAGTCTCCATGATCAGGTGAACATTTGGATACACACTAAAAACTCAGTTTCCAGTGATGCCCTAGATTTCACCGACTACACAAAAGAGATGAAAGCTGCACACAGAGGCAAACAGAAGGTTTCCTGGGATGCAGCAAAAATCTAAAATATTTTCATGAATTGCCTTTGATTCTACAGTCTCAACGAGGCCTGTAAACTGAGAGCGAACAGGAATAATCATCGAATGGTTGTACTTCTGTACAGCAAAGAAAATCAATTAAAAATAGAAGTAAAATGTTGCTCTCCCTCGTACACTGCTCTCCTGAAACACCTGGCACACTTAAAGCAATGCACATTGCATTCAAGGGTAATATACGCTGATCTGAAATAAAGTCCCTGCTGTAATGAGAAACAGTTGTTTCGCCGGGCGAGTTTAAAGCCAAAAGGTGAAGAATTCCAAATCCAATTAAAACGAGAGGGAATTCAGGAATGCAGCATTTAATTACTCTGCTTGGAAGGCAGCCAGCACCACTGGGTTAGGCACCCACGGCCTTGTGAAAGGGCCAGGGGAACTCAAAAGAATTCCAGCAGTCAGGCCCCCAGCTCCTTTCCCCTTTGAGCAGGGCACCCTTGGCAGGCACTGCCCTGCAGCTGAGCCCCAGGGAAGAACCAGCTCCTGAATTCCAGCCTTTCCAGCAGCTCCCGCCTCCCAAAGCCCAGCATCAGGCAGGCCTGGCCTTGCCCAGCTTGTGAAACCAGGCAGGCTCTCAGTGCATGGTGAAACTGCAGAGGATGCCCAATTAATGTCATTCGGATAAATACGTGTTCAATGAAGTTATTGCCTATGCATCACTTCAAAATTCTGGTTTGTTTTGGGCTTTTTTTCAGATCAACAGACTAAATGGCAGGCAGCAATAATATTAGTTTTGGAAGAAGTGCGATGTTTGTGTTACCCACTCAAGTTAATTAATGAAAATAATGACAGAGTTACAAAATCAGGGATGATTAAGAACTTGAAGACCATCCGACCCATTTCTCTGCCAAGGAGGATTTGTTCTCAATGTTCAGCACATGAATTCTGTTCTTCAGCAAACCTTTCCAAATCACAAGAGCAGCCAGAGTCCCATCAGAGGTGTTCACACTTTCAGGCTCATTCAGAGGAAGAAGTAAAACCTGGGAAGAGAAATCTCACCAACTCCCTGTCATTATTCTGAGTTAACTGCTCGGAGATTATCTTGAGCAATTACTCTCATCCCTTACTGCACACACATTCCAAATACCTGTAATCCTCACTCAGTCAGTGCTAAACCAATCCATCCCCTTCACGTGAGATCTAATGGTAAAACCACATTCCACTGGGTTTACATCCCACACTATCACAGTCTCCATTATTAAATATTGCTTATTAGTTTGTACTTACAAAGTCAGGGAGATGTGATTTTATTGCCTGCACATCATCCTTACGTGAGTCTTACGCTGTACTTACACCTCACTCTGCTCTTCCAGATAAGCTTTTTGCTTTCTGCATATTTAAATAGTAACTCTAATTATCCCTACTTGATTGCCCTCCTCTTGCAAAGCCTTTCCACAGGATCATCTGCAGCAAATTCTTCATCCTACTTAGATTTTAAGAAGCCTAAGGTACATTGTATTCTTTAATTTTAATAAGAGCAAAGAGGTGTTTCTTTAAAAAAAAAGATGCACAATAGGCTCCATCTTCAGATATATTTTTATCAAAAACACAGCAAGAAGGGCAGATTACTGATTATTATTACACTGGAAATAGTAACACGACAGAACAGTGCCTAGCAATAAAGTCAATTAAATATTAAAAAAACACAAACAGACCAACCAACCAAAAAAAGACTACTGACATGGTATCACATTAGCAGAGAAAAGTTCACTTCATTGTCTAAAAATATTGCTTCTTCTGCAAACAATGCTTACAAGAGTTTTCTGGATTTGTTTCAGTAAACACTTTATACTTGCAACTCACAGGTACACAGAAGCTACGGGCACCTACACAGTAGCTGAAATTAATGGTACTTAATGCATTAACTCAGGTAATCCATCCAAAGAAATGCACACTATGGTAGCCCAAAACATGTCAATAAAATTTGAGTCAAAACTAATGTTTCTTGCAAGACATTTGTTAGTCTTCCTGGCCATTTTTGAAGAGATTTGGTTACTGATGATGTATTTTGGTTTAATTACAGTGGTGTCTGGTAACACCATGTGTTAAGGTTGTGTGATATTTCCCTTTAGGAGTTCCGTTTTCAGCTCCTTGTAACTTTACCAAACTGAAGTGCCAGGGTTGACGTCTTGCATGACACACACAGGAGCAATGGGACACAGAGTTCAACCTCCAAGACTTCATCCTGCTGCCCCATGGCATGAGATCATCCCATCCTCCTCCTCCTCCTCCTCCTCCCCAAGCAGTGACAGTGACTGCCTTTATCACACAACCCTGACTCTGATCCTCCAGCACAGACTGCACCTAAAGATGCCACTTTAAAGAGAAGTTTCTCTGAGACCGCACACACAACTTTTCATTCCACCCGGACAATGAGAAATTCAGCATTTCTTTACTGATGGGCTTGGCTCTGGAACAGTAATTTACATTTTTTTTGTGTGAGTGTGCGTAATTCCATGCAGGAAAAAGCAGCAGCACAGGTGTACAACAACCACACTGCAGCACTTTCCAGAATTCAGCTCACAAGCTGCAGCACCTACTCCTGCAAAAGTGACATCAGCAATACATGGTTTGGTCTGGCAGCAGTGACTCCCTCTCAAACATGACTAGGGAAGAAAAGCAGGATGTTCAGTTCTAGCTGTGACTCCCAGGTCTCTGTGTCAAAGCGGTGTCAGAAAGTGCTTGGAAAGACAAACCACAGTCTTGAGTTGTGAGTGCTCAGAGCATCCACTACTTTATTAATACTGTATTACTGAGCACTACTTTAGTAAATAAAACCAACCAACCACACAGAGACTTCGTGGTCCATCCTTGAACCAAAGACTTCCTTTAGGAAATGTGACATTCCACAAGAAGAAAGGTCTTTCTCTCATCTCCTCTGCTCCTCCCCACGAATTACACCCCACTGGAGATCTGACACCACCTCTGAAACACAACAAAACACCACGGTCAGCCCTGAGCCAGCTGATCTCAGGTACAGCACTGAGGAAAGCAGCATTCCCCACGAGGAGGCCCAGCTCAACATCTTGTGCTGTCCAACATGATGACAGAGAGGTTGAAGAGAAAGTTACACTGATAACAAATGTTGAACACCTCAAAGCAAATACTTCATATTGTAACAGCCATGAAAATATTCTTTTTTTTCACCAAACAGGCATTCCTTCACAAATGAAATCAGGAAGGACAACTGGTGTCAACAGATTATCAGCAAACACGGGTGAGGCAGCCCAGCCTTCAGCAGCACAGTAACCCCCTGGCACTCAGTTCAAGAATATTCAGAATATTATTGGAAGAATAATCCTGTCTGAAGCTCAGTAAATAAGTCCCAGACTTTTTTATATGAAGTAATTTGATTCTATTTTTAGCCATTAAAGAACATTTGGATTAACAGATTGAAAGAAGTTCATTCACGGCTTTAAATATATATATATATATCTATGACTGTTACAAATTCTCTCCCCTGCTGCCCATAAAACTAACAAAATCAAGGCAGAAATTACATTTATATAGTCTTGAAAATATTTTAAAATCATCATTAACATGTGTGATTTCATCTTATTTCACTTACGAGCCCGAAGCTGTATCCTGAATGCCATTTCTATAGAAATTGAGTGCCAAGTATTACCAAGTTGCAATTTTACTGTCTATGTAAAAATACCCTGGCAGCATTCAGGCAAATTAAATTTAAAATTAAACTTCAAGCCTTTGCATGCCACCATAATATTTCAGGCAACAATTTCAAGAAAGAGAAAGCAGAAAACAGACTGTGCATATACTATAGTTCAAAATAGATTTCTCATGTCAAATGGCAGTTTTCCCTTTTTTTCCATTAAAGAGTTATTTCAAATCTTCTACTGAATATATTTACATGCCTAATGAAACCTCCTCAGAGATTCTCCATGAATTACTCTATATGCTTTAACACTGCATACACTAATAGTGTACACATACATACAAATGCACACATAAATGCATGCACTCATGCACACAATATTCATGCAAAAAGAATTAATGGAATTTTTTGACTGGATGCTACCCCCTGTAAATATGTTAAACGTGAACAGTGCTCATGGCTGGGTTCATTAACTGAAAATGCTGCTGTTGTCTGCACAATTCGTGTTGACCATGTGAGAAGGGATGACATGTAAAATGCTCATTTACAGACTCGGTTCTTTTCAATTTACCATCAGGGTTCTCTCTCCATGAGGAAAATCAGGGGTCGCTCACTGCAATTCTCAGGGAATAACTTGGGCTGAGACCTCACTCAGCACCTGGAGATAAAACTCTGCAGGGAGTCTTCTCCAAGAAAAAGAAGAGAGAAGAAAAAAAAAAAAAAGAAGCTCTCAATGAGCTCCAAACACATTTTCTGACATGTTTTCATGGAAAAATATTATCCCAAAAGCCCCAGTCCACTGACTGACAAACATTTCATTTTCCAAGGGAAGAGTCATACTTTAGATTAGCAGCTGATGTTGTAGGTAACTGTTCTCACAACTTCAGCTGTTCATCTGCTGTTTCTCCTCCAGTCTTTTTCCTAAAATCCCTGTCTCTCGAGCACCTGCAGTCTGGGAGACCTGCTCACATCCAGTCTGAAAGTTACTCTGAACACACAGAACCAAGCATGGAACTTCACTTTATCAATTAAATCTGGACCTCATGTCCTCATTATGGGTCGATGCAGCATTTGATGAGCAGATACAATTAAGAGATGAACTTCAAAACCCCAGTATTTCCCCAAAGTAGAACACCAGTAGTGCCACCATTCCCTAAAACATTCCAAGATTTCCCTCCACCACCTGCCAGCTGCCTCTTCTACAAACGCCTTTGGCACCCAACTACTTCAGAGACCATAAATGGTAACTTGCTGCTTAACGATTAACAAATACTTAAATAATTAATGTATTTACTATTTCCGAGCAGGTTCATCAGTGGTTTTGTCTCCCTTTCACAGATGCACCTCTGTGCTGTATTTAACTTTCCACATCCCTGCCTCTTGGTGTACAAACTATTTTGGTTTCAAAGACCTCTTCTATACAGGGCAAGTTTTCAGCAGGACTTCAACGCCTTTGAATTCTTTCCTGTAACCTCTGTGTTAGTTTATCAGAGCAGTCATTAAGGCTGAGCACTTTGAGGCTGATGGGTTTATCTAGGCTAGCCCAACTCCAGCTAATTGCATTCAATTTGACATTCTCCAAGCCCTGACAGTCCTCATTCAAGCCGAGTGTGAAAGTTTTTAAATTAGCTTTCACAGTTTGATTCACAGACAGCAAATGCAAAATGGCACAGGATTAATTTTTTTCCCCAACAACACAGTGCAACAAAATAGCCCAAAGGCTATTTTACTTCATTTGCTTTAACTATTAGGGAAGATTCACAGCACAATGTTCCAACAGAGACAAAAGCTCCAGAGGACTTTCAAAGCTCAGTATTGCCCCCATTAATTAAAGTACCATACGTTTGTACAGCCTTTCCACTTTGTCACTGGATGTTAAAATGAAGTCTAGACCATTTCAGACAAGCCACAGCCATTACTGGTTAAAACATGAACATACCAATACATTCTTCTCAATTTTATTACAGATCACATTTTTAATACCTAATAAAGAATGGCACTGGACTTAAAATGGGCTATACAGAAACCTGTATTTTCTTGGGGAAGTACAAATCCTGACTTCACATGTAATCTGACAATGTGCCTTTTGATCAGTCTGCCTTCATTTGCCAGATACAAGTTAAAAAGATAACCAGAATATGGAACTANCAAACTGTAAAGTCAAAGACCCATTTGTAAATGTCAAAATGTTACTCACTGTGCTGGATGTAATTTAGGTACCTCTTGCCAGGATTCAGAGTAGTAATCTCAAATACCAACCAAGTTTTATGAGTATTTTCCATTAAGAAGTTCCATACTTGCATTATAGTGATTGTAAGTATTTTGTAAATAAGCCTTTTTTCACAAGCAAAGGACGTGAGGAAATGCAGAAATTTTTAAAAACAATCCACATTGTCTATTTAAGGAAATTTACCCTTTCACCTAGGAAACAGGAATTCTATTGTGTGAATAGAACTAAGTCAGAGCCCAGACTAGCCAGGACCAGGCTGGGAGAAGTGAGCCCTGGCAGCGCTGGGCAGTGGCCTTGGAAGCAGAGCTGTCACAGCTGGCACACGAGCACCACTCCTGCTGCCTGGATTAAAGTGCATTTGGGTACAGCCACAAAGGCCAGAACTGCAGCTCTCCACGGTCAGAGAGAGAATTTGGACATGCCTTTACAGTCACTTCGTGAGATCTTTTCTGATGGAACGAAATGAAAGATGAAATTCACGGAATTAAACAGATCAGAAAACGTGAGTTAACACTGGCAAAATCCAGAACTGAAAAATATATTATTTTTAAAAATAAAACTACTTTGCTCATGCCCTTCAGACCATTAGATCTTGAGTGTAACTACACACAATATAAATCCTTACACAATAATGAAGCTTTACACCCTTAAATAAAACACAGGCCACCACACATGGAACTTCGATGGCAAGTACAACCCAAACCTTCTCTGAATTAACCTCCAAAACTTAGGAAGCTTCATCAGCTCAGATGGCAAACAACCACGGGTTATTTGAGAGCTAAGCTTGTCAGAAACTGCACAAGAGAGACAATCCAATTGTCACTGAAAGCAATGAACACATTCCTCAGGTCACTTCAGGCCAGGAGCAAACAGAATCACTGAACAACACACTCATGTAAGACACCAATGTTTGTGAATACTTATGCTTAAGAAACTTTGAATTCTATCTAGTTGTAAATGCTACAGTACAACCGATCAGTCCTGATCATGAAAGTCTTCCAGAGTATTCCCACATCTTTTCTGAGGCTATTTTTCTCCATTTCCAACTCGAAAGCTCAGTTTTGGCCTCACTAGGACACAGTTCCTTGAAATAATGGAGTTTACTGCTAGGGATGGGCACTATTTTACCTCCTTGCATTTGGCAGGAGTCGATTTCACTAAAGGCTATCAAGGGCTGTCTTTAGCCCAAAATTACTTAACGATGCATAACTAAATCAGTTTATACTTTACCAAACAATATCCTTTACATTTAACTGTCCTAGTGCAAAACGAAGTCAATGTTCAAGTGGCAGATCCTCAAAATGAATGAACATACTGAGTTTCAGAAAAGTTCGATTTTCTTTCAAGGTACTATTATCAAGCCACCTCTGTTTCCTCACTAAGTTCAGTGCTGTTTTATTTTGATGGCTCTGAAAGAATTACCAGGCAGAAAACCTTCAGCTCTGCTTTGAGTTACTCCTACTTCCAAGACAACCAGCACGAAGCAGTAGCACAAATCCAAGAAGTGGAATTTCCGTGAGATGTTACACTTGCATGAGTAGCTGTTAACGCCAGCTGCAGCAGCCAGAATACGAATTTTCCCCTTGCTAAAATTTTAGAAAGCAAAACATAAAAGTGAAGGCAGCTTTATCATTACCTGCCTGTTTTCATTTCAGAAAGCTGGTTCCTCTCACCTTCTTTAAGTATCTACTAACAATTTTTTTCATTGCAGTTCATCTTGAAAATTAATCATCATAAATTTAAAACCGTTTTCTTGCACATCTGTCAGGTTGGTAGTGCTATTTCATTTATTACAAGACCACATGACGCATCAGAGCTCAGTATTTGAACATGACATATTTTCACTTTGTTGTGATACCACATTCGAAAATTGTTCCTATCAATCTTTCACTGGAGCCAAAACTTAACTGTCTTGTTCACTGAAACATTAAATGCCAAGTCACACAGATGAATAAAAGCATTTGCAAGATGCAAACATTTGCAAAAGTTTCCTGTTGGAAGGGTCTGTAGAAGAGAATCCACCAAAGTGCACCGAGCCACAGTCAGTACCAAAAGCCATATTGTTTGCAATCATTTTGGCCATCAGATCTCACTGAAAGCCCAATGATTTCATTAATAGGCTGAACCTTCAGTAGCATTTTGGAAATGTTTACAGCTCTGATTTCCAAAAAGTATTACAACTGCTGTGCACTTGCCAGACTCAGCTCATGCACTGCTCCACATCCCTGATCTTCTGCATCGCTCCCAGCGAGGAGCCAAACCCCAAACAAACAGGCCAGGCACTCACAGTCCCCATAAAGCCTCATTTTCCCTCTAAACAGGGGCAGCAAACAGGCACCTCTAACACTGCACTACCTTCTTCTCTCACTCAGGACGCTGACACACACGGGTTCTTTAATTCTGAAAGAGAAGCATTTCCCAGGTTCTGAGGACAGAGGTACCCCGGCCAATCCATCATGCTTTGTGTGCTAATGATAGACTCATGCAGACGAGGCACCAGCAGCAGTCAGAGGCAGCAGGCATGAAAAGGAGTGAATCAACTGTCAGGGGTTGTGATCTGAAGGACTGCAAGGCTGTGATTAGAATTTTCAATCAGGACTTCCACAATTCATCACGCTGCAAGGGAAAGGGGGGGGACACATATTTCTTCATCAGCCCTTCCTGCTATGGGCAAAGGGAGTTCTGAGGCATTAAAAAAAGGAAATCTGAACGTCTTATGCTCATAAGCAGGTGCTCTTTAGGGAGTGGAGAGTAAAGGATTTTCTGGGACTGCACAGCTACTGTTTTTTTCTGCACACTCAAGATTACGTGCAGCACAGCCTCTGAGATTATGAGAAAGAAACACAGCTCTTCCCCTCTCTCCTCTTACAGGTGCACTCACAGACACCTGAGCAAAAAGCAGCCCTGGAAACCTTTGAGTGTTTTGTTTAGGGATATGAAAAGGAATAAAACCCTCCAGGAATCCTTCATCAGAATTTGCTAACACGCTCGGTGAAACTTCAGAAAATAAAAAGGCAGAGCTCTTTACAAGGAAAGGATTCTCATAAGCTGTATGAAATCACCTGCAGCACTTGCCAGGAGGCATTCAGTCACATCTTCCAAACGCAGAAAGCACCAGCAAGTTTACTGAGTGCACAAGATCACAGAAGCCAAACACGTGGTTCAACCTTGTTTTCCTTGTGGTATTTGTTTGCCTTGGTACTGCTGCCTCTGACTCAGAGAAAAATTCAATTCCACCACTCAACAGGACTTGAAGCTGGGCTGGTTCTGCAGCCTCCCCCTTCTGAAACCATGGGAAAGTCACAAAAGCTCTGCAAGTATTTTGCTGCTTCTTTCCTCTCCTTCCTCACCACGAAATGTGGCAACTCTGTCTCTCCAGACAAGAATTCTGCAAGAACTCATTCCCACAGGGGATTTGCTGCCTCAGAGAGCCTGTCCCCAAAGAAATGCCATCCCAGCAATCAGGAACTGGGTGTTGGTGGCTCAAAGGAAGCGCCCCAAGGTCTGTATTGATGTCACTGCAGTTTTTGACTCAAAGTCTAGATCCAAGTGACAAGCTAGGCAGATTAGACATTTATTGAAATATATGAATGAAGCATTATTTTAAAAGGCAATTTTCATGTTAAACTATGAATAATGAACAGTAAAGACAGACCTTATTTACATAATTAATGTTTCAGTTATTGATATTCCTTCAGAGGGTCACTAGACATTTTTCTCCAAGTTAATTAATTAATAAAGCAACTCCTTTTATGTAGGTAATTGTAATCACTTCAATACTCAAAGGCATGTAAAATATCTGGCTTTTTTCCTTTAATGTTGCCACCCGAGTGACACAACGATCATTTGCATAAATATAAACACTGAATGGGTCCACTTAACTCCTGACTAGAAAGAAATCCTTTGAAACTAACAGGAAAGAAATACATTAATTATGGACAAATGCGGGAATCTGGGCAGGACCACTTTTGTCCTTGCATCACATCATATTTTCCCTAACACAAATCTCAGCTTTAAGACACTGAACCGCTCATGGTGCCCATATGCCTTCACTTCTAGCTGAAGATTGCTCTGAGGAGACAGAATAATTTGGGAAAGGACAGACTCTATGGAGAAACAAAGAGAAACTAGAAAGCTGTTAGAGACCAGAAAGCTTTAAATGCTCAACATTTCACAGGTAACACAGAACTTTTTCATTTGCCATTAAGAAATGCACTAACAACTCCTGCAAATAGAAGCCTGATCCTGCAAAATACGTGTTACAGAAACTCTTACAGCCCATGTAAGTCCCACTCAAGCCAGGTGAGATTGTTACTTTGCTCAGTAGCCCAAGTTTATTTGCTGCTGCATCAGATCAGGCCTCATGAAAAACAATCTGGAAAGGATTACTAGATGCACTGCTTGAGGAAGGTGGGACAGCTGAGAGGTTATCATTTTTATCACACCTAATATTCTCAAACCACCTTGTACTCATCCCATTTCTATCTGTATCACCACACACTGCTGCCAAAAAAGCATCTTCAGGGGCAGGTCCAAGTGCCCGCCCAAACCTGGGCCACACAGTCCTCCAAAGCCAATTATTTGTTGTTAATATTTCACCTTGAATATGTCATTTATTGTGTGGTTTAATGAAAGAGAGAGAAAGAGGTAGAAGATGTTGGTATCTGACCAGTGACACCACTGACTAGCTCATAACCAGAGCCACATCATTCTGCTATCTCTTAATCAGAAAACTGCAAGTGCCTCTACTATCAAGCATTCTAAAACATAATTTGGGATTGTTTTTCCTGTTTGATACAGTGCCTAGGACCATGGGGGAAAATGAAGGCAAGGTGGGCTCCAATCCACCTCCACAGTTCCAGGGAATGGGATAGCCATACAGATAATAAATATTATTTGTATTATGCACTCAGCTGCCAAAACCTTGCAAATATTCCTGACACCATCAAGAACCATTTCAACCTGTTTGCAAACTGTAAATCTCATATCTGATCCCCATCCAAGAGATTGTAACAAAACGCAAAATAACCTAAATATTGAAAGCCATTTCACAGAAAATGGAAATAGATACTGTAGGGAAAAACACATTCCAGGTTTGCAAATTCCCTCGTTCATGTAATCCTTATCCACATCCTTCCAGGGGACTATTTGATATCTTTCTCTCTCTCAGTGTTTTTAACCACTGCAGATCTTTTCAGCCAGCAGCTGGTTGTGTTTTCAACTGGTGGCTCCAGCAAGTGGCATTCCAACCGTGCAGGAGTCAGGAATGCAGCCACCGAGCAGGTTAGGAATAAACCACCCAGGTGTTCCTTTCTGGGTTTCTCAGTAATTACTCACAGCCACGGAGCACAACAGAGATCTGCTCCTTCAGGGCCTCGCTTCCAAAGGATCGATGTGCTGCAAACAAAGGCACTACAGGACTTAATGGCAAGTTTTAAGCGCTTCTCACAAGACAAGAGTCTCCTTCTTGCAGGTATCCAGGAGCTAAAGAGCTGCTCTCAGTGTATATTTGTGCCTTTTGGCCAAAATCACACTTCCTAAACACAAAGAAGCAACAATGGACAGATGCAAGAGAAGATATAAATGAAATTCCAGATTAACAAAGCTCCATTAAATCAGTTTAGCAATTCCATCTCCACGGATAACAATTTGGCTTGCAGTGGTGGGCTAAATAATGCAGTTGAACACATTAAGAACAGATCTGTATTCAGGCTGAATGGACTGTTAGCTCAGGAAAAAAAGACAGGAGGGAAAAGAAATGCTGAAGTTGCTGTTTCCTGCCCACAGCACATTTTCTCTTCTCCTTCATCTTCCAAAACTATCATGATCATACATCTATCAACATATCATACACTTTCCCTGTGAAAGAGACAAAATAGGCCTCAAAATCTGTGTCTTAATGGGTGCCATCAAAAGAAATATCAATTCATCTGGATGCACAAAACATCCAGAAATCAGTGTAATCAAGAAGTGGGGCTTCTCCTTTGCCATCCAGTCTCTGCGATAGTGAGGGCTGCTTTTACATTTTATTGTTTTATACTGCAGATACCTTCACTTCCCCTGAGTGCATTCAGCAGCAAACCCAGAGATTTCTCCTCTGACCAAGAGGCAAGTCCCTTTCTCTCTCCCTGCAGCAAGAGTTTCAGTTTTTCATGAGACAGTAAAAAGTTTCTCTATTGTCAGCACTAAAAGCTTCTCCTAAAGTAGTTCTTTCCCTACGTAGCCACATTTTCATCAAATTTTAGTGCATACATTTTATGAAAGTCTTTGACAACCTCAGGATTTAGGTTAGAAAAAGAAGATGAAATGTAGGCTAGGCTCCAGGGGGCTTTCTAGGGAATACCCCACCAGAGCAGTCTCCTGATAGCTAAGGTATCTTCCTTGCTATAAAAGCAGCGATTGTTGAGCGCAGATTTTCAGTGGGCTCTGGAGGTTTAAAATCTTAGAAAGACCTAATTTCATTCAAAACTATCTGCTGGCTTTCTCTGGATTTTATATCTGTATGAGTACAGATGGAACACAGAAGGAATGATACACCATTAGCAAAAAATTTTAGTTGAATTTTCTATCTCCTCTAAACACCATCTAATGCTGTCAAGTTTGCTGTAGAATATTTATTGTTTTGACTATCTAAAAAGGATTATTTTTCTCCAGATTAAAAGCAGCACTTCAAGAGGGATGTAAAATGACATGATTTTTATTGCCTCAAAGTAGGCAATGAAAACTTTAATGTATCTGTTCCTATCCCAGGCATACCTATGAATATTTCTAAAGCACAGATATAATACTCCACCGATGTTTTTACTCCTGTTTTTGCTCTAGTTAAGTTAGATTTTTAACTCCAAAAGAGATCTATTTGCACGGATATTTACACCACCTGCCCTATTCCAATTCTTTGGGTCCAGTTTAAACATTCTGCAATGCCAGACTCCTGAATAGTTAAAAACTTCATAGGTGTGTGTAGTAACCAGACAGACAACAAAGAATTCCTAACACCCTGACTTTTAATGCTTCATATGCCTTCTTTTGTGAGGAAAACCCTGTAAGTGGAAGGATTCCAGACTGAACCTTTGTGCTGCCTTTTCAGGACATGCTGAGCATCACACGCTTCCCAAAGCCTGTGTGCAGTGAGGGTGACAATACACACTCCTGCGGCGTTTTTTTTTTCCCTTTCTCAAGATTTCAGTGTTTCTGTGTGACCTCCAGCGTTTAACTGATGACTATTCAGCGCATCACTTACAAAAAACAGCCATTCTAATTTCCTTTACATTCCTCCTCACAGAAATAAATCAGCATCCTGACTGATGGAAACACTTAGCTGCCAGTCACTCTGCCTTGTCCCCTCGCTGCCTCACGCCAGCCTGTGAGAGCTCCGGAGATGCAGGGAAGTGATTAAATTGTAACACGGAGCCCTGAGAGCAATAACTAAGTGAGCAGTTATAAACAAATAGCACAGTTCTTCATAATTCAGCGAAATGCATTATCTGGTTTTGTGCGTGGTTCTGAAAGCCAGGCAAAGCAGCAGAGCTTTTTTACTAATGCAATAGCGTTATTGCTTAATGGTGGAAAGCACAGGAGAGCAATACATGGTCTACAAATAAGAGCAAAATGTGCAAGCTTAACAATGCAAGTTTATCCTCCTTATGAATTACCTAGGCAGTGCTTTTATTATATGAGACCCATTGTTTCCTGATCTGCAAATTACTTCCTGAATCTACTAACTATAATGGGAGAAATGTATTTTTCAGTCTTGCGTTCTGAAAAAAAAAAATCACAATGAATCAGTCTAAACAGGTGAGACTGAACTGGCTGCAAGGCCAAGGTATTTCAAGTGTGCAATCTCTGGCTCCCTGTAACACTAGAGGATTTCTTTTTTAAGGTGGGAGCACAGAAATGAAAGGATTTAAGTGTAAATTATCCAATGATAGAACAATTCTGGAGTATTACCATGCGTGTGAAGGATTATTAAAGATCAGGTAGGATTTTTCCAGCCTTACTTCAGTCACCTCCAGGGAAACGAATTCTGCAACGCTCCGTAGGAAATAAAGAACAACCTGAGTATATTAAAAGACTCATGGATACAATTCCACGAACTACAAGCTTTCTTTGTAACTCAGATACCTCAAAGTGCACAACACTTTCATCACAGTGCTCGCATTTTGTGTGTCTCTGAAGGATGACATTTCCACTCCCCGACTTAGCATTTGCATGTCCTCAATTCTCCAGTAAGGGCCCAAGAAGAGTAATATCGGTTGCATTTATACATCTTCCTCCCCTTAAATTCCAAAACCACATCTCAAACTCATTTACCTAAGCAAAATGCCTCAGACACGTACAGCCATTAAACACACCATGATTATCCTGAGGAAGATAAGAAGCCATACTCCAGTGTAGTTTAAATTCTTCTCTCCCCCACCAACAGGAGTCAAGAGGAGTCTTGGTATCAATGACCCTCATGCTCTGTCTCACAGGAGTCATCAGATATAGCACATTTTATATTGAACCCACCAGTCCCAGGGTACCTCAGTGAGAACATAATCTGCACAAAATCTACTCTTCCAGTTACCTCTTGCACCTTTGGTCTCAAGGCCTGAAATTTCACCAGGAATTTGGGGCAGTTTATTTATGATGTGGCTATGAACAGTAACACTGCTAAATAATTCCCTTTCAATAAGTTACCTATTTAAATTTTCTCCACTCGAAGCCAGGGTAGGAAGCACCACCTGTGGATAAGGTTGGCTGACACTTCTCACTCCCTTTAATCACTCTGCAGCTTTGCCAGATTTTTAACTGTTCAGGCTACAATTCTACATTGTCAAGTGTATCTGCTTTGGGGTGATTTTCAGGACATAAAGGATGAATGGGTTGAATCACCTCCAAAATTTAGACTGTGGGGAACTACTGTGTTTTGACCATATTAAATAACCATAATGAAGTTGTATTTGAAAAGCTGAGTTGTGAAAGTGGGAGTAAGATTTGGTCTTCATATCACAGATCTGGTTTTCTTGCTAATACTAAAAAAAACAACAACAACCCCATCCCCCCCCAAAAAAACCAACCCAACAAACAGACAAAAAAAAAGCCACAAACCAAAAAATCCCAAACCCAGACCTACTTAAAATAAAAAATGAGATTTTACATTTGTCCAGGACGACTCCCTTATACCAAAATCCCACTACACCATCACCCCTCCTGCAGTCTCCATAAGGAACTAGAATGTGCACTCACATTCCTATAAAGATTTTCCTGGAAAATGGACTATTTCTTTAATTACTGCTTGGAACTGAAATCACACAGAACAGTGAAAGTGACAGCAAGAGGTTCATCTTTCCATCAAGGCACCCAGCAAGCTGNCAACCCAACAAACAGACAAAAAAAAAGCCACAAACCAAAAAATCCCAAACCCAGACCTACTTAAAATAAAAAATGAGATTTTACATTTGTCCAGGACGACTCCCTTATACCAAAATCCCACTACACCATCACCCCTCCTGCAGTCTCCATAAGGAACTAGAATGTCATTTACATTCCTACAAAGATTTTCCTGAAAAATGGACTATTTCTTCAATTACTGCTTTGAACAGAAATCACACAGAACACTGAAAGTGACAGCAAGAGGTTCATCTTTCCATCAAGGCACCCAGCAAGCTGCTGAGTTTGAATGGATAAAACACAAGAGTCAGAGCAGAGAAAAAAGGGATCGACTCTGATGGGCAGTCCTGTACCACAAGAAGCAGAAAAGAAGAATTTGTGAGTGCTGTTTAATCATGGACGACTTGGGAGGTTCAGTCTGGGAGTGAAGATGTAAAAACAGCTTCAGGGGAGGGNCATTTACATTCCTACAAAGATTTTCCTGAAAAATGGACTATTTCTTCAATTACTGCTTTGAACAGAAATCACACAGAACACTGAAAGTGACAGCAAGAGGTTCATCTTTCCATCAAGGCACCCAGCAAGCTGCTGAGTTTGAATGGATAAAACACAAGAGTCAGAGCAGAGAAAAAAGGGATCGACTCTGATGGGCAGTCCTGTACCACAAGAAGCAGAAAAGAAGAATTTGTGAGTGCTGTTTAATCATGGACGACTTGGGAGGTTCAGTCTGGGACTGAAGATGTAAAAACAGCTTCAGGGGAGGGGAACTTAACAGCAGATGGAGACAATCATTTATGAGAGGAGCTGCATCCAGATAAGGAGCCATGAGGAAAGGAGAGGGACCAGGAAACTGGGATTGAGAACTCACATGAAGAGCTTGAATCTCATTTGCCTCTCTTCAGGGTCACAAAGAACACAGCAGAAGCTACTCAAACCTAACGGTGCAGGTCCACAGGAAAAGAAAACCTGGTCTCGATGATGCACATGGATCTCAACACAATGGGATCTGATGCTCCTCCCCAGAAAAGAAGTTGTATCTTCCTTAATATATTAAAAGCAAGATCATCCTACCATTACTGCTGTACTTCTTGTTGAATATCATAAGCTGAATTATTCCAAATACTTAATTTCATTAGATGAATTTTCTAAGAAGACATAAATTAGGGCATATGGTTCATAATATTTTCACTTCCTTTCCCTGTAACCCATTTCACTAGTTTTACACTTCATCAATTTAAGCATTATGGCTAATAGGTAACATTTAATTCTGTCAAAGGAGGAAAAAAATCCAAGTGTCTCATTAGGAAGCTCTGATGGCCGTTTCAGAAAGTAGTGCTACATTTTCCACCGACATCCAACAGAGATGAAGACACCACAGTTGGAAGCACGTGCAGAACGTACAGGTTTCTGTGCAGGGCAAAAGCTTTTTTACTGCTCACTCGGGCACGAGGAAAAGTGGATCCCTGGGGAACAGAATCCCTGGGAGATTTACAGCTACACAACAGCAGTGCAAAGCACTAAACCAGAGCTCAAAAACATCTGGTTTACCACAGCTAAAAACTAAAGGCAAGCAACATTTTATTTACGTTAAGCACAACACATTCCTACACGGGTATCAACAATAATATATGAAGATTATCTAATGGCAGGAACAGCATCTCTAACTCCAGGAAAAACATCAGTAAAGCTGTTTTCTACCAAAAACTACGCACTGAAATGTGGCAATAATCTTTCAAACATCAACAGGTGCCAGAATATCACAAAAGAACAAGAAACACATGGAAAAGCTTTCACAAAATATGAAGAAGGCTGAATTCTCCATTACACACTGTCTGACTTAAAATCATCGCAAAAATTTACAAGGAGCTGTTTTACAAATCTTTGTGAAAGTGTGTGAACTCCTCTTCTTCAAAATAAGCAGGATACATTTCTGTCACATGCTAGGAATTCTTCTACAGGTGGTATCAGTGCCTTAAAAGCCTCAGTGATCAATCAGAATTATCACAGGAGGGGATTCAGAGTCGTGTCAGGTTTTTGAATGACAGAAGCCTGCGAGGCTTTGTACTACAAAAAGAGTGTTCAAAACTGGAATGCATAACCCAATCATCTACTCAAACTCCTGAAAAAGTAGGCCAGCAGATAAAAAACCTTTGAAAAAACCAACAACTAAAATGTATCCCACCCCAGTTTATTAACACATCGTTAGACTGTTTCACAAGTTGCTGTAAAATATGAAATTATTCACTGGATAAAAGGGAGGCCGTGGGTAGTAACATATTGTACCTGAAACAGCAGCTGTTTCTTTTCTGCACCTTGACTCTTCCCCAAGCTGCTTTTCCCATTGTATTTTTGAATTTTTGGGTACACTCTAACACAGCTCCTAAGGCTATAACTACGAAAACAAAAAGACAACCTTTAGCATGTGAGATTTGAGGTGGGAGGGTTGAAAGACTCTTCCATAGGTGCCAAAATCCAAGATTTCTCTTCCCAAGCATGATACACAGCACAGGAAGGGCATGGTGCTGTAGGAGCGAGTCCAGAGGAGGCACCAGGGTGATGAGAGGGATGAAGCAGCTCTGCTGGGAGGAACGGCTGGGAGAGCTGGGATTGTCCAGCTTGCAGAAGAGAACTTTGGTTCAGAAGTTTCCCTCTCACATTACTGCACAGAGATGCATCAAGAAACTTTACAAGTTATTACCGCTACCTCACCAAAAGGTTACGCCAGCGTTTTTCACTGGAAGGAAATTTCCTTTAAAAAAGCACTTTGTGAACTCTACTAGAAGTTGCAAGGCATTTCAGTCTCCCCTGTCTACTCCTCAACCTTTTATTACAACAATAAATAATATATGCAGTAGATTAATATTTAGAAGAACTTTACTCTCCTACTTGCATCATCCTTATAAATTATTCTCCTATTAATGAGTTATTTGATCTCAACATATTAGCACAAAAATTACATTGTTCTCTGTACTACTCTGTAACCTATGTGCTCGCCTTCTGCTAAAAGCTTCTCTTCAAAGTGCTATTATTAACTGTCAGGCATTGGAACTGTTCCTCCAGACATTATCCCCTCTACTTTCAAGACAGGCGGACAAGATTTTCTCCACTTTCTGCAAGTAAAGTACAAGCTAAAGTACATCTGAATACACAATTCATCCTATTTAGCACTGTGCTCTCCCTAATGTACCCACTGTGGCCAACGTCTTACAGGAAGCAATTGCTGGAACAATTAGGGCTCAGCAAGATTAATACACACGATGTTGTCATGTCTGCATCTTATCTCATGCAGTGATGCTGGAATGATAAAGATGCAGTCCAACAGAAGGGTGCCAGCAGTGACCAAACCTCTATAACCATCTCCTGGAACTCTAGGCTGAACTTTGGCATGCTGTATGAATGTTAAAGCTACAGAGCCATCACAAACTGCTTCTATTCCTGCTGATTATAACTTAATTTCAAGTCGCTCTTTTCACCTAACACCTGCAACGTTAATGTCTGAAATGGGAAGGAATCCTCCAGAGATCCTTGTTTCAGTTCTTCTGGTTTTTTCCAATACTGTTTGAATACACAACAGTGACCTTACGCTGATCTCCAGAATGGTTTTTTGGAGAAGAAACCAGATGTACACTAAATCAGCACAATTCCTGGTGGTTTCTTGATGCCTGTTTCTCCTAAAAATCCAAATCTCAGACTGTCTTGGAAAAATCCAGTGCTAGTCTTTCTCATTAAAAAAATTGTGCGCATAAGAAAATAAGATATATTCACTGCCATTCAATCTAAGAGTACTTCTCTTCCCTAAATTAATTAATAATCACAGTGAAACAACCAAAGATAATCCTAGCCCAACAAAATGAGAAAAGGTCTTACAGGTAGTCCAATACAGACACTAAAACTGGTATTATACCTGCTTCACTCACTGGCTACGTTGCAGATTATGTACACACTTTCAGCCACAAAGAAGGAAATCAACACTCTATTCATCAGGAAAATTTATTCTCGTGTTCCCAGATCCACAAGTTACTCTACCTGCACTATTTCCCTTCTCTGCACTGTCCTTCTCCCCATCTCCACCAAAAAGCTCCATCTGAAAACTCTGATTAGCAGAACCAGCCACCCACAATGTGCATGGGTCACTTGCAGTCTGTTCTTTGAACTAGAGACGATCTTTGCAATAAAGAACAGAGTTAGCTCTCTACACAACCCGAGCAATATTTTGAAGCTTGACGCGCATGATCTGCTCCCCTGGATTTCTGCTCCCTGGAAAAAAGGCAGCTCGACTTCAGGGACTGAGAACAGGATTCTTCTCACCTAAATTTCAGCTGTCAGGACTGGGCATCGTGTCTAAGTTAACGAATTCAGCTGCTTCTACAGGGACAGTCCTCCCTCTGCCATCTCTTCACCCCACCCAAGAATCCAACAGAAAAACTTATGCAAGAATGAAATATAAGAAACTCTACATTCAAAAGGGACAACCATACACAGGTATTTTGCTGGACCAACAGTCCTGCCACGAAGAAAATAGAGAGCTGCAACCAGAGCACCCTTATGAAAATAACTTGCTGTTCTTTTTCAAGCCAAAACTCTGCAGTGCTGAAGTCTCAGACCTGTTTTGAGGCTGTAGCAGAGTTATTTTTCTGGTGTTGTCTGACAGCATAAAGAAGATTTCATGTTCTCTCCAGGAGCATCCTGCACTGAAATCCAGAAACTGAGGCCGGGCACAGTGGGATTCACTCAGTAACAATTCTCACTTTTCTCTGAGGATCTGTCTGCACCAAATTCAATTAGCATTTGCTACAAATGTAACATAGCAACAGGGGACAAGCCCTCATGTGATGTAAATCAGTGTAGTGGCTCTGATTTGAAAGAACTTTACCAAACTTCATCAGCTGCAACTCTCACGCAGTGCTGGTGAATAGCTCACTCCATCACTAGGGAGGTAAGGACCATAAAATCTGAGTGCCAGGAACAGTAAGTGGTCAATTCAATTTGTTATCCTCTTTAGGACTTCTCAAACATTTTATTTCTCTTGTTTCCAGAAAGAAGAAAAATGGGTCAGAATATATAAAACTATCACACAGGGATGGTGGGTGGAAAACTTTCCTGGAGCCATAATGTGAGATTTGATTACTTCAGCAGCCACAAAGAAAAACCCCATTCATAAAAATAACCTTTATTAAACTCACTGATGTTTTTTTTTTTACTGTTTTTAAACTTGAGCTAACTGCCAGCATGCTGTGTGAAGTAGCACTTCCTGTTGATTTGTTTTGTATTAATTATAGCACAATTAAAAAGGGGAGTCTTTATTGCAAACAACTACCAGGTGGTTTAAAACCACAAACGGGGGCCACAGCATTTTCAAGTGACACTGTCAGTGTTACTGTGGCACACCAAACACATTTCCAAATGTATGCACATCCACATTGATAAAAATTCTAGCAGGGGAAAATCTTCATTATGTTTAAAAACTGGGGGGGAAATCCACCTACTGGGAAGGGTCCTGATATTTGTGGAATAGCTGCTAAAAGTTAAGACATGAACACCTAACAGGTCATCTAATCTTGCCATTAAAATGTCTGAATTTGCTAATCGGCCTCAGAGCTTGAAGAAAACTGACATAAGAGGCAGTAACAATAAAACTAAATTAAGTGTGTATTTTTTTACATAAAGGAATGAAAGGGAAAATTGAAATATTAATAAAATATTTGCTGCATTGACTGTTGATGAACTGAAAAGCAGTACAATTTCCTGAATACCAGCTGTGCTACATTAAAGTTCAGTAGTATTTTGCTTTTTTTTTCCTAATTAATTTTATGCTTGGCTTAACTATGTAGCTACTTGGAAATTCCTAAGCCTGGAATCCTCTACAGCACCAAGTATTCAGTGGGGCCCTTCATCACTAAGCTCAGGATGAAGGAAGAAGAGGCTCCAACCCCACCACAGCCACAAGCAAAATATGAGAGGTTAAGTAGTATTTGGTTTGTAAAGGTTACACAAGGAAACCAAAAAAGGTAAATTCTTCATGCTAACTATTTGTTAAAAATATCCTAAATACAGGAAAAGCTTTTCTTTCCCCCCATCAATCCTGACAGATATTATGAGAGAGGATTAAAGGAAAGGTATGAACTCAATGAGGGCAGAATTCGAGTGACCTAATCCACGTTAATCTGGCAAAAAGCACATGCCAATGGAAGTGTTCTGGCCACTCTCAGGCAGAGACTGATAGGTCCTGGAAAGGTTAAACAAGTCAAAGTGTTCTTTTTCCTCTGCTGTTTTAGCATAATTTATTAAGCTGTATCTCAAGTAACCAGGAACAGAAATGAAGCTTTTTTTTTTTTACAGTGTAAAAAAACACTACTCACAATTTTTCGCTCAGTTACTCCAATTATTGAAAATAAATTTTATAATCCTTTAGGTTAAGAAACAACCAATATTGATGTGTGCTGCTCTCTAAGTAACTGCTCTGTCAGTAGGGTAGAAAGTTAAGTAAGAGAAAACTATGAAATGTGTATTGCATCAACTGGATTCCCAGTAATCCAAGTTCTTCAAGAACTTCAAGAGCAAAGAACTGTTTCCAGGTAACTGTCGGCATGATCTTGAAATTCTGCAGACTCAAAACTTTCCTAAGCTTCCCAAGAATAAACCTGTGCAGATTTAGAAAGTTCTTTTCTGAACATAGATAGATGGATTGATAAGGTTTGGAGTGTATCTTGGAACAGACTGATGGGTGCTGCTCTCTACAGAATAACATCAGAAAAGGGTTTTGCACACCTGAAATTGCTGTAAGAGGCCACAACTGCAGTGCCTGGATGCTGATCAGATCCCAATGAGCTTCAAAACATGCTGGCCCCAACAAACACCCTCAGCAACCCTACAATCACCCACATCAAACCCCACCAGAACCCCTATCACAGTGATGACAGAGATTATTTATACTGCATTTTGCTACAAAAAGCATTCTGGGGAGATTCCAGCTCCATCTTCAGTAATAATAAGAAGACTCTGTATTAGAAGACTCTTGATTATCCTCAGTACCAAACAACAGTACATTCACATTCAGGTATGAATAATTCTAGCAGCCTTAGTATTCTGTCTTGATTGTCTTCCTCTTCACAAGTGTCCTCTAAATGTAATTTTCCAGTAAGTACTCACTGAGGAAAAGCACCTCCCAAGACCTCAGGGACATTGCCTAACATCTAAATCTGAAGTTTTGCAAGACAGCAATCTGCCTGCAAAAAGAAAACAAAACAGCAAGCACACATGCATGATAGGATTATTTGATCCAATACAATATAAATTAGGTCAGACTCCTCTCTGGAGAATTCTGAGTCAAGAACTAGGTGGTCCACTAAATTTCTATTCATTTGCCTTCAGGCTCTGGGAATTGCAAAGACTCTCAAGAAACTGATGCCGCTCTACCCACAAGAGCAATCACTATTGGAGGTGGGAGGGGTGAGGAATCTCTCAGTTGTAACTGCTTGACAGTACCTGGAGACCTGAGAAATCTTTATGTAGTAAAAAGGGCAGCTAATGAATCTTTTGAATCTTTGCATATATATATATATATCCATACACAGAGACACACAAAATTCAATACAGAAAAAAACTGCAACTGCCCTATTTTTTTTATGTTGTACATATAATAAAATCACAGAATAGTCTGGGTTGAGAGGGACTTAAAGCTCATCCAGTTTCAGTCCCTGCCATGGGCAGGGACACCTTCCACTATCCCAGGTTGCTCCAAGCCCTGCCCAACCTGGCCTTCGACACTTCCAGGGATCCAGGGGCAGCCACAGCTTCTCTTTTTCCCTGTGCCAGGGCCTCGCTACCCTCAAAACAAGGAATTTCTTCTGAGAAAGAAAAACCTAAGAAAACATTCTTATCCTTAAGATAAGAATATAAAACATAAGCACAAATAACAAAACAAATATAAAAGATAAGATAAAATACCCTTAAGAGAAGTAACCTCTGCATCCTCATTAAACCAGGAGTAATGGAATGACTCTGTAGAAAATGCAAAGGATCACGGGCTGCAGGTGCCTGGAGCCTGCTCCCCCAGCAGCTTCTGCTCAGGAACACTGCATTTTCCAAAGCTCACCCACAGCCATCCTCCTCCCTGATTCCATAAGTAACTGAAGGAAATCTTCACGCCTCCAAGGGCCATAAGTCCATGTCAAGAGCTTCACACATCTCAGGAGAGGACTGAGCCAGAGCAGGATGTGACAAGCAGCCCTTCAGCAACGCTGCTGCTCCGCTGTGGATGGATCTGGTCAGGACACGCAGCTGTCTGAAGGGCTGGGGACAGCTGCTGCCCCCACAGCTGGGGACACGACAGCCTCTGCACCTGCACCAACACTTGGGTCATCCCAGGGAACGAGCCTCACTCTCACTCCGCAGAAAGCAATATATTGATTAAGAGACAAAAGCTGACAGGTCTTGCTTGTCTGGTTCTTCAACATGGCACCACCTTGAGACAGATCCACCACTGCAAACAGGCTGTGCAGACCCACTGTCACCAGCAAGGCTCACACTGGTGGGCTCTGACAGAGGATTTGTGCACGTGGCTGAACCACTTAGATAACAAAGTTAAGGACTGAAAACACTGCTTACACCCGGAACACTTGAAAATGTGTGTGACAGCGGTGTAAGGTTAAATACACAGATACAGGTACCCTTCCAGGAACTCACAGTACTGGGTTTACTCACCTTCTCTAAGTTGTGACAATTCTGCTGCCTTGAAACAGAAATGGGAGATTGATTCATGGATGGAATTCTTAAACCACCACCATGAAATGTCATTTGGCTGCACTTAGACTGGGCAAAAACTAGTGTTAAGGGCAAAATACAGAGTTGCAGGCTCTCTTTGTGACAAATCAAAGTATGGAAATGAAAATGTTTCAATCTGATTAATTACTTGGTTTAAAATATATGCTTTTCATTCTACTGTATCAAAATATTCATAATAAAACAGTGCAGCTGATGAAGTCAAGCACTGCCTTACAAAGGCTGGCAAATTTGCAGAACAGCACTTGAGGTTCAGATTAGTAAAATCCTAATGAATATCTACTCTAATACCCATGTAATTGCAGGGAATGCATTTGCAAGTGGTACAATTAAAAAAAAAATAAAAAGAAAGAAAGAAAAAAACACTGGTACAATGGAAGTCCAGACTGTGATTTTAGTGTCAGTTTAAGACACTGAAGTGCCATCCTGGAAGAATGAAAATCCCATTTAAAGGGATGCCAAGAAATGAAGAATCACAATAAAGATTTCCAGTTCTTTCCCAGATTACAACATGCTTCTATCTTTCACTGTAAGTACCAATGCCAACAATTCTCAATTCCATCACTTTTGTCCCAGGCACCAAAATGGTTTCCACACGTTGTTAATGATTGCTTTATCCCAAGTGCTCATCTCTTCCTGAGCACTGCTGGAGGAGCTGCCCAGCACAGGCTCCTGAAGACTTCCCTGGACCTAAATAAACATTGCTTTTGCACTGCATGTTGCACTTCCTTCTGGGAGCCAGCACCTGGCAGCTCCACACCTCATCTTCCTGCCCATAAAAACAGGTTAGTGCAGGACTTACTTTATCTCCCAAAAGCACCAGGCAAATAAATGCCTTGAAGACAGAGCTGGTGCTGTAAGAATGAAGCCACAGAAGGGCTGAAGGCAAGCACTGCTGAAATAACACCAAATAGAACAGGACATATGAGAGACCAAGTAATAACGTAGCTTTGTTCCTAAGTAATTGGCTAAGCAAACGTATTGTGATCCAGCAACTCTGATTAATTCTGCAAGAATGCTTGGGTAGTGTTTATAAAAACCAAGTCATTACCTTGACTAAACATTGACTTGGACAGTTAACTTTAACCATCAAGACCTTGACTAAATATTGACTGGGAAAGTTAATTTGAACTATAACATCTAGAAAATCGTGTTCCTCTTTGCTAGTATTTGCTATCACTTTAAAATGCAAACAGGGTCATAAAAATAGAGGTTCTCCCACTTCACTGATATTTAGTTGCTGAGCTTGGCTGTTACATAAATATCATGCAAAAAGTTGAAATATAAAATATTTAATAGACAATGGGCCTGTTATGGATGGGAGAGAATGGTCAATCTTCCTTTGCTTGAGCAAGGACCCATCAAAAGTACTAAAAAAAACTATCACAAGGCTCACGTTCTAGATTTATTTTAATACATATATGCAGCAGTTTTACAAATTTTGCAAATTTTAGAAACTGTGCCTTGCCCAAAGAGTCACACAGGCTGATCACCAGGACAAGGGGTTCATTCTATACCTCTACTTTTTACTAGCAGCTACTCCAAGTCTACATCCTCCACTATTGGTTTCACTTCATCATGTGAGGCCATGGGTCAAAGGACACACACAGGGTCTTTCACTGGCTGAGTTAAAAAAAAGAAAAAAGAAAAAAAAGAAAATCAATTTCAATCCTCCTAAGATGAAACCACTGATGTGTGCAGTCACTAAGGTCCCAAAGGTAATCCTACAAGAAAACATGATGGTGTCCTCCATCACTGTGTTGAGATACTGTTAAAAGTGCAGCAAAATCACCTATGAGGTACAGTGCAAGATCAAAACACTCCAAACAATAAATCCATATTTCTAGACCAGTGCGAGTAGTGCATTTGATCTGTGAAATGACATAAAATGGTAATGACAGGGGGGCAAGGAATCTTATGCTTCAGGAAGGTGCTATGTATGTGGATAAACAAATAAATAATGCCGTGGATCCAGCACTAATTCCACCCACAGTTTCAGCTCAGGAGCTTGAAAGTCCCTTTTAGCTTTATGCTTTGATTCCTTTTTTAATACATCAGCTGCCTTTAGCACACTGAATGAAAAACAGCTTAAGAGCAAATATAAAAGACATAAATCTGAGCTACGAGCGAAAATACCAAACTGGTGAAAACTTGCTCCTCCATTATTTTCGAGTATAGCAGTAAGGAACAGATTGATACTGGTGTTACGGGGGGTGAGGGTGGGGAATGAAAGAACAATAAACAATACAGTCATCAGTAGTTTAACACAGCGCTGTGTCTTGCAATGGAAACATACTGTGAAACAGCTTGCGAGATAAGCTTCGTCAACGATAAGTAATTTTTATTCCGTTTGAGTGGCTGAAAACAATAAACATGATTAAATGCTTCAGACATGCATTCAGAATTTAGACAAATGGCAAAGAGTTCCAAGGACTTCGCCTTTAAAACTGCTTCGGGGAAAGACCTGGGAATTGACTTAACCGGTTTGAAATGTACAATGAAACAGAAGTTCCTCGGGAAATTAAAAACTTCCCACTCGTCTGCAAGCTCCAGGACTCTCCAGCCCAGCAACCAGCTTTTTTATGTACTGTTCTTTCCTAGGATTACTGTTCCCAGTCTCCCACCCCACCACTCCACCACTCAAAGAGACATTTCAAATGTGCCGGTCATGAACCTGAGCTCCCAGGGTGTCAAACACCCTCGAGAACACCAAAGGAAGAGGTGGCTCTGGGGAGTTCATAGTCCCGTGCTTGTCCTGCCGGCCCTTGCGGGCTCTGTCACCGCTGTCCTGATCCAGCCTGGCAGCATCTCCTGCGAGCCCACCTTCCCCCGGCAGCGCTCTCAACTTTCATTCCCGGCTGCCNGGCGCCATTTCCCCGCCGCTCCTCAGCGCGGCGTCCCCCGGCCCTGCCGCACCTCCCCGGGCAGGGCAGCGCCGGCGCAGCCGAGCCGCATCCCAGCCCTCACTCAGCCGGCTCCCAGCCCTCAGCCGGCTCCCGGCTCTCGGCAGGCTCCCTGCCCGGCAGCGGGGGGCGCTTCCCGAGGAAAGCGGGCACTACCGCGACCGATCGGCGCTTCCAGCTGCGGGGCGGCAGCGGCCGAGGCTCCCGGGAGCGGCGCATCCCGGGGACCCCCGGCACGGCGGCGCGGCGGGGGGAATCCCGCAGCCGCATCGCGCCTGTGGGTCCCTCCTCTATTTATTCCTACTTGCCCCGCTGCGGGGGATGGCGAAAGCGCCGCCAGCCCTCTGCCCCAGAGCTCGGCTGGGTGTGGGGCAGCCCCGCACCGCACTCCCCCGGCAGCCGGCAACTTCCCGCGACTCGCGGGGGGTTCCAGCCCCTTCCCCGCCTCGGGGGGACGGGAGGGAGCGGGAAGGGGAGAAGGACGGGCAAAAAAAAAAAACTTCCTTGGGAGAAAAGCTGCCTTTCCGTGCGTGCTGCGGGGAGGGGGTCCCCGCTGGCAGGAGGAGCAGCGCTCCCGGCTGAGCCCCCAAACCCCGCACCTGCCGCCGCGCCGCCCTCACGACCGGCCGCGCAGGGGAGCGGGGACCGGCCCTCTCACCTGCCCCAGCGNTGGCTGCTCCTGCTGACTCGGTGGCCGCGCACGACCCCGAAAAGCGAGCACTCCAAAACACTCAGATCATCGGGGGGTGGTCGCGTTTTTCCCTAAAGCAGGAGCTGCAAAGGCGAGGCGCGTGAACCCGCAGCACCTCTAACGCAAGCGGTCACTCTGCACCCGCTCCCCTGACCAGCGCTGCCCAGCGCCGGGGGCCGCTGACCGGGGGCTGCTGACCGGGGNGCGGGGGGAATCCCGCAGCCGCATCGCGCCTGTGGGTCCCTCCTCTATTTATTCCTACTTGCCCCGCTGCGGGGGATGGCGAAAGCGCCGCCAGCCCTCTGCCCCAGAGCTCGGCTGGGTGTGGGGCAGCCCCGCACCGCACTCCCCCGGCAGCCGGCAACTTCCCGCGACTCGCGGGGGGTTCCAGCCCCTTCCCCGCCTCGGGGGGACGGGAGGGAGCGGGAAGGGGAGAAGGACGGGCAAAAAAAAAAAACTTCCTTGGGAGAAAAGCTGCCTTTCCGTGCGTGCTGCGGGGAGGGGGTCCCCGCTGGCAGGAGGAGCAGCGCTCCCGGCTGAGCCCCCAAACCCCGCACCTGCCGCCGCGCCGCCCTCAGGACCGGCCCTCTCACCTGCCCCAGCGAGCCCTCTCCTCCTCGCATTCCTCTGCTCCCCATCGTGGGCGCAGCAGCTGCTGTTATTCCTTAGGATACACATGGCTCGTCCATGCTGGGAGAGCCGCCTTCCCGCGCCGCCTGCCCTCTCCGGCCCCGCCAGCGCGGCGCTGAGGCCAGAGGGAGGGGAAAAGGGAGGTGTGCGGCGGAGGAACGCTGCTGATGAGGGGTCGGTCTCCACCTCCTCCTCCTCCTCCTCCTCCTCTCCCAGGGCTGGGGGTCTCAGCGGCGCTGTGCAGCTGGGCAGGGAGAGGGGGACGGGCGGGGAGGGGGCNTAATGAGGCATTTAGGGCTGTTACCTTCCGAGTCAATGGAGGAAGCATATTTAGCCTAATGCACTCGCTGCCGAGCCAATAGGTCTGTTGCAGGCGGATCAGAAGTCATGGAGAGACTCTCCTTTCAACACAAAATTCACGACCCATTAAACTTATTCTGTGATAACAGCTTCTTTACAAACGGAGACCCATAGAAAACAGAGGCTGTCATGCACTTCCCGAAAGGATTTACATACAGAGAGAAGTACATTTGCCAGGTTATTGCCATTTTACCAGTATTATCTCCAATCAATGCATAAAAGCTGTACTGCTGTCGCTAACCGAGGTATAAATGACTAAAAGAAAAGCTTTTTGCAGCCTCTAGATAGATCTGATTCACCCCCCGGGGCTGAGTGGCCACGTCTCCCTCGGCTGACAGGGAAGAGGGCTCAGACCATTGGATCTGATCAGGAATTACGAGCGAGATGTTGTGCGGGACGCGCAGATACCCAACTGCTGATGTGCACTCCCCGGGATGACAGCCAGGCAGGGATCACCAGGATGCTCACACGGTACAAAGGTGTCTACAGGTTATTTGACCTCCACCTGACAGGCAGGAGAGCTGAACCAATGTGGCAACACACTTAACAGGGCAGGGAGCAGAGGGAAAGGCTGAGCGAACAGATTGATTGAAAGTACATGCACAGATCCGGTAACATTCTCAAATATTATCAGTTTCATCTCCCTCAATTATTCTTTCTGCAGCACATTAGGTATTAAGCATAAAAGATAACGTCATGTAATAACCTTTACAACATAAAAAAATTCAAAATTCAAGCCACATTTACAGAAGTAGTTGATGCAATGGAGCTTTTCACTATAGACCTGTTTTCTTCATTTCAATTTATTACAGAAATGAAAGGTCAGATTCTCAATTGAACCTACTTATTCTAATGTGAATTTAAAAAAGTAAGTTCTAGTAGTCAACTTCATTGCAGCAGAATTTCCTATTGGTGAGAATTTCACCATCTAGGAAGACAAAGAACTAAAGGAGAAATAAAGTAATTTTTTTCATTAGGAAGTAATAACATTCTTCAGGAGACATGCTTGTCCATATGTATTAGGTCCAGTAAAATACTGGTGATCCTTAGTTCCCAAAAGGCAAATTTTTTTGTTGGGGAAACAGTAAATGAGCTGCTCTTACCCTTTGACCAGAGCACAATAAAACGAAGTTGCATTTATTGTGTTCCTGGCCTCACTGAGGTCCTGGAGTTTACAGCAGGGGTGCTGGCAGTTGACTGAGAAGGAACTTTGAGTAGTATAAAACTTCATTCCCATTCATTTCTGAAATGTATGGATGCAAGTCACACTTGCTAATAATACTTTTTAAATATAAAAGACTACTAGCTCACAGCTTGTAATATGAATGCAAATGAACTTGTAATTATACTATGCAATTTTCTACTTTAAAAAAAAAAAAACAACTATGAAAATAGAACAGACCTGAAGAGCAATATGCACTGCAGTTCTTCATTGTGTTCCTTCATTATGCAGGAGTTGCCATAAGCAATCTGCTCTGGTTTAATGTAAAATATTTTTTAGGCCATAACTTTGCAACACAAACTCTCACATGAGAACATGTATTTGGTCCCAGTTCCTTCTCTCTACTGAAAAACATGACCAAGAAGCCAAGGAGCAAGAAATTTGGTGTGAAGTCTGACAGCTTTCATTTGTGTTTATCTGTAAAGCTTATTTAAACTCATCATTCCTATATTCTCCTTTCTGATGATGCACTGTGCCATCACCAATTACACGATAAACCATTAACAGTTATATATTAAGATCTGTAGGCCAAAAAATGTCATTTCCACCAAACAGCTGGAGGAGCTGAAGATTAAAACCTGGAAATGTGGTTCTCAACTATTTTTCCAATAGTCACGTCTGCAGCTCTCAGTCACTTACTACTTGCTAAAACAACTAAAGGGAAAGTAGGATCAGCTGAGCTCCTGAACAGATTTGTACTAACAGGACAATGATCAGAATCTATGTAAGTGTTCCTGCACACATCAGTTGAGAGAAGGATGAATTCAATCTAACAAACAAGAGCACTGTACGAATTTTTAGAAGAATTGCCTCGAAACAACATTAAAATATCCACCACTGATACCTGTAGAGCTGGATTCTAAGTAATTTGCTACACTACCCAGTTTCAATAAGCACTGCAATTGCTAGTAAACCACTGCACCCCGCAGAGCAAAAATGTTTACCTGCAAATAAGAGATAATTTGCAGGATAATTGTTGACAGTGAATTCGCTGATAATTCACAGTCAAGGTTTCTGACTCCCTAGGAAAAGAGTAATCAAGAAACTTCCCAGTTTCACCTCAGAGTAAGTTAATCAGCATCGGTGTTGTCCAGCTGCAAACCTGTGTTTCTCACATGAAACGCCAAGGCAGAATGCACACTGTAAAACCAGCATCATCCTGCAAAAACGGCAAACCACTGGCCAAAAACCTGTAGGACTGTTGTCAGTGCACATGTGTGACAGCCATTGGCATTAATGAGAACTGGACATTCCCTGCGATGGAATACAGGCCCTGCCTTCATTAAACTAATTAATGTATCCCAAGCTGTGCTGATCATAAAGGGCTACCAAATAACGGTACAGAGAAATTTTGAGGGATGTTTGAGAAGGAGCTTTTGGTGGTGCTTTCAAAGAATCTAGAAGTGAAAGATACACAGTGTTACACTTTGTGGGATTTAAGTGGGATTTTTGGAGGGGGCATTCATTATCTGAAAAGAGAGTCAGCCATTATTTCTTCAACATCTTACTAAAATATAGCACAATGTGCAGACCCATCCCTTGCCAAGTGAGCTCTCAAGATGTCAACCTTCTTATAAAATCCCTCTTCACATTTACTGATCTATATTGTAGCCCACAGCAGGATCATCTTGATCACTCTGGAGATACTCCACGTGAATAGTTCAGCACACAATAGTGATTTCAGTTTAATAAGTTCCTCTAAGGCAATTAGGCACTGACTGAAAATAGTATCTGCTGCATTATCAGTAGCTATGGTAGCCCATCTCTTACTGCTGTAGCCACCCAGTGAGCTCCTTTAGCCATTCAGCAGGAGAATTAATCATGATTTGGTTTCATCCTGGATTTTCTCAAATGCAAAGAAACTCAGCTCTCTCATTCCACTACGGATCTACTGGGATACTTCCTCAGAGACACCTCAGGTGACTGAGCAGAATATGTTGCTCAACACTGCTCTTACCCACCAAAAAAGATCTTTGTAGAAAAACTGTGGTGGCTCTTCATGAAAAATGGGAAGCCACTCCATTTTCTGGCAGTGACATACCAGGAAGAGGTTATGATAATTCTTGCCCACACAGTGCAATCTGATTGAAAATGCATTATCCCCAAAAAATCACTGACATCTCTCTATTAAAAGCCAGCATGTGGAAATACTCAAAATGGAATTAAGTCTTGAATGTTCCAGAGATTCATCATTGGTTTCTGAAAGTAGATTTTCTACTGTATTGTGGCTTGATCACAAGGGGACCCTTCCTTTCATGCATCTCAACAAAGATTGCACAACCTTGTAGTTACACATGCAAAAAGGGATTCAGGAGCTTGGTTCAGATCCGAGCTTTGTCACTGACTAGTTTGTGATCTTGGATAAGTCAACCCATATTCATTTTACGCCCACACCTATGTCAGAAGCCTCCTATGAGAATTTCTCCAGGAACGCTTGGAAAGACCCCAGAGACAGGCAAGGACATACATAAATACTAATTATTGTTATATACGTGACCATTCATTCCATTTTGAGCCCTGGGAGGAAAAACAGAAACAGGATCTTGTCATTCTATCTGGTACCCCCGTTATTCTCCGTCACATATTCAAAATGTTAGCGAACTAACCCTACTGCAAACACTTTCCTCAGCTGCAAATGAGCAGCTCCAACAAACAGTCCAAGACTGCCCCTCCAAAATCAATTTATCTTCTAGTAGATGGCAACAAGTAGATGCCTGTCCTGCCAAATAATGGGATTTGTGACAGTACTGGAGATTATGAACCACATTATTTCCCAGATGCCCACGAAAGAGTCTGTGATTCTCCAAGAACAGTGATCAACTTCTTCACAAATCCAAACTGCTTCGTATTTCAAATCCTTTTTGGCAAGGTGCGTTTCCTTTCACAGCCAATTAACTGCAAACTAATTTGGAGAGGGTTTGCTTTTGCAAACATAAGTGTCGGGTTCCAACAGAGAACATGTTGCTAAGAGCATGATATATGCACGCATTCTGAGTTCTATTGTTCTCTCATTCCCCCCAGACACCACTGATGATCCACACAGAGACATCTCAGAAATAATAAACGCCTTTCTAGGAGAACTTCACAGGTAAAGAAAATTTTCAGCATCACTTATATCCTGAAAACCCCCACGTTCTGCACCACCTTGCAAAGTGCTCACACTAACTTGAACACACATGGACAGCAAAGGGCACCCACTATGGAAAATGTATTTCTACCATGAAAATACAGAGTATCTGCTTCACAGAGATGTCCAAAATTTGTCTTGACTCTGGATTAGAGAGTAAAAGGGCGGTTGAAAACTCTAAACTCTCCACTTCTCCAGTAAGAAAGCTTATTGCAGCTTGTTCTTAAGGTTTTGTCTACTCCAACAAGCAGCTAACACATTTAAGCTCTCTGATTTGGACTTCTTTTTACTAAATACATATTTATCTTCATTATTTATTCATTTTTAGATGTAGCTTTACAACTGAAAACTTCAGACTCAGAGGTTCCTAAAGATCGTGGCTGTTGTCATATTCCATGATTTTGACAGCAAAAGATCCACTTGCCATTGTAAAAATCATTTTTTGTTAAAAAGAGACAGATGAACACGGTATTTAGAGCTGCATTCCCCTCAATTTCTGCCAAAATAACAGCTATTCAGGAGACAGCAATTGTGTGTAGTGAATGTCCTCAACAAGTGAGGTTGTTTTTCATTTCCTCTTATGTCACATTACATTTTCCTCTTTATATTTCCTTTTAAATATTTAGACAGAGCAGAGAGTTTTAAACGTGTCATTGACACAAATAAATGTTTAGGCAGTCAGTCTACCTTGGGTTCAGCTCTTGTCAGATCTGATAAGTTAAATATCACTGGATCTGGCCAGTAATTGGATGGAAGACCTCTGAGGAAAACTCAAGTGCTGAAGCAAGTGCCACTGGTTACTCAGTAGGTGTTTTTTTAACCTCAGACTCATCCTGAAATACGCCCTCAGCATGGTATCATGAGCACTAGCTGAAAAAGGCATTTTCAAGTAAGATTTAATGTGTTATTTCTGTTAGGCACTAGAAAGGCTTCCCAACACCTTCCTTTGAAAGTTGCTTAGCCCACTTTGGAGTTAGTTGAGCCCGCTGCTACATAAAGCTGTATCTGAAAGTATGAAATCAATTTTTCATCATTTTCCTTTTAATAATAATGCATTTTTAAAACCTCTTGTTTAAATACTAACTTGTACATTTCTTTGCCTTTCATGCTTCATTCCTGACCTTTTCCTTTACCCTCTCATTATGTCTCTGAGTCCAGCTCATGGACATCCCTGCCCGTGGCAGGGGAGCTGGAATGACATGATCTCTAAGGCCTTTTCCAACCCAAATAATTCTCTGGATACCACAGCATTCATGTTTCCTTTTGCCATTTCAGAACCAGCACCAGCATTTCCAAGCTTGGATATAATCCCTCTTTAACGGCTGCTGATTATTGACTCCTTTGTCACTGCTTCTTGATGACTTTACTAGAGCACATGGTGATGGGACAAGGGGGAATGGCTTTAAACTGACAGAGGGCAGGGTTAGATTGGATATTAGGAAAAAATCCTTCCCTGTGAGGGTGGGGAGGCCCTGGCACAGGTTGCCCAGAGAAGCTGTGGCTGCCCCTGGATCCCTGGAAGTGTCCAAGGCCAGGTTGGAGCAACCTGGGATAGTGGAAGGTGACCCTCCCTTGGCAGAGGGGTTGGAACTGGAAATAATCTTTAAGGTCCCTTCCAACCCAAACTGTTCCATGATTCTATGACAAAGTGGGACTGACACTGGCAGGAGCACTCCTCCCTTCAGGCTGTGGGATACGTTTGGGCCAAGGACTGAGGAATTCTGTGGGGCTGCTTCACCCGCTGATGAACCCAGGACCTCCATGCACGTGGCTCAACAGTAACAAGCGCCAGTTCCAATACAAGATCTCAGCGCTCTGAGACCGCTGAAAAGCACCATGAAATTCCTGGCCAGGTAAAACCACTCCTGGGATGTGGATTTTCCCTTGTCCAGCACGGAGGCTGGACCCTGGAGCTCCCAATCCCCAGGCACTCCACACAGTGAGGCTCTGCACCAGTCTGGAAGCCTCAGCTCCAGGCAGCATGCCAGAGTTCAGCCAAACATATTTGCCTAAGTTGATATTTCTGTAATACATTTCAAAACATGACAAATCATTACTTTCCGACGTTTGCTATTCATATTTTCTTTTTCTCTTTACGCTTTCCAGGCAGGAATGGAAATTGCAAGTGCCACCATAGCAACTCAATGCAATAATATAAATCTTCAAATAACAATTTAAATGAAGGATGCTTGAAGTATTTTTATTTTGTAATAAATTTATAGGTGTCAACTAGATCAGGGCTTCCTTTCTAAAGGGGTTTTGCTGTTTATCTAAAAAGACAATCCTTCACTTGAAAGAGTTTATAATGTTAGCCTGAGACAAAACACTGAGGTTTAAAAGAATATCTCAAATACATTCTATTTATTTGTATTAGGAAACTACTCACTGGCACTCACTGGAATTTAGGTTCCTAAATGTCTACGTCTTTTTTCATTCCTGACTTTCTTGTTCACATTTAATAAGAAATTATGACAGAACCAAGACAGAATCTATACAACCCAGTTATGGAGTCCTCATCCACTGCCACAAAACCAGGATAATTTCAAAGATCGTTAACAAACGGGATTTTTAAAAGGCTGGCAGTTGTCATATGCTTATGGCCCAGCTTGAGACTACACAGCGTATACACAGGAGAGATTATAGGTTTTCAGATATGTGGTTCCTGTGGCTAAGGTGGTATTTCTCCAAGTCAGGCTAACACTCAACAAATAAGGGGATACAGTGGCTCCCCTTCAACCCAACACGAGGGCCAAGTTTCAGTTTTAGATGCGTTTTAAACACACATTATTGCAACTTTTGGAAGGCTGACTTTCACTTGTATTGTGCATTAAAGACTGAATCTCTGTGCCAACCTCTAACGAAACTGCCCAAACCAGCAGCATCAGGATCCTGAGAAGTTACATGGAATCAAGGTTACTCACAAAATAAAATGAACTCTGAGGTATTGTTAAGCCAAATAACTCGTTCCTTTCTGATTCTTTCATTTCTCATCAACATCTGCCTAAGTCTATCTCCTCCTGTTTCCTCAACATAAAAATAAATTTGAAGAAGAACACCAAGATGTTTGTCAGCTTTCAGAGCAGGGAAAATCCACATTGTTTAAAAAACATGATATTAAATACTAAATATTTTCATTCAGGACTTAAATATATCATAGACATGGTCTTTAGCAAGGAAAAAAAAAGTCAAAATTTGATTAAATAGCTAATGAATTACAAAAGACCTATAGCAGCCAACTGAATAGTTACCTTCTGCTGAAATACAAGTCCCTGGGAGTGACAAATGTCAACAAACAACACAGCTCAGGAGTGGGTGGTAGGCAAGACTAGATCCATCTGGCCTGTTGATGAGGAAGGAGGAGAGCTGTAAAACGCGCGGCTCCGGAATGTGACCAGGAGCACATATGCCAGGATGAGAAAACAGGAGTGTGCAGCAGCTCCCCCAGCCTCGTGCCCTCGTGGCAATCCCAAATCTGTGGGAACGTATGCTCCAGCCCTGCCTGGCGCTGTCCATATTTGTGCTCGGGACACGATCCCCCTGAATCCAGCAGGGATGGGAGAATGTGCAAATCCTGGGAAAATCTGCTGAAATTAAACAGAACTTGCTGACATTTGTATCCAGGTAGCCATAAATCCACCCTCCCACTTTTGCTGCTCTGGGAACATCTTCCTTTCCTGGTCCACGGGGGGTTTTGCAGTGTGCCTGGCACACCTACTCCCTGCTTTGCCTCTGCCACAGTCTGGGAACTGAATCCTCCTGCTACAGAGCACTGATTTGCTACACCTCCCCAAGCTGAGCTGGGGAAGCATGGCTTTTTATATGTGTTTTGATGAGCCATCAACTATTTGAGATACTATTCGTGCTCACCAACGGATTCTGAAATGAAACGAAATCTGCCTCTCATCACATGCACAACAGGATATAACAGATGTCACAGAGGAACCAAGTAATAGCAGTTTTCATGGTTGGATTCAACAATTACTTCTGCGCTCCACTCTGCGGCCTCTGCCATAAAGCCCAATAAAAATGAGACACCTGCCCCCAGGAGTCCAGTGTAAACTTGAATAAACAAAGCCTGGCAAGGCCCTAGCCAGAAAAGCACCCAGAGACACATCTTTCACACTAAAACCCACCCAAGAGTTAGGTTATACCTAATCTTGAGTGCACTGTGCCCTGTTGGAGCAAAGAAGGATGGAGAAAGGACAAGCCTGATGTCTCTTCTGGGAAGAAGTAAGAATATTGTGTTCATGCTTGCACTACAATCTCACTCTCCTCAGCAATATCTGCCGGCAGGAACGGTATCCCCTTGGGAATTCCACCACTGACCACTTGCAGCCACTGTGAAAACGCTGTAACCCCCACCTTCTACAAAACAACAGCATCTGGCAGCTCCTTCCCAAAGCCTCTCTAGATGAAAAGCCCAATGAAGATCCTTTTCTTCGGCTCATTGCACAGGAGTTGTACATGGCTTTTCTGTCCCCGTGCAATTTTCTCCTGCAATGTGTACTCAAGGTTAAAACGCTGTCCTTTCTCCTTGGTGATATCTGTCACTGAACTATCAAAGTGTGCATGTTAGAGAGCCTGCCAAGCAGAGGGCTGAGTGATGCAAAGACAGACCTTTGCTGCACGTTGTGACCGTAGCGCATTCCCTTTAAACTGGAAAAAAAAATGGAAAAGAGCCTCTTCTCTTTCCCATTTGGGGGCAGAAGGACATTAAGGAGCACTTTGGGTGCAGTAGCCCTCACATTTATTGCAATTATTACAGCACCGAGAGGCTCCAGCCGAGACCACAATCCCTTTATGATGAGCGGTGTAAGACATAAGGCAAGGGAAAAGCCTTATCTCAGAAATGCACAAACTAAACACAGTTCAAAAGGCTACTAAGAAAAAAAATCCTCACCCCTGTTTCCATCGTAAGGAATAGGCATAAATGAGCTTTTCTCCAAAATCCCAGTGAAATCTGGGACAGAGTCAGGGGGAAGGACCCAGGTCTCTGCTAGGCTGACACCTGCACTTCCCAATGACACACTTATGACAATTCCTCATCTCCCAGGTTCTGCAGCTCTTTCACATCCCGCACAGCCTTTGAGGAGACTTTTAAAGCAATAAATCAGCATTTACAAAGCTAATTGCCTACACAGGCCTTCTGGGGATAATGGCATTGTGTTAGTTTGTATTTGCCACAAAACAAGGGCAGAGAAGAAAACCACAGGTTTCGGACAGCACCACTATTACCTGCAGGAAATGTTCAGGCCATGCATCTGGCACTATTTCCAACTCCTCTTTTCTCCCTGTTTTGCATATCTAGCTGGGAATGTCCATTTTACTATCTGTTCACCTGGCCAAGTGCTTGAATGCACATTGTGATTTAAACATCGCCACAAAAAAGAGCATTAAAGCTCAAACATGACTTAGAGCACAGATTAACAACAATCATATGGGAACTATCTCATTTTAGCTAAAAGGGAGTAGGATTAAATGTAATTAAGAGCTCCCAATGATGTAATAAAGACAACTAAAAAAATATCAAGGCAAATGGGCAAGAAGCAATCACTTTTCTGTCTAGAAACAGTAAAATAATGACAGTCTGATTGTTCATAGGGTCGCCAAGGCCAAAATGTGCAGAATGACCTTCATTAAGTCATACTTTGTACTTCTGCTGGGGGACTGTTGCATCTGCTCCTTTCGATTTGGCTTGTCTGAGTAACAAAGCTCCCAGCGATCATCTAAACCTCATTTGGAGCACCTGTGAACAATTCATTATATTAATATAACAGCAGGGGAGGAGTGCAGATACTAATAAATAGGTTGTTGAGCAGCTCTTGCTGCCAAGGTTGCTTTACCCAGCGAGGAAATGTCCCCTCCACCCAAAAGCTGTGGGACTGCGCTGAGATGCTGGGCTCGGTTGTACCACAACGTGTCAGAACACACATCTGGTGCTAGAGAAGCATGTAGATTAATTTTGCCTTTCAAAACAGTTGACAAATGTGTGTCTAATACTTCTGAGGGACTGCAGCATGATTTGAAACAGTTTGTTCTCAGTTAGCATAGAACAAATGTTCTCTGGCTAAAGGTGGCTACGAAAGGCATTTGGTAACGATTTGTACCAGCTGGGCTTCTCATTACTTTGAATAGATTTGTGTAAATCAGCACATAAAAATAAGCAAGTGGTCAATGCCTTTAATTGCATTTGGATGTGCTGTAGTAATAGCAAATATCAGAACTTTTGCATTTGTCCTCGCGTTCTGCAGTTTCAGAAAACAGATTTTTTTTTTTTAATAGAAAGAGCAGCAAAAAAGATTTTGCTGTTAACATCTATTTAGTCTGGTTTCAACTTAGTCACATTTTGCAAATGTCAGTGAAAAGCAAAGGTCAAATGGGAAAAAAACAGTATGCTATGGATCAGTACAATTACAGAGAGCAGAGTAGCACAGGGTTATGGAATCAGCTTGGGAGGAAAACATATCTGCAGTGTTGGATAGACACAGGGCAAACTCCTGCCCGTGGACCAGCACAGCTATCATCTCAAAGTAGTGGAAAAAATTATTGTTTATCTTACTGTACTTTAAGATATTTTCCCAGAGAAACAGAGGAGAATGTCAGGTTTTCAATTCATGGCCTCTTTTTTTTTAATATTTGGGCACCTTGGGAACAACCTTGTTTTGGACCAGTTTGGAGGCCAGAGCATCCTCATTGCAACCATCCCTGGAAGTGGAAGTTGTCTAACTCAGAATGCATTAAGCACCTAAAAACCTTTCTATCTCTCTCCTGTATTGTGTTTTGTCTCAATTCTTCTGCTGAGTATGGAGCTGCCCAGAGAAGCTGTGGCTCACCCTGGATCCCTGGAAGTGTCCAAGGCCAGGCTTGGAGAAACCTGGGACAGTGGAAGGTGTCCCTGCCCATGGCAGGGGTGGCACTGGATGAGCTTTAAATCCCTCCCAACTCAGAACAGTCTGGGATTCTGTGATGATTCTAAAGCACACTTGAATAACTTGAAAGGAATGTGAGGTTAAGAATTACAAAGTATTCTGCCCTTACAGATTTGGTAGAATGTTTGTAACTGTTTTTCTTCTGAAAGGCACACAAAACCCACACCGTGGTGTCTCCACACCAGCTGAACTGGAATAGACACTGCCCCGTTTTCATCCCTTTATATAGAGAAGGGAAAATTAGAAAGGGAAGGATGCTACACATATCAATAGCCAGGAGGGAGAATATTTTAAACACAGAATTTAATACAATCAATAAACTTTATATCAGTATAACAGAGTCAACAACATAACTCTCATAATATCACAACCTCACATTTTCTGTGTCACTGTTGACATGCATTAAAGATTATTTCTTTCAGCCAATTTTCTCTTCACAGCACAATCTTTTTATCCTGTAAATACACTTGTTGGGTTCTCAACATCCAATTAAACGTGTACAGAAAAGCCATAAAGATACCCAATTTATATATTTTAATTTCGAGGAATTATTTTAAACTTAGCAGGCATAAAGTATCTACCATTACCTCTTTGCTGGCATTGATTTAGCAAAAATTGGTAATTGTCATGCTGCTTGTGGGGTATCAAATATAAACATTTTCACATTTACTATGAAATCCTCTCCAGCAACATGAAATTGAAGGATAGACAGAATTGCTTTTATAGAAAACCAAGCTAATTTTTATCACTTTTTTTCTGTAAGGGATGATAATTTGAAACCTTGGAGCTGAAAGGAATCACAGGGCACAAGCAAGCTGAGGGATTTTCAGTAATTGTATCTTTCACATTTATCTTCTGCATAGATAGCTATGAAATAAATACTGCATGTGAGCAAGTGTAAAAATGTACTCGAGGTACTTCTTTTAGATGGAATCTCATCCTCCTGAAATTGCCTTTCCCATGAAAGATGCCCAGTGACAACCAGCAGTTTAACCAGCTGAGGATATATACAGGCAGCTAGCCCTCAGCCTTAAACTCTTATCTGATTTGTCCCATAAAGCAAAATATATGAGGTACATGATCCAGTGTGGGGATAATGTACAATAAACATAACTTACACTGCAGGAAAATGAGCTCCTGTTGGACCATCTCACAGCAGAATCAGCTGTGGAAGAATCCACCCAATCTGCCCAAAATGTTTTCCTGTTTTTATTCTTTTTTCCCATAAGCATAATTAAACCCAGTGGTTTTGGTCAGATAGCTCTGTGATAGTTTTTAAATTACTTATTCTAGTGGAGCCTGCCAAAACTTCTATTTCCTCCCCTTTTGAAAGTACAATGTGCATTATTTGCTGCAGTGGCAAGGCAGTATAATCACGCTGTTCTTTTCTTAGCCCTTCTCTCTCAATTTTTACAGAGCATTCATTCACCACTCTTTTTAGGTTTCTTCTCAGAACAAGAGAAACTGTGATTGATGAAGCGTGGAATGTATTTAAACGACTTTCAAAAACCATGAAGATAAAAGCCATCAGGACTTCTGAAGAATAGCTCCTAAATATGTTTACATTTTAACAGGGATTATTAACTTACATCTTGATTAGAAGATAAAAGGAAAAAATATTTCTTTATAGGGCTTTTTATAGTTATTTATTTTCTCAACGAACACAGACACTGTCAAGTCTTAGCCATATTCTGGAGTTATGCAATTTTGTACATATTAATCACCACTTGAGATGTTCTGCATCCCTTCAAAGCTGTAAGTATTTGCAAAGAACATCTTCATGTCACTTGCATTCTCAAATAATGGCTATAAATTAAAAAACAGAGGTTCTGGGGTGACTTCCTTCACCTAAACTTGTGCTTGCATGGAGGAATTCTGAATATGCAACCCACACACTGTGAAAAAGTACAGAAGTTGTGGCTTTGAGACCCAGAGGCCCACTCTGAGTTTGTGCCATGAAATACTGAATAAAATAGGTCAGGAGACCAGTGCCCTGCGGAACTGTCATCCAAATAGTTGGTAGTCTTTGGCTGGAACACGTATTTTGAGAGCAACAAGTGTATTTTTCTAATCTCTGACTTCTGAATGAGGAAAAAGAGCATTACGAGGTGATGAGATGAGAAGAAAAGGAGATGAGGGAGGGAAGCCTGGCAGGGAACAGCACAGAGAGGAAAGCACATGAGTGGGAAAGCTGAAATGGGGATACAGAGCTGGAGGGACAGATGGAGTCAGAGCAAGGACAGGTCCCCACCAGCTGCTGTGGGTGAGCAAACATCACCAACTCCAGCAGCAATTTTTGCACGGGCAGGTCTATGCACAACGAATTCATTATTGTTTTAAAAACCAAGCATATCCAAACCAGCTTTTGATTCTGACCACGGTCCTGATTTACACCATTTATAGGTCTCTAAGCTCTATGGTTTGTCAGCATTATGCAGACTTTATTTTGAAGAGCACAAAAAAATAAAAAAAAAAAAAAATCACCATAGGAAATTGGAAGAATTTGGCCATAAATGGATTTGTAGAAAAGTAACTCCCCTAAGGTTTCCCAAGCTTCTCCTTATTGTCGTAAGTTCACTGCAAACACTCTCTGAAATTTCATCTATTCTCATTGACCATTTCCCTCTGGCTTTCTTGTGTTGTGTTTGTTTTTATTATTTCTTAATTAGATTACAAACACTTTCCACAGAAACAGTAAAACACTGCCTCTGGTTCCTGGTAACAGTACATTTTAAATGTATATTAACTCAATGTTTTAATTTCAAGCTGAATGCAAATTAAATTAATCTTTCAACAGAAACAGTAACTTGTCATTTTCCTCAGTGCTTTGTCTCATGCAAAATTTGTTCAGTGTTTAAAAAGCCGTTTTTTAACAAAATTGGTCACTGACTTCAGAACAAGTCTTGTCTTGTGTTATTCCAGGTCTGAAGCTGGTGAAGGAACGTCATCAAGACAGTTTTATCATTTTCCAGTCAGTGCTCTTGCCTCAGCCTCACGTGAAGTATTGCAAGAAGCTGGAGAGAATATTTTACCTTTCTGGTGTCGCACTGCCTCACTGCTGGCTGGGATCACTGTCTTGTCACCAAGGTACTGACAAACATATTTACTGATTTCCCTTCGTTAAAAAGCTTTAACCACGAAAATTTGATTGCTGACAAAGAGCTGTGGGGTGACTAGTTTGGGCAATCCATTCTGTCTCACAGTGCAGAAAAAACGGCAGAGGAGGGAGGGAGGGAGCACTGCTGGCAAGCACAGGGATGGATCCTGATCTCTTGCTGTTTGGCCAGTGACCTCTCCGTGCCCAGGGAGGTGTCCCTGATCCCCGTGGGACTCTGTGCTTCACAGGCCTGGAAAAGGGCAATCAGTGCCAATTGCTCATTAACCTTCCCCAGTGCTGGAAATCCACTGGCAGCACAAACATCTTTATGGGAGCACAGCCCGGGAAATGGAGGTGCAGGGAGTGGTGGGAAGGGTCACGCATCTTCATCATCAAGAAACTAAATGAAAGGAAGGGTGGGTGCTGCAGGATTTTAGTTTCCAGCAGCGCCACAAAAATAACACGTTCAGCACAAAAATAACACGTTTTCCACAGGAACTCTTTACCTCTAAGACCAGAATCCCTTTCTCCTGACAGTTAAATTATGGAGAAATTTCTCTTTCTTATCTTTTATTTTAAGCCATTAGCTGTTTGCTTTTCAGGACAGCTCTGAACAATTTCAGCCAGCACGGCCTGGGAAGGTTTGCTGTGACATCTGATACTCGGTGTCAGCTCTGTGGGGAGAGCACAGAAGCAACCAGTTTTTCTCAGAGGTTTTCTGTGTCCTGAGTCCTTAAAAATAATGTTAACTGTGAAGCTTAAATCAGCACTGTCAGGGGCACCCAGTGTTGCTCCTAACAGAGCAGCCCAAGGCTGCCAGAGGTATTACATTGCTCTATTGAAGCCTGCTGTGAGGTGGAAATACTGCCCTGGAGTTCATGACTTTGTAGCTGTAAAAAAAAGATATGACTATCAGATCTTATTATACCACCTCATGCACAGCTCAGTGGAAAGGGAAAATCCAATACAGGGCTCTGTGGACCAAGAAATCCTAGGAAAGGTATTTGTGGAGGGGAAAAAAAAAATCCAGAAAGCAAAACCCAAACAAGGTGGGAAGAGCAGGTTTAACTTTCCATGTGCCCAGTACAGACACCCCCAGTGAAAACTGAAGAGTTTACATACTTATGATCCTTTGTGACTGACACAATAACTAATTTTCCTCAGGCTTGCCCTCCCTACAAGTTTTTAGCTGTGCATGTTAACCTGCACAACATGGTTCATTAAAAACACTGCACTTGTTGGAGGCTGTGGAGAAATCAGTCTGCCTAAAACATTTTTTCAAAGATTTCATAGACCCAGTATGACAATTTTCTGACTGAAATAGAGGAAAGAGGCTGAGATAAGAGAACCCCAGGTTTAAGCTCATGCCCTCACTAATTCAAGTATTCCATCTCTCATTCCCCTGCCCTTCAGCTCAATGAATATTTATCGTGACAGACTGGAAGGGCTTTAAGCAGGAGAGATCGAAAGCGGCAGAACAAACCCGCAGCCTCATGGCTGAGTCCCCTTCCACGGATGCTGCAGCAGGACAGGTCAAAACCCCTCTCCCAGTTCTGTGCCCACCCGGCTTCCCCAGGAGTGCTGCTCCCCACTGGCCTTTGGAGAGCTGGGAATGGGAGAGAGCTTCTGACTCTTGGTCATGACACCTGCTATGACTCAATTTTTGTGTTCTTATTAACCAACATTTCCATTTTTAGAGCTGCACGCCTGCCTTTGACGCTCACCTCCCCATGCTACCAGCCTTGGTAGGAACATTTCAAATATTCCCTCTCCTTTCCCTTCCTTGATGGTGTTTCCCATCGAAAGGGATGTTTCAGAGGTGCTCACTGTACGCAGGACGCCAGTGTAAATATTATCTCAGGTTATTTTTATGTTTGCTCTGAGTGCTAGTGTTGCCAGGAAAGCCATCAAGCAGGATTCCACACATAATTACAGCCTGGGAATGAAGTTTGATGACTTGCAGAAAATATCAGGAGATTGATCTACTACTGAAGAAATAAGGCCTGGTTCTAACAACTGTTGGAAATGAAACTAAACATTCACTTCCCAGGACACATTTGATTTAATGTTAACACAGACCTATGAGTGACACTCTAAACACTGCATTTGTTAAAATATTAATACAAATATCTACGCATAAGGAAGAAATAATTGGGTGGTGGCTTTACCTTCTGACAGAGGGAAAAAACTCATTAAAAATAATTCTATTACTTCCCCCAGACAGGCCTTGTAGGTTAGTTACAAGGAACTCACAGGTCACGCAAAAGTGCAATGATAAAAAATGCAGGTACTGTGAAACATTTATAAAGTGAAAGTATGAGGGAGTATGTAGTTTGGAATCTGAAATGACATTTTGGCATGGAACAGATCTCCCACAGGGCAGTTTTGAAACTTGCAGAAATTCTTAAAATGACATCTTTCAAAATGAACAAACATCAAACGCGCTGAAGCCGTTACCTCGAAGTGCTTCACTGATAAGTCAGGCTGGGAATATGCTAAAAATAAAGTTGCCCAGTTTCACAGCTGGCAGGAGCAGCGTGCCAGGAGCTGTGACCCCGCTGAGCCCTGCCCACACCGTCCCTGCTCCAGCTGGGATTAGCTCAGGTTTATTTGGACAGACAGGAGCAGCACAACGAGGAGATGCATCCACAGAGGAGAGGGAAAGGCAGGGATACACCATGGATACACCACGGATACACCACGGAGAGGGACAGACACTGACATGAGCCAGCACAAGCCATCCACAGGTAAGCCCTAACCCAAAACAGCTCCCAGGAGGTGACAGGAGTGGCATCCCTGCCCTGTGACTGCCAGGACAGCATCCACTTCTTTTATGTGCTTAGTGACACAAAAAGTTCTCTCAAAATGCCAAATTTGTATTATTGAGCCTCTTTAGTTTAAAGAGAAAACAAGATGGCAGAAAATGAACGGTACAATGCAGGCATTTATTCGTTTATTTAATAAATTCTGTGGAATTAGGAAAAAACCCAACTGTTAAAAGGGAATTCCTTTTCTGTGCAATGCATAATTAACCCACAGACCCCTCTTCCCCGGCCCTTGTTATACATTAAAGCACAGCAGGACAATATGGATTTGCTACTGTTCTTAGGTTTGCTATGGTTCTTTTCTTTCCTCAAAATGGCAAACCTGGGGTGCCAACCACAATGTGACAGGAGTCTGCCACTTACAGGTACAGTACCTCACAGTGAGTTCCTCTAGCTGAATGAGAGCTCCTAGCCATTGACCAAAACAGAAGAAAAGAATAAATGTTCCACTGCTTTCACCCACCACTGATCTTCCTTTAAATGCTCGGATGCTTTTGCATTAATTTCCGTAACTGCTAAAGATACAAGCAGAATTCTGCCTTCTGCCCCCAAATGGAAGGTTTACTGAAAATAAGAGCTCTAAACTCCAGCAGACTGGAGTAACGCTTTGCATGAAATTCACCATCATAAACTTGCAGAAACACTTCTGTCATTTTTGCCCCTGATTCTGAGAAAAGCTGAGTTATGTTGCTGCATCCATGTCAATCCCTTCTCCATCACCAGGGGTAATATCCTTGCTGATCTGTTGGCACTGTGATCATTCAGTCACTCCATTTGGTTCTGCTACAGGAATTTGGGTTGATTTAAACATGTGTAAGTAGTAGTTGAGGGGTTTTTCCCCTCCTCTGTGCACTTCCATAAATCCAGGTTAGTAAACAACCCCGCGCTCACCCCCTTGCACTTTGCTCTTCCACACAGCAAAGGAAAAGGAACCAAAACCTCACACAAAAACCTGAAATAGTCTCTTGGCCACAGAGGAACCAGAAGACAGAAGGGAAAAGAGGTCCAGACCTTTGGAAACATCTTTCCCACACGATTTCCATTCAGCCCACCTGACATAGATATTCATGTCATGGTTGCAGGCTGGTTATTCCCAGAGAGGCCTCGAGGGCTGTCCCTGACCAAGCAGCTCTGAAAGAGAATTTCCCCTGCAATCCCTGCAGGCCATCCAGGACTGTCTCTGAAGGAAGAGATTGCTCATTCCCTCACAGACTGTTCCAGGCACTCAGCATTATGGAATACAAGCTTTCCACAAGGGCTGATTAACCTCCGCACAAGAGAACACGTTACTCCGTTTTGTAGACAAGAAGCCAATAAAAAGGCTGATTTAGGCATTCAAAATCAGTGCCTAGCTCTTAAGTGTGTAATCCAAAGCACAAAGGGCCAGAGCCTACGAAGAAAAGGTCATAAATATTTTAGGGGACTTCTTACTACAAAAACAAACAACAATTTTCCCTGCTTCACCTCATTTTCAAAAGCCAAACTGTGCTGCAGGAAAATTTTTCCCACTCCCCAAAGTCAGCTGGAGGCAGACACTCACCACAGACAGATCAGTCTAGCAGGTAAAAGACAGGATATATAAAGATCTTGCTTTCAGTTCCTCGTATCATTGGAAATATAGAGGAAAAATCAACCTTTTGCACAGCAGCAGGACCAGAGCACTCATGTCCCAGTGAGTAAATGGGGTTTCTTTGCAATTATTTAAGCCAGCTTTATACCAGTAAGGAAACTTAATAGAAAGAAAGAGAATTGATGACCATGCAATACCTTAATTCAGAGGGAAAAATGATAACTACATTAGGTGTTACTTTAGATATCTGTGGGCTTTTAGCACACCCCAATGTGTAATTTTTCAGCTGGAGAAATAGTGGTGGGGCTTCACAGGAGCCAGTGAAGCTGTAACAATCCAGCCAAGGATGATGGAGAGAGCTGTATACATATTTTCCTCTTTCTTGCTTGCTTTCATAATTTCATCATTAATTCAGGTTTCAGAACTCGGGCCCTTGAACAAGGGACTGCAAATAAAGATAGCAGCAAGCAGCCCCTTTTTACTTATCAACCTGTCCCTCTACTAATTGCCTGATTTTGCCTTAAGCAAACAGTAAAAACGAGGCTTTTCACATTTTCTCTGTGTTCTTAACCACAGATGGAAAACATTTGTAATACACTGCCTATAAGAAATGAGCTCCCAGTGCACTGTGGATGTTGGGCAGCTCCACAGGTTTGCTGTGGTGTGAGACAGAGCAGAAGTGATTCCACAACTGAAATCCTGCTGTCTCCACAACACAACAAAGTGCAGATGAAAGGCTTTGAGCTATTTCAGCTCAGACAGTGCTACACACAAATCACACATAACTAGGTTGACTTAACTTTGCTCTAAATTCAATGATGGTAATGAATTTTTACATCTTCTCTGCTATTAGTGACTTGCATGTAATAATCCCAATAACATGATCACAAATTCCTATGATACTACAACATTAATGGAAATGTAAAACCAAACTGCTAAAACTTAAAACCGATTAATAAAATATCCCGTCAAATAGATTCATTTCACTTCCTAAAGCAAAGAACTTCACTTGATCTCAGAGCATTAGCTATTTGAAATGCTAAAACATTTTTCTTTCAGTTGTAAAAGGTTTTTTCCACAGGCAAGAACTTGTTTGTCACTACTCACAGCCTTCCCACAAAAAACAAGAATCCTGCTCTGTTTCCTTGCTTAGGCACGGGAGTGTCTAACAAGAAGAGTTAGAGATTATTCAGTGAGTTAATTGGGTTTCAGAAATGGTTAGGAAAGAGATGCTCTCTCTGGTTTTCTCCTCTGTTTGGGGAAATCTGACTTGCCAGTCAACATTAGGATCTCTGTGAGTAAGGGCAGCACGAGCAGACCTTCATTCCCTTCTGCTTAGCCTGGAGACAAGAGCAAAAAAGCCAAATTGAAAAGAGTTCCAGAGTGAAGCCCCAGATGTGAGATTCCTCAGATTTTAATATCTGAGTTCAATCTAAATTTGTGCAGGTCTCATTGCAGGTGGCTTGCCATGGAGACTCAAACCTGAGTTTAACAGGAAAGCTTTTCTGAAGCAGGGAAGCACCCAGCACATCCTCGTGAACGCCAGAAAAAAATACAAACGTACTTGTCATGCTTCTTCTCGGGTTTCAAACAAATTGAGCACTTGGTACCTTCCCTGGGGACACCAGTGGGAAGAGAATTCCTTAAAGACTGGGAATTGTGATCCTGGGTCAGGCACATCCATGCTGGGTGCAGTGGGGACGAGCACAGCACTGTGCTGTGCATCCAGCTGTGCCTCAGACTGCGGAGGAGCACGCAGAGCTGGGGGAACGTGCACGGCAGTGACAGACACCTCCTCTCATCTCCCAGCCTGGAGAAATGTCATTCCCAAACGGGAGAGCAGCAGAGAGAGCCTGGGGTGAAGATGCTGTGAGTGCGCCCAAAATTTCCTTCATTCTGTTCATCCCGCTGGAATCACGGCTCTGTGCCCACGGAAACACTCGGAAAATACCAACCCTCGTCTGTGGAAGTGCAGAGAACTGAGAAAGCTCCAGCTCTGACACAGCACTGCCACCCCCAGAGCAGGTGGAGATGCACTCAGGCCAGACTCAAATAAACCCTCAGCTTTCAGACCTCAGCACAGACACCCCCTGCCCTCCCTCATCTGCCACCCTGCAAATCTTCCTGAGCATTTTGGACCTTGTCAAGGTCACTTCAGGCTCACGGGAGTGGCACCCACCTGGCCACCTTTGGCCACTGAGGTGCGTTTTGGTCTCCTGGGCTTTACAACAGAGAGGAGAAGGAGCTGCTCACACCTCCGTAAAGCACAGTTTGCATTTAAAGATGTCCAACATAGAATTACCCACAGGGCTTTCTCTGCTTTCACCAGAAGCTTCTTTGTTTTATAAGCTTCATTATTACGGTGCTATTAAAAGGTTTAATGATTTAAATAGCACTCTTGAGTTAAGGCAGATGCTTTCACTCTCCAAGTATCAGGTCTATAGGTTACCAACACAAACATGAGAAATCTTCTTTGAAATCTTCTAGGGCTTATAGGACTCAATTTAGTATTTTTATTGTAGCCAGAAAATCCTCTGGAAACATTCTGACTTTCACAATATTAAAAAATAACCCACTTAGTGAGTCCTAAATAATATTTATTTTAGCTAACGGCAGTATTTTAAAAATCCTTGGCTCCCTAAGCCTATTAACTTCTAATACTACCAAGTTGAGCTACAGAAAAAAAAAAAAAGCTTCCTCTTGCTGCCTATTGACACTGGGTATCATCCAAATGGCTAAACTGCAATTCTGTTCCCAGAATTAATACTGCAGGAGAGGAAGATGATAAAAAGGGACTCGGAGAAGGAGCCACACTCACAGCCCAGGCAGCACAAAGCTGAGCCATGTGGGCAAACACCTCCTCTAATTTCATTGCATTTATAGGTCAGCTGCTTTTATTCTGAAGCACAGGAGATTTACTAGGAAAATTCATTACTGCCACTTGCTCTGATTTTCTTTCTCAATATAACTAAGCTTTGCTAATTGTCTATCATGATTAAAATCATGCCAATAACAACCTTGTTTCCCCATTTGGCTGCGCTCCAGGCTCTTCAGAGCTCTTGTTTAAGGGCAGTTCTTCCTGTAGCAGTTAGGGAAAGGTCTTTTACCAAACACGTGAGGTCAGCCCTTGGCCTGTTTGCCAATAAATTCATAGGAGTCAGGATTCTACCCATGGATTTTCCGAGGCAAAGAAGGTAGCCAAAAAGGAAAGACACAAACAACAAATGTATTTTAAGCAAGGAGGGAGATTCAGTAAAGATTTCATTCAGGAAATGACCTCCAACTAGAGACACAGATAGCAAGGTGTTGAAATGAATGATTACTTCAGGGCTGCAATATCCCCCCAGCAACACAAAAGCTGATGTAAGACACAGAAATTCAGCCAGGACACAGAAAGGGGAGAAAAAGGGAGAGAAAAGCGGTTGGGTGTGGGTGGGAAAGAAAAAAACAGGAAGAATCGGTGCTGTTGTTCTAACCCAAATTGCTATTTTTTAGCTTCATCCCCTCAGTGGAAGGCAGACCAGGGGTGCAGAGGGCAGGACCAGGAGCTGAAGGCAGCTCTGCTTTGCTTTGGGGCCTGGCCCAGACAGGGCCCTGGCAAGGGGGACAGGACACAGGGAGGAGGCTAAAACCATCCTTGCCTCCTTCCCCCCTTCCCTTTACTGCCTGCCTGCTGAGGACTCCCCTTGGTCACAGTCAGAGCTGGGTTTGCAGCAACGCCCATCAGCAAATTTCTGACAAAACAGATTTTCAGGGGAAAATATTGATTCATTGGCGCCAAGATGTTTTCACCTCTAATGCTCTTGTTTCCCAATAGCTCATGTGGTGGGAATCAGGATTCCCACCATCCACTGCCGTGGGCAGTCCCAAGGGACACATGATTCTCTCTGTGCCAGGGACAGCAGTGCAGGAGTACTGCACGACCCCAAGCCGTGAGGTTTTGGGGCTCTGTGCTTCCCAGGAAGGAGACAGAGATAGAAGAACAGTGCAGGTCTGTTTTAACCTGTTTAAATGTTTTTCAAAGGCTGCAGCCACGAAGAAACCCAAACAACTTCCAAATGAGGGCGGACACCTCCACATCACTCAAGTACCCCAGAGTCCCAATGTCAGAAGTAAAATAACCAGATCACTGTGTGCATCACCTTGTGGTAGTGTAAGACAGATACCTGGGCTTGGGTAGCTCGTTCTCAGTTAACTCTGTGCACTTCTGCAGTGTAACACACTCTGTGCCTCATTTCCCACAGGAAATGAATGAAAGCCACTGCCTTTCTCTCCACTTCTGTCTAATTTACACTGTAACCTCTTTGGGCCAGGACCTATTTCTTGTTACTTGTTCATACAGTGCCTAACACAAAGGCAGCCTAATCTCAGACCCCTTTTTAATGCAAATGTAATAGAGAACTGGGCTGTTTTAACAGAAAGGGTAATTTTGGTTCCCCCTCGGTAATGGACTCTGGGAACAGATAATTGGGCTGTTTTGTCATTATTCTTTTTAAGTGAGGTTAAGGTTCTATTGGTGGCAAAGGGAAATATGTATTGCAGGCTAATCAGCAGTCCAAATCCAAATGTGCCAGGGCAGAGCTCACCCTGCATTTAGTGCACTCAATAGATGGGTTGTACTAACACAATTAGAGGAAGAATTTGGCTGTGTACACACGTAGATCATTACACTCACACATCTTCTTTTACTGCAGATCGTGCAGAGAAGGGTTTGAAGGCTAGAACATAACAATTATGGGTCTAGACAGAGCCTGCCTGAAGGCACGAGCTGCAGCTAGAGCAGTTCAAGTGACTGCCTCCTCCAGAGGAAGCAATCAGAGAGGCAGTGGCACTTACACTCCCCATCTAGCACAAAGCCAGACTTCAGCCCCGTGGCAGGGTGAGCTGGGCTGCTGCACTGGGCTTTGCAGAGGGCTGAGAGGACACAGCCAATGCTCCTCAGCTGAGGGCAGGAGCTTTGGAAGCCACAGAAAGGAACTGCTGGCAGCTGGTTGTGTCCTCTCGCTCCAGAGTCAACAAGGTCAGCGAAGATGCAACTCGGTAAACCCAGCCCAAAGGACAGAAGATTTGATTCTGTGTCCTTACATGCCACTGGTTATCAAGCAGCTGCTTCTCCTCACTCAGGGAAACATGTTTTTCATGGTGCCAGGGTACAGAACTAAAAAAAAATTGTCATCGCTTCTCATCAAGTTCGTTTTCAAATACGTTTCAAATGCAGCAACTTTTATCTTGGTGCTATTTGTTTCAGCCCAAGAGAAAGCAAAGGACTGCCAACCTCCCATCATTCTTGAGCGTGAAGGGCAGCTAATCAGAAAATAACATCAGTGGCAGATACTTAAAATACCTTTATCCCAAGGTTTCTCTCCTGCTTTCCCATGGACAGCACATTTAAACCACTGCTAGATATTCCAAACCAGTAATGGGCTATTCTGGTCAGTCTTTTAATAAACTCATCTTTTGTTACAATGAACCCCGTTTGCTTTTGAGTGCAAGTCAGGCTGTTGACACAAATCACGAAGCCATGTATGAAATACACTTTGGATCTACTAGAAACTTTCTTCGCCTGCAACATCCTCGTAACCATGACTTAAACCAAACAGGTCTTCCCCACTGGCATGCAGAAAGAAAAATCCCTAGCTCCAGGATCTACACTTTCAGTAGGATGGATCCTAGCTCTGACAATCTCCAACAGACATTGCATAGAAAACCTGCTCATTCCAGCTGTTACCCGAGTCTCAGAATTCCTTTTACATTTATATTTTAATCCCCTAATTACATGACTTGTAAGCCACTGAATTCTCTGTTCATGAGAAATTGTCTAGGATATCTTGCAGCCAGGAAACTGTGTACGTTTCTGTAATGCTTAATTCTCACCTAATGAAGAAATATCGGACCAAACCTACAAAAGCTGATCTGAGTGAGAAAATAATCAGCATATACCCTCATTTCTTTAAATGCCAGGGAAAAATCATCCAATATATTTGGAATTTCAATGCCTATTTTCCCCAACACCTTAGGCATTAATGGCTTTTTAACAGGACACAGTCTGTAATTTTCTTGAGGCAATTTTCCATGTTTTTTCACCTTCAGAAAAAAAACCATACCACCTTCTTTCCCCACTGACATCATAAAGATGATTTCTGCAGTTAAAAAGGTCTTCAGAACAAAAGGAATAAAAACAAAGGAGTTCATTTACAGTTCCTTTGCTGAGCAGACAAACCATACTGGAGGATTGCTCAATGACAGCCAGTGGGACAATTGTCCATTCCAACGATTATCATATTGCAATGTGCATCCCAGCAGCTCCTGCATAAATCCTTGCATTATAGCCCAGACTCTGCTGTGTACAGACTTTAACCACATCTCATTTGTGACTCAGGAGACCTGGCTTATGCTCCTGGATTTGCTGTTGCCCTCTGGTATGCTGCCCTGCAAAAATCTCTGCCTGTCTCTCTCTGTTTCTCCACCTCTGAGATGGGGATCAGGGTATCCTTATAAAATCCCCTCCTGCGGAGGGATCAATGGCAATTGTTCAGTTTCACCCTTTTGAATGGCTCTCTTGGAAAGCAGAGAATTTCAGTCTTCATTTAAAGCACAAAAGCTGGTGTGTCTGTGGTTTTCTGAAAGGCACTTTCACATCAAGCCCTGAGAATGCGTAAATGAAAACACCTCCAAAACAAATTCTGTTTGTTTTTCATCCATTGTCTGTACAACACTGACATGCAGTTCATCTTCTCTTCAAGCGGAAAAAAAAAAAAAAAGTTAGCACTTAAGCACTTATTTCTGCTGCAAAACCATTCATATAAATAAAAGAGAGACAGAGAGAGACAAAGTGCTCTGTACGGACACTTTAAGCTGACAGAGAAAATGCTCCTTCCACAACAAACTGGAGGACAGCACCGCTCCTGATTTTCATCTCTGAGAGAAAATGAAGAAGAATGAAGAGCTATGCCCCACTTACTCTTGAAGCAAATCAAAAGGAATATTCTGGTATCTATTTTTTATCCTCCTGTTCTGGTTAATGAAAACAAAAGACCTAAATATTTGATTACTTCCCCTCTGTGTCAAAAATAATAGTTCATGTCCTCTCTAGTTTGACAGAATGGAGACTTGTTAGATCTCAGTCCTTTCATCTGAAACACCATCACACAGGTTTGCACCAGTCTAACCTATTAAAATAAAGTTGAGCTCTGAAAAGCTGCTTTTTTTTTTGTCTTTCCCCCCCCCTCCTGCCTTCCCCCTTTGGAACTGCACTGCAAGCAATGATTAGATTGCATTTGCCAATAAATCTGTAGGGATAAGTGAACCAAAATAGCTACTCCCCCTCCAACCTATCAGTTAACAGGCTTCCTTTGTTAATGATGTTACCACTTCATGAGTTGCCTTAAACCTCACTCTGCTCTGTCCTGTGCCCTTCAGAGTAAATATGACCCACGCTAAAGGCTGTGCAAAATGCATTCAGGAAATCCATATTTGTGAATTAGTATTTTAGCGATTTCAGCAGCATCCACAAGTTTAACTATGTGGAATCTAACACACGCAGGATCCTTCAAAAATCCGCGGTTCAGGTGGAAACACATCTCAGCAAAAACACACTGTGTTAGTACAGAAAAAAAATTAAAGTGCTCAGAAACTGATTAGAACTAATGAAGACCTAAAATGGTAAGGGAGGATAATTTCAAGACCTATGTGTGTTGGGGTTAGGATTTGTGTTTCAGAAAATCATGTGTAGCATACAAAGAATCATGGAAGTCATGGGAAGAGTGACCTTATTCCACCGAGGTCATTCAGTTTTTTCTAATAGCAACTTCTGCTTGTCAGGATTAGCCAGAAATATGGGTGGTTTGACTTGTTAGTGGTATGGTTTTTCCCCGATGTACTGAATAGTACATTTTGTTACAAGCAACACAGCTTCCATTTCATTCCCACAATTTCCCTTCCAACTGCATTTCCAGTTCAGTTGTTGACCCCAAGAACTCAGTTTCTGCAACAGCTGTACCCCAGTTCTGCCACTGCCCCACTCTGCCCCTCATTTCTCCATCTACAGTGGATTTGCTTCACATATTGATAATGAATGCTTAGTAGGATACATGATTTTAAATAGACCTTTTATTTCCAGTAATCACTGGTGCAGCAGTATTTTCCTGGCTGATGTTTTACGTTACCGGAAGAGAAAAAGAGAGAGAGAAGAAGGAGGTAAAAGAGCATTTTAAAGGACTCCAACCTTTCAGCAGAGTTGTGCCAGTCTGAAGCTGAATACATCATTTGGGGTGTTCTTTCCAAATGGTTGTGTAACCAAAAAGAAAGGGGAGTAAATCAGGGCATGATTGGTTTCTGTAGCAAGAATTAGATAAGAGAACAAATCAAATTTAACACTAGGAAAGCAATAATGGAAAATGCCTGTCTCCTCAACACTTCCCTTGAGACAAACAACCTGACAGCGCTGATCTGAGCCAGGCTGGACTTCTCACAGAAACCACAAAAGCTCCTTGTCCATGCTGAGAACTTGGTACAGCAAAATATCAGCTGTAGCCTGTCCCTTGTCAGCATTATGGATCTCTATGTTTGGCGAAGATAAGCAATTTAACAACATGTAGTAGTCCAGAAACTGATTGGTCACCTGCTGAGACACTCAATTAACATTTTTCTAACTCCAAGAAAAGGACACAAAAACTCTCAAGTACATTTGAAATGGTTAACACTAAGTAAAGATCACAGTATTATTTTTCCCTCACTATTTTCCCTTTCTAACCTCATCATATAACAGTCTCGCTAATATTTCCAGGCCCCCACTCTGATCATCCCTGCATTAAACATTTCCTACCACAAACTGCAAAAAAAAAGTCACAGGGCATGTGGAGCCCTGAATGCAGACAGAACTGGTGATGTAAGACAGCAGACATGGAAACCACAAAAGCTTTTGTTCCCTATGATGAAAGCCAACACCAGTGTGGATTACAGCACTCAAGGAGCAGCTAATAGAGCCCTCACAAATCCTAATTCACCCATTTTGCTCTCAGAATTCATCTCCTTTTAATTTTAGAAGAGAAACACAGCCCTGCCTCAGGCACTGCCACGTACTCCAGATAACCCAGACAGACATTGCATCGCTCACAGATTATCAGCTGCTGATGTGAAATCAGAATGAACGATGGAGCAAAGAGACCAAGGAACCTCATATTCCATGTAGCAAACCAAATTCCCTTGAATGACCATTCCATGGGCTCCTAATTTCCCACTCCTGTGGCAGCAGCAAGTCTCAGTCTCTCTGACTCAGCCCCATAAGCCAGGCTCAGTATGGACCCACACACCCACAGCTTGTGAGCTCCCAAAATGGGAGGGAAATTGGGAAATCACCAAATTGCTGACACAAATTACATATTCCTGACCCAGAATTTAAGGGGCAGATGCAGTCCTGTGCAGTGGGCTGTGAGTGCAGCTCTCCACCTCACCTTACCACCCATCAGAATGGTATTTAATCCCTGACTTCCACCAGCCAGGGAGAATGAGATGGTGAGAAATTTATTAGGCTTTATAATCATGCATAACAATCTGCTGTACATCACGACTTAAACTGGAAAATACGCCTGACAGTAGAATTTCACCCTTGTTAGATAAAATGAGGAAAGGTGATTGTGTGTGATCCTTGCCCCTTGCCTCCACTGGGAGAGAGAGGAGGAAACTGGCAACAGCATTTCTTAATAATTACACATTATCTCTTTGAATAGACAGGGGTATAGAGACCTGTTTCCTCCTCATTCTCTTCACTGGTGCAATGTAGAGAAACACTTTGATTAATTGGACAACAATCCTTTGGGCTGTGAGGTACTTAAACTCCTAAACCCCACAGACGAATCCAGAGCTAAGAATGAGGAATTTCACTTCTCGATACAGATCAAGACAAACCAACATAACTAAAATTACTAAGGAAAAAAAAAAACACTCAGCACAACCAGCAAGGAGACACTTGTGCCTCATGTCTGAGCTCTGTCCTGCACAAGAAGCTCAGCCCCTCGTGACATTCCCTGCCTTGAGCCCCCTGCCCACATTATTCCTACTAAAAATGGATAAATAAGGAGAGGTGACTGTATTGTTTCAAAACCAGCTAAAGAAAGTGCCCTCTCTTGTGTTGCTTGTCAGCCAAAGCATTTTGGGTGTCAGAAACACAAATTTTACCCAGGGGACCTTCCCCATCTTGTGCAAGAGATCCTGCCCGCCACAAATTCCAGATGAACTGAACACAAACATCCTCTGCTCCATCTCCCCACCCTGACAAGGTTCTGGTCGCTCCTGGAGGCACCCAGCAGTTTCCAAACAAGCCACGTCCCTGAGGCAAGGGCTCTCCCTGGCTCCCTCCAACCTCTTCTCAGCCCCTCTCAGAATGAGCAAAGATCGGGGATTTAAAAATAACTGCATTTGAGTGTTTATATTTATACTTTTGTTTTGCAGACGGGGCTTTGAGTATTTCAAGTCCGCATTTTGAAAGTTTCTCTCCAACAACTCCAAGCACTAGAAACTTAAAAGCAGAACAAGGTGAGAGAGCAAGACCTGCTGCCCTGAGAAAAAGGCCAGACACCTGAGAGCTGCCAAAACTCATTTAAACATTGACATGATGCTGTTGCACCGACCACGTCCAGAAGTGACTGGGGTTTTTGAAGTACTTACACTGCTCTATCACAGGGTTTCAGAAACCTAAAGCACTGGAGATTAGTGCTTTAAACCCTAACCTGACCTAAAGCCAAAGGGAGGGGTGCCAAGGAAGAGCTGCTAATCGCTTGTCAGGGATCTGGTTTGCTCTGCTCCTGCTCTGCTCTGGCTCTGCTGGATGCCAGGGTAACTTCCAGTGTGGGTCAGTCATGGTGCTCTGCGAATGAATTGGCTGCACTCATTTGTAATGTTTTCCTTCCTCTGTTGCACTGCTTCTTGATTAATTAGTGCCATTAAAGCACCTACGCAGTGTACACACACGACAACTTGCCTTGCATAACAGTGGGAAGAGAGAGCAAGTCCTTCTGAATTCAGGGAAAAGTCTCTGAAGTGTAAATAGACAAAGATAATCAAATTCAGACGAGATTAAAATTAACAGACTATCAACCAAGTGACACTATTAATAAATGTCCACAACAAGTAGGGACAGAAAGGACTCCGGAAAGACCAAATGTAATTTAATTAAACAAATGAGAGCATACAAAAGAAACCATAGCAGATAACTGCGTGGAAAGACAAATAAAGATTTCAGCAATAATTGATGTTGTATTATTCACTGTGTAAAATGAACCATACTGGTGTTCCTCTCTATTTACATAGCGAGGTGGAAAACCTCAGGATTTTACCTGTAACCTTGTGCACTGCAGAAACTTGTCCTTCACATGAATAAATGAAGTTTTGCTCTCACATTATTAGGCCACGTGATTAGGCAGAATATACATATGTACTTACAGCAATCTTGTGATGCAAGGGAATACTATTATTCTGATTTTATGGATAGAGTTTTACAACCTCATTAGTCTTGAGGCAACAAAGCTTTCTTGGTAGGGTTTGCCTTGATACTACAGAGCGTGAAAAATCACATCCCATAATCTACATGACTCAAATAGGCAAAGTTTCTGATGTAAATGCAATGAGGTTGACAAGACCCTGCCCATCAGCTGTGCTTGTTTATGATTTATAAAATCTCTTTCTACATAAACACTCGAAGGAAGAGTTTTGTTACCCAAAACTCAACAACCACCCATCTGCACATGCTGAACTTCCCCTGAGATTCCTGTCCTGGTGCTGGTTAATGGAATGCTCAGAAACCTGCATTTCTAGCAAGGCATCTCCCCATCCTCAGCCACCACACTTAAATGACAACACAAACTGCTACAGAGACAGGAGGCATCATACCAGAACGCCCCAGTTCTTTGGGGAGCCCTCCCATTGCTGGCACTGCTCTGCCCATGAGGGGGAAGCTTTATTCCCTTAAGGGAAAAACGAGGCCAAAAAGAAGAAACTGAAATGAACCACAACCTTTTAAAAATCACAGCCGTGTCAACACTGAAGCTTCTTCCCATATAAAATCTCTGCCTTAAAAAGTCACAGCCCAGAACAACTGAATAACCCAGAGGTTATTTTCTCTCTTTGAGTTTGTAAAAATTCTTTTAAAAAACAATGCACTGCATGGTTCAGCATTGAATTCTACCAGCACAGCACTGTTTAATGTGGCAGTTCCCTAATTGTCACCGTTTCCTATAGCACTTCACTAATCAATTCATTTGATTTTACTGTGTTTCAGTCACTCCACAGAGGAATCACAGAGTGGTGGGTGTTTCTAATGAGATCCTGCAAGGACCCTGAGTAATTGACCCTCAGCTATACAACATTTTTATCAACAAGCTGGAAGAAAATACGAAAACATTATTTGATAAAAATGTCAAATGACTGACAAAGATTAGGAGAATGGTAAATAATGAAGTGGAGAAGGTATTGATTCAAAGCAACCTGATAAGATCAACAGAAGCAAGCATTATGTGCTCCACAGTACAGCTACTGAGTCCTAAATCCCAATTAGGAAATAGGATAAACTGAATCCTAGGAACAAAGCAAGTACAGCGCTTGTACAGGTTGGAAAGGTCTATTTGGGGAAAAAAGGGGCTAAAATACAGAAAAAAACTTGGAAATCAAGACCAGGCGTTGCCATTGTAGTGAAGGGTCTAATGCATTCCCTGGCAGTGTCAGCAGAATAAAGCCACATGGGAATAGAAAGATTATTTCACACTGCTAATGCGAATTGGTACAACCACAGTAGCAACCAGCAGTGCTGTCCCCACGTTAGGTTCTGCATCAAACAGCCACAAGAATGACTGAAGGAATGGTAAATACGTGGTCAGTGCAAAAAGTAAGGACCTCAATCTGTTCAGATTACCAGAAGAAAGGAGAGGGCACAAGTTGATGACAGCTGATTAATACCTACACAGGACACTGAAGTTCCATAACTGCAGCCTCTTTATGAAATAAAAAGAGCTATGATACAACCCAGGAGCCGGGAATTGAGCTAGGCAAGCTTTGGCTTGAAATGAGATGCTGCATTTTAATAGCCAGAGTAAATAACAACTGGAAATGATTTATTGAGAGTTGAAGTGCGTTCCTCAACATTGTAAACCTGCCTTTCACCAGTGGATGTTTCCTGAGATACGCCCAGCTCAGCTGGATTAATTCAGGGTGGCCTTCAGGAGGTCAGAGGAGGTTGGTGCACGGATCCCTTCTGGCTTTTCAAACCACAGGTCTCCAGATCAATCCCCGTTCCTGCACCTCGAGTGCTTCCTTCAGGTCATTAAGTTTAACATCCGCTCTCCCTTCATTTGGAATGTGCAATTTAAAGCTATAACTGCTGCCTTAATTTAATGGTAATTAAACCCGAGCCGGCCCCGGTGTTTTCCTGTAACCAACTCACTGCTGCAAAGGGAGAGCTGGACAGAACCTTCTGGAGCCACCATCGGCCCCGGCTGCCAGGAGGGGACAGGGACAACAGCATAGCTCAGTCACAGCCTGGAATTTCATTCAAGAATCGTGTCATTAGAAAGCCTTTTTGGCACGCAGGACCACAGGAACAGGTACAGGAAACCTGCAGAGAGTCGTGACATCAAAAGACAATTCTGCCACTGAGATAGGCTTCCCTCAGCCTGGGTCCTGTGGAAAGGCAGGAATTGCCCTTCTCTACGTCCATTTTTCCAGCAGTGACACCATTTGGACAACATTCCTCTCCCTGAAAACCTTTTTCCCAGTGTTCCTCCTCCTGTCCCTCAGCCCAAGCCTCACACAGGCTCAGTTAAGCACCACACGAAAATAAACCAGTCCCAACACCCAGCCCACACCGTGTCTGGAAAGCAGCTCTCACTGGCACTGCGTGGAAAGAGACAGGCTCTCATTTAAAGCTGATTTTGAAAGGTTTTCACTGATAGCTCGTTCAGTTGGTCAAGAAAGAGTTCAACTTTGTATTACTTCCAGCCAGAGTGCAGGACATAACACATCCCGAGGAATAACTCACTCCAAGTGCCCATCAGTGATGGTGATTATGCACCAGAGCCCCTCATTAAGCCTCTGACTCTCTGGTACCCATCCAATCAGGACAACTGTGAGCCATTGTCACGTTTGACAACTATGACACGAATTGCCAGGCTTGGAAAGGGGCAAATCCTGAGACTGCAAGCCAGCGACACAGTGAAGAACGGGAAAAATGCAGCTTGGAGAGGGAATGTTTAACAACAGGCTCCAATTACGCCCGTCCTGAAAGGCTGATAATTCCCCTGAAGGAGCCACACACGCAGAACTCCATCAGGAGTGCTGAAACACAAGCAAAGTCTGTTTGCTCCTCTTTGCCTGCTCACACACTTCTCACTAGGTATAAGAGGAGTTATAAGCTGTGCTCAGGTCTTCAGAGAACCAGAGAGGGAAGTGCCTGGAGTCTTAATGAATATATATGCCTTCCCTCAGCTTTACATTAAATTAAAGGAAATCAAATAGCACTCTTTGACCCAAACCAAAGGAGACACAACCAGAAAACTTTAAACCAAAGACCCATTCTTTCATAAAACACACAGACTGGCTGTGGACTCCTTCCCTCCTGCTGCCTTGGACATGCGTTGCAGAATTTGATTTTGAAGTATTAATCACGTGGTGACCGCCAAGCAGGCATTTTGTACTTTTTCATTTGCAAAGCACTTTCCCTGCTAAGTTATCCAGCAACTGCTCAACAAAGAACTCTCCCAAAACACAGAAAACAGAAACTGGTGTGCATGTGGTGATGGGGGACATCAAATCTAACAGGTGTGCTCTAAAATCCCTTCTAGTTAGTGCAGAAGGCAGAAAGGAATTTGCTGCTAATAAATCCTCATGCACATTGCTAAGAAAGAACTTGAGAAATTGTTAGGAGGAATGGGATTTCTTTAACTCCACTGCTTAGCAGAAATGACACAATCTATAGTCTCATCACTGACATAAGGAAGGAAGCCTTAAAGCAATATATGGATTGCTGCCACCACCACCACGTGCCACTTCAGATGACAACATATATATGCAAAACATTTTTAGATAATCTCAGATGAAAAATATTGCATTGCCATCTTTGAGTTTTGGTCTGGTCTTAAAATACGACTCGGTTTTTATATAAACGCAACTGTGCCTTAAAATAAAAACTGATGCCTGTGTACCAATCTATTTGCAGTGCTATGGATCTGAGAACGAGCCCCAAACACACCCTGGGATTTGGTTTCACTCCTGTTATTAGTGGAGGTAATTTATTCAACGTTGTAAACAAATGCAGCTCTTGGAAACTCTCTGCGTGGGGAGGACTTTGGTGAAGGCAGCTTTGCTTTTACTGAACTATCAGCAGGGAGGTCAGCAGTAAAAACCTTAATGTCTTATCTCAAGTGGAACACTTCAAACCTTCTAAAATGAATTCCATTCTCCTGATGCCCACATGAGAATTTACATGGAGATACAGAACAGAGCAGCAGAGATGCTGAACAGGTTTTAGTTGCAGAAGTGAGAACCTCAGAGTTCCTCCAGCACGCCAGCTTCTCTCCTGCTGATCCACAGAGGAGATGCTGGGATCCTGTAGGTTTCTCCCTTGAGAGGAGGCTGATGGCACAGCAGGACTATCTCAGAAGTTTCAGTAACACAATAAAAGTCTCTGTGCTCTGAAATAAAAATTAGGAGACTAATGGGACTCGGGGTTTCTCAACAGACCGGAGCCTTGTTGGTTTATTGCACGCAATTTAGTGATAGTCATACCTTTCACAGGGTGCAAAAGTGCCTTTTTTTTTTTAATAACAGCTACAGAAAATCAATAGATTTCATGAGTTCAATTAATCCCTGCAGCTGCTCTGCCAGAGTCAGAAGGAAACAAAGAAATTTTCCATTTCTAAGCTGTGGGACTAAGCTGGTGTCTGTAGAGTAGGATGGTCCTCGAGTACCTTAAACTGTGGTTCCCATTAAAGCAGGTTTTCCTGTAATTTGTGATTTTTTAGGGTAAGCCTTTTTAATTATAAAGGTAAGCTTGTGCTAGACTATCCTTCCTGCTGAATCACAAGGAGGTTCATGCTAGAAGACTTCTTCCCTACTGCTGGTACTGGTCCTGAAGTAATTAGAGGAACATTGACTACTTGAAAATCCATTTTTAGATCTTTTTTTCCCGGAGGTGCTGTCTTTTGTGGCAGTGGATACTCAGCAGGGCTCGGAGAGCCTTTGCAGGCAACTTTCCAGTCGCACATCGTGTCTTCTGCAGGGACAACTGTGTCTGTTGTGTGATTCCAGATTAACCCCTGTCACCTGCATGACTGAAACTTGCAAGATGCCTCTTGTTTATGGGATATTTCCATGTCCAAATTCTGACCCAGCTTGGACAACCAACAGTTTAACAGGGGCCGGGCACCTCTGGCACTGACCTGTGCCCACCGGGGACCTCACTAAAATGTGTGACACTCTACCTACACCTTCCCCAAGAAAAAGGTTAATGTTCCACTTCCCCTTCTAAATAGCCAGTTTGGGTCCTGCAAAGGGCCTATAAAGCTGGGCTTGACTAATTACTTTGTGGTAAAAGCAGTGACCTCAAGTAGCTCATTGTCCTTTATTGCTGCCAGATTTTATTCCAGGACAGTTATCCTGGTGTAAATAGACGCCTTTTCACATCACAGGCAAAGTAACAGCCTCTGCATTTCCAACTCTCATGTGAGATTTTTTTTTTTGCCAGTGGCAAATCTGAGCTAAATTTAGGATGTTTATTGAGTGATTCACCTTCTGCACAGCTCAGAGCAGCTGCCTTGTGACAATGTCACTTCCCAAAAAAAAGCAGCTTCTACAAAGGCACGACACGGTGACAAAGTGAGGACAAGGGACACACCAGGGAGCCAGAGGGACAGTGATGAGCCTCAGTTCAGTGCTAAGGTTCTGAACAGACTTAGAGCCCTCAAGGCAGAGGGAGCATCCTTTTGTCAAACTCAGGTGAGGGATTTTTCAGCAATAGAATCACAGAACGGTTTGGGTTGGAAGGGACCTTAAAGATCATCTGTGCCACCTCCCTGCCACGGGCAGGGACACTTTCCACTGTCCCAGGGTGCTCCAAGCCCTGTCCAACCTGGCCTTGGACACTTTGAGGGATGGGGCAGCCACAGCTTCTCTGGGCAACCTGTGCCAGGGCCTCATCATCTTTATGTATCTATTATATATCTTCCATATATCTAACCTAAATTTCCTCTCTTTTAGTTTGTTCCCATTATTCCTTGTCCTGTCACTCCAGTTCCTGATGCAAAGTCCCCTCCCAGCATCCTTGTATCCCCTTCAGATCCTGGAAGGTGCTGTGAGATCTCCACACAACCTTCTCTTCTCCAGCCTGACCAGCCCCAAACATTCCCAGCCTGAAGGAAAACCACTCCAACCCTTCTCCAGCCAACAAAACAGGGCAGGAAAGGGCAGCACGGAGATCTCTGAACTCCTGGCATGTGAGCAGCTGGGTCCCTGCCCTGTGCTGTCAGTGGGCACATGGCACAGCCTCGCAGCCCCGGGAGAGGTTGGCTCCTCCTTGTTGGGAGCACGGATCAGTTTGTATTTTTCAACACGACGACTGCGGCTGCCAAACCTGATAATGAAAAACTGAAAGTCAAATAACCCCTATTAGTCTGTCAAAGGTTGATGGAGCTGCTATTCTATTTTCCCATTGTGAACGACTCCCATTGTTAGGAGCTGACAGGCGAATCTCGGCAGAAATATGGACTCTTTGTGAGAGCTATTTATAGCAACAGATGACAATGCAGGGCTGGAATATGCATGCTGAGGCATTGCCTGGGATGTGCAAGAGCCCCTCGGTACAATTCCTGGGCTGCAAGGAAAAATTCCATTAAGATAAGAACATCTGAGGGACCTAGAGACAGACGAGATATGGAGAAGCGGGGAGGAATGATTTGGGGGTTGTTGTGGCATGGCACAACAGCCTATGTACAACAGCCTTCTAGGGATGAGGAGAGAGCACATCTATCAACAGTACATGAGCAGGAAATGGCAGCTTTGTGGGGTTTTTGCTTTTTTTGGTGGTTTTTGGTTTGTTTGTTTCATTTTGTGATCAGTTAAAAAGCAAACCAGGCCTGTGCATGGGCGCCAGAAGAAGAGAATGATCAATGGGAACAACGGCAGGATGGATGGCTGCAGGAGGGAGTCAGAGGCTCTCTGACAAATATTGAATATTAGCTGGGACTGGGCGCCCTGTACACTCCATGGACACAGAGACAGATCCAGGCTTTGCAGCAGAGGCAATAAAGTCAGGACAAAGCCCAAAGATGAGGATCAAAGGAATGATTTCAGCAGTTTCTGGAGGACTGGATGACACTTTGGGAAGACAGAGTGCAAAGGCAGGCTAAAGAGCCAGCTCAGCTGAGCATACACTGGTACAATTAAACCTCATGCAGATGGCCTTTCCCCTCCTCCTTGGATGCCAAAATTAATTTTGGAGAGTGGAGTCCTCAGTGTCACCGGTCTCCTCTCCAAAACCAAAGGAGCAGCTCTGCTGCTTTTCCCAGATGTGTTCTGATGCACATGGCTTTGAAAAGAGGGAAAAGGAAGGGGGAAAGAAGGGGAAGTGAAGGGAAAGGATAAGAAAAAGCAGCACCACGATGGTGCTTTTTGTGATAGTGTTTGCTCCAGGCATTTGATGCTCCTGCATATTGAAATCCTCTGCTATGTCCTGTCTGCATCAGCCACAGATAAAGAGGCAAAGCAAGCTAGCAATTCTCCTGGCACTTGGGTAACCAGATTTCTGAATTTTCACTCTTCCTTCTCATTTTCAGCTGTGAAACACTTCAGGAGCAGGTGAGCAGCAGCATTTTGAATTGTTGTCAGGAGGTACAAGCACGACAATGTGCTTTGCACGTTGCCCACTCTGCAGGTTGGGGCTCATGGCTGCTCTGGTGGCTCTGGGGGATTCTCCCTCCTGCCTGGGGTGCTGCCATAGAGCCTTGATGCTTTTGAACCCCTTGGTGGATCCATTTAAAGAGTAAAAACCAGAGTTCACAGGACAAGAACTCTTCAAAGACGAGTCACTATGTGGTAACAGCACAGGCAGTGGAAATGCAGCCAAGTTCCTTCTTCCCCCAACCCAGCATCAATTTTACAAAGCTCCTGCAGTTTCCATTCACTCACCTGCTAGAAAACTTCTGAGCACACAAATAACACATTTATAGGCATCAAACAGTTACCTAGCCTGCTAGATATCATTATTGTATACCAATAAGATACAACAGACACCCATGTAAAGGAAAGAGGCTAAGACTGGTAAAACTCCATGAGCACCAAGAGCAGCTTAAGACTCACCAAGCCCTTAGGCTCTCGTTACCAACTCTTTTAACTGAAAAAGAAACACCAAAAATTGGAAGAAATCTTTAAAATCCTTGAACACTTACAGCAAGGTCACCAAATTCCACCCAAGCCACCAGTGCCTCCCTCACTTCTTGCAGTCAGACACACAAGTTTGGGTTTCCTCTCACCTCACCAGTTTGGTATTTTCTTCCCTTTCTTGCCTAATTTTCCTGTTATCAGAAGAGTAGTGTGCATAGGAGGCAGTCTGTACACATAGCAATTTATACGTGATTTAAAATAATTAAAACCTTCAACAGTGTGATTTCTGGGGCAAAGCTGGTCTTAAAGCAAGGATTTCCGTTCTAATCCTGGATGAATAATTAGCAGATTCAGACATGTATTTATGGGGACAATAGAGTTCCACTGGGCAGAAAGACACCAAAATAATGACAAGTGAATTAAAGTGTGTCCTCTTTGTCATCCCAAATGTCGAGGGACATCCCCCAGCTCACCACAGGCACAGGAGAGCCCCCCAGACCAGTAACCCCTCTGGGAAGTGCAGCTGCAATGACACTGCTCAGAGAACAAAATGACAACATTCGGTTCTAAAACCATTTCTCAAAGGTTCAGAAAACACAAACACAGTGAAATTTTGGTTGATTCAGGTGCAAACTTGCCAAACTTGCAAGCCACAAGGAGGAGAGAACACTTAAAAGTCTCTGTGTGGAATAAGAATTACTGGTTTAGTTCCTTAAGTACATTAAATAAGAGAGTTTTGACTTGGAATCAATAGGAAAACTCAGAAAGTTAAATACAGAACACAACCGATTATGCAGAAAATGATCCTTGGAAATTTTTGCACTTTTGCAACACTGGAAGATTTTATCTTCACTCTGACTGGACCTCTTAGCTCATTAAATGTCAATATTTTGGTCTATTTCTGCATTTTATACAGCAGTGCTGAGCCCATAAATGTGACGGGGGGGCTGTGAGTAGCAGCACTGGGGGGTGGCAATAAAAAATACACAGCAGGGCACTGTGTCTTCAGTAAGGAGGAAAGTTGTTGTTATTTACACAAATCCCAGGAGATTAAGCAATGGAAAAGTGTGTCAGACAGCAGGATTTCACGGTCCAGAAACTCAAAAATAAGATAAAACTCCAAAATCGAATTACCACTCCTGCCAATAAGCTATTACTGTGCAGTTATTAAATACACACAGACATTCCCATGACCACATTGCACTGTAAATCACACTTGCAGACAGTTCATTTAATGAACAGTGTTTGAGTAGACAATATGTTTGGGGTTATATTAAATATATAACTCCACTTGCTAAGAAATGCATTCATACTTTAACTTTCCTGCAGTCCTCCCTTCAAAAAAAGCAGGAGAGGAGAAGAACAAATCATTGCCGAGTGGCAATTTTCAGTTTCAAAAAGCAGCAAGTGGGAACCAAAGCTTAATTTAATTTAATAATTTACCTTTAAAGAATTTATCCTGTAAAGCTGGATGATAGCCCAGAAGAAAAATACGCAGAATTCCGCCTGAAGTTTTTAGTAATTAAAATACTGCACCGTTGATTTCATTTACTTGTGTTGCAGGAAATGCTCTTGCCTTGACATGCACTTGGAGGGTGTGAACATGACAACGAGTGTCCTTCCAGCTGCTCCTGTGCCACACACATGCCCAGTGCCTGTAGCTGGCAGTCAGATGGGCCCTGCCTCATCCCTAAGCATCCTTCTGGTTTTTCCCAGGGAGCCAGCACTTTCCTGGGGGTTTTCCCTCCCCTGTTGCAGTCCAAGACTTTGGGGTTGCGTCTCACCACGTGCCCAGCAGCAATTAGTGACGATGCCTGACCCAAAAATGCTGCAATCCTAATTCCCTGTTTTAGGGGGGAGCTTGGCCACCCTTTCCCAGGGGCACCGTGTCGCTGGATTAGTGCAAAACCAGGAGGAGAAGGTGAGAAAAGTGCCTTCCCCAGGGACTGAAGTGTGCCCGAGGTGGTACCCGATGGAAACAGGGATAACGTGGATCCTGGAGCTGTGATGTGTGTTTTATAAGCAGAGGAGTCTTAAAGGCAGTGCACAATCTCACACCACAGGGCTTTAGCCAGACTCCATTGGGATTTAGGTGCAGATTCTGCTGGAGAAAAGGAAGGTGTCTTATCAGGGATCTGCTGCCTGGGGGCTTCTTTGCGTTCTCCTTGGAAGCACCTGCTGGCCCCCAGCCCTCATCTGCAACATCAGTTTTTAAATCCAGCGTGGAATCAGGCTTTCCTGGCCGAGAGCTGTGATGGCACCAGCCAGGAACTGAAGGTCACCATCCCTGTCCCTACAGAGGGGGCACATGGACAGTCCCACACTGGCCCAGAAGCTTCAAGGACACCACTTCTGGGCCTGATAAATCAAGTTACAGAGCATCTTTGAAAGCTCAGCCAGATGGATCACTTGAATGCCTAAACACCCTAATACATCTTTTTGAGAAAAGATATTGGCTTGTGCAATGAAACAGATAATTGACTATTCCATGGAAACTGTTAGGGCTTTACCTCTGGGATCAGCAGGAACCCATCTCTCTTGCTACAGAGGAAAGCCAGCAAGTCTTTGCACTGGATTTTATTCTCCTTTCTTTTTTTTTTCTGCAGAGGAAGATTTGGAACAGAAACCAAGCCCAGGCTGCTCTTCCCACATCGATCCCCGCTGATGCCCCATGATAATCTGGGACTGACTGCGAGTGCAGCAGCCCCATCAGGCAGAGCAAATAATATAAACTTCCAAAAAAACCATGGGTACAGGGTAACCCATCCTCCATCCAGGTAGGTCATTCTGAAAAGAGCTCTTCAAATTCCCCAGTCAATCTCAGCTAATCCTCCCTCTCCCCACCAACAGCCTGAATCCAGTGTTTTCTCTCTGATCAGCTGCTACACTGATGGATATGGAAAATACCTGGTTTTTCCTGGACTGTGGTAGAAGGAGGTAAGGGAAAATCATGCCACCCCCACCCTTCCCTGGCTCTTCCCTTTTCCAAATACAACATCAGCTCCGCGATTTAGAAAATCGTGGCTTTTTTTTTTTAAAATCATACAAAGAATGAATTAAATCCAGGTTAAGGAGCTGTAATTCCAGGCAGAGCTCCACCAAACCCGTGGGCCTCTTAACGATTTATTCCTGTGGTTTCTCAGGACACGAGCTCCTTGATGGAATTACAGTGCTGTCATTCAAAGTTGCTTGTTATTTGTTCTGTATGTAAATAAAGGGAATGCATTTAAAGGCCTGCACTAATGTATTCAAATATTTGTAGATAATCCACTGTAAATCTCCAGACTGGAGGATTTTGCATAAATGCTTGAATCTGTAACAGCTAGGAGGGAATTCCAACTCCCTGATTGAGTAAATTACACAAAAAATAGCAGGATGATTAGACCAAGCACATTAATATTCAAAATAAGTTTTGTCTGTCAGCATTAAGGACTGAATTCAAGGGTTGCATCCCTCTCAATATATGTGTGGCAGGAGGAAAAGCCATCCATAATCAGGGTGTAACAACACCACTCATACACATTTCATTGTTACAGAGCACCCCAAAATATAAGGAACTGGGCTGCTTACTGTATTTACAAATAGTTTTCATACAAGTTTTGAAGACAGTTGATCAGCTGAGAATTTTTGCTGTCCAAATATCCCTTCTCTTCACATTTTGGAAAGTTACAGAGAGGTTCTGACAGCCTTGAGCCATTCGGATCTCCCACAAATCGCTCCTACATTTATCTACCAGGAAAAGGCCCCTCTCCATCAGTAAAGGTGTTAATAATATATACACGTATTATTAACTGCACTTATTTTCATTTCTTGCCCTGCAGTCATCATTAGCGAAGATTAAACATGCATAAATCAGTCTCTCCTAAATTAGTGAACATCAGCAAATGTCACCTTGTTGAAACGAAAAGTTATTTATTTATTTGCCTCTCTATTTATTAATTTATTTTCCCAAAAATTGGATTGTGATGTAAGACAGATTCAATTATATCCCACCACTCTTTTTAGCCAGGCCACTGGGCTGCATCCCAGAAGTCTCTCATTCTAAAACAGAGGAAATCAAGGTCAGGTCTGGAACTTTTTGGCCACATGTTTAATACACCTTAATTTTCCTAAAAAATCCTGTGTGGTTTGGAAATCTTATGTAGAGAGGATCAAATTATATCTTCAGCTACCTCTATACTGTACTGTGCCAATCACTGGAAGTCATACAGGTATAATAGAGAGAGGAGATTAGCTGTCAATATTGCAAATAAAAACTAATTAAGAGCGAATGGTTTAATGATAGAGGCTCATATTTCAACATTGCCCGTTCCTGCTATTTTATCACGAGTCTCTTGGAGTTTATTTGAAAGTCTTTCTCCTGAAATAAGGTGATTACATGAGTATCTCACCGTCATTAACCAGGAGTAATTTCCCAGCGTTTCAGCTGCAGAGAAAGATGTTAGCTAAGTACACCTCCAAGGCTCAGAAATGAAAACATTCAACGTTTATTAATCTCACTAATTTTTGAGGGCCTGCTCACGTTATTAAATGTTCAGGGTTGGCTACACCGAGATAGCAGAAGTACCAGAGACATCCCAAATACCAGGAGGCTCTTTGTCCTTTCAAGGAGGGGAATGCTGGTGCTGTTTATTCATCACTGCTAAGTTCAGCACAGCTCCAGGCATGAAGTATTATAAAATGTACTTCTGTTGATTTGCATTCCTGCTAATTATTTCCACGGAGCTGTCACCTCCAACGCTGCCAGACAGAATCAGCCCCCCGCAAAGGGCACTGGACAGACAGGCATGGAGGGGTGGGATCTGAGATCAGGCAAACAGAGTGGTTCTAAACACCCTACCTTGGGAAAAAACCATGGGAATTCAACATCATTCCAGGTTACGGCTGCCCAAATGAGTTACGCACATGTTGGGATAATCTAGGGATAGAACTGCACACATCTGTTCCCTGTATTGCATCTGCAGCATCTTGCCTCGTCTTGTCCATATTTTCCTGCTGATCCAGCTTTTTCCTACGCACAGATAATTAACTGGGGTTAGGCTCTGAAAGCCCTTTAGCTGCCCGACAGCTCGGACTCTGGAAAGTCCACTTTTAAGGGAACATTTCCCCTTCTGCAGCCACCTGGGGACCCTCTAATTCCAACTTTCCCCACTGAGATCCTTTGGCCATCAGCAACGCACCTTCCCCTTTAGGGACTTTGGCTGGTTTTTTATAGGAGCTGCCTGGACCCACAGGAAACACCAGTGGCACCAACAGAGTCACTCTGTTTCCCTCCAGCAGTGAGAGGGTGGCACAGCAAGGAAGGTCTGGAGTGGTTTTGGCTGAAGTGGCCCTGTGTCACCAAGAGCCTGGGCTTGCTGTTATCCCAGCACTATCATGTGGGATTGTCCACGTAATGGAGATGAGCTCTAAAATCTCTGGATCCCCTCCCTTCACACTGATGATAAAATTCAGCACATTCAGTGCTGTGCTGACACAGGGCATTAATCTTGACACCCTCACTGGCTTTGTAGTGTTGATGCAGAACAACCAGAATATTGCAAAATTTGCCAGTAGCAACATCCAAATATTATCTTTTAAATAATGCTTTAAAAGTTAATTTGAACTATTTCTATCAAGTTTGAGAGAAGCACCTTTGGATACACCACTGAATCACCCCAGAAGCGGAGCTAAAAGCGGGTTTGCTTTTGAACGGATCAATCCTCTCTCCCAGTTAGCACTGCCACAAACATTTGCTGTAGGCCTAGGAAACACTGTTCCCATTCACAGCCTGACAGCACCCTGTGAACGTGTGCACACCAGCAGATCTTTCTGTGTGCTGTTACCCTTGAGCATCAGCTGGGAGAACACACCAAGGCTCGGGTAAACAAACACGGGGTGGAATAGAGAGTATCAATAATGGGAGGAGTTTAGGCCACGTTGTTCCCCCATTCCATGCTGGGATAAGGCAGCCTGCTCTCAGTCCCATCCACCACAGCCCTTCTATCCATAGAAATGATTAAAAATTAACTGGGCGAGGAAGACAGATCGACTTTATTGGGTACTGCTGAGATCAGATTAACATTCCACTGACCCAGGGGAGTTCAAAGTTCAGGTTCCTGCATTACTGGAAGTTTAATTTTTAATCTTTCTTTAATAGTTAAGGTCTAGAGGAGTGCCCTAGATAGCTCCTGCCCTGACATGAAGGAACCTCAGGCCATAAACTTCAGAAGCATGGATGACGGGCATCTGATGTTACCCAAAAGAAGAAAGAGCTCTTGCCTGCTGAACCAGAGCTACTCCTGGAATTAATCAGGTCTCCACTGCTCTTGTTTTGACTAAACACATCATCCTGCTCCAAAGGATAAATGCAAGGGGTGAGACACAAGGAGAGAGGCCTCAAGAGACTCTTCTGTTCATAGCTGGTGGCCACTGCCACCAGGAAGGACCAGCTCTCAAAGCACCTGTACCTTCCCCCAATTTAACGACCAGAGGAGCACCTCCCCTGTGGAGCCAGGCTGGGAGAGCTGGGGGTGTCCAGCCTGGGGAAGAGAAGGCTCTGGAGACACCTTCCAGTGCCTAAAGGGGCTGCAAGAGAGCTGGAGAGGGACTTTGGACACGGGCCTGGAGTGACAGGACAAGGGGGAATGGTTTCACACCGACAAGGGCAGGGTAGATGGGATATTGGGAAGAAATTGCTCCCTGTGAGGGGGGGGAGGCCCTGGCACAGGGTGCCCAGAGAAGCTGTGGCTGCCCCTGGATCTCTGGAAGTGTCCATGGCCAGGCTGGACAGGGCTTGGAGCACCCTGGGACAGTGGAAGGTGTCCCTGCCCATGGCAGGGGGTGGAACTGGTTGAGCTTTAAGGTTCCTTCAAACCCAAACCATTCCAAGATTCCACGACAAAGTCAGCAAGTATTTGTGACCTACACTCACTTTTACCAACGTTGTTGTGTCCGACCCCTCGCTTCACAAAGAGAGTCCCAGCCACCAGAAGAGACACTATCTCAAAAACTCGGGATGTTCCACACTTCTGCCACTATTTTATTGTCTGCCTTTACTGTACTTCTAACAGTTGCTAAGAATTACTTAACATCAGCAAATACTAAGCAACAAATGTTTTACACACGACAAATCCCTTGCCTGTGGCATTTTTAGAAGTTCACATTTTGTCTCATGCAGCAGAGCCCGGGTTAGACCCTCACATCAGCTGCTGCAAAGGTTACAGGAGAAATAAGGGACCTCGTCTCCCACTCAGCCTCACTCTCCTTTCAAAACCAAATTGATTGCTCTTGGATGGGGATGGGGGACATTCCGTACCTTCCCATATGGAGAGCAGATTCTATGTGTTGAACATGCCTGTGAGGTAATATTTCAGCTGAATCTACTGTCTGTCACATCTGGTATTTTGAATAATCGGTTAAGTGAACCGTAAATTAAATTAAGCCAAGCCAGTGTCATAAACCTAAAGTGCGTTTCCAAAGGGTCTCCCATATGGAAAAGGGAGTTGGCTTTAGAAGGCTTTAACATCCTGACTCTGAGAGCCTTAACTGCAAATAAATCAACAGCCTGTGTGCTTGTACCCGTGCAACAGCCCCCCAGAGTGGATTAAAATTAAACACTTGCGAGAAAGTGACAACGCGGATGGATTTTCCTTCATAGACACCTGTCATGAATGAAGGGCTTCTGATGGTGACCACTGGAGTAAGAGACTAAACTGGAAATATCAGGGGAGACAGGATCCTGGCGGTGCTTGCTGGGGTCTGCCAGGTTGGCTCTGAAGGAGCAGGAGACACTGGCTGCCCTCTCCAGCTCTGGTGGCAAGGGATCTGCAGGAAAGGTGAGGTAGTTTTACCTGCCTGACACTGGGATGAGGGACTGGTGCCCAGAGCAGCTGCTCCCCAGAGGGCTTTGGATGTGCCCCAACCTTTTCCCCCATCTCCTGGAGCTGAATCGCTCCACTTTCAACCAAAAAAAAAAAAAAACAACCTCCCAGTCAGGGAGCAAAAAGCAGCAGCTCGTTTGTAAGCTTGTCCTTGGGAATGCTCTCCACAGCCTTGTAAATGCAACGATTTCAGCCAAAGGATTGTCTTTCCCTGCACCTCTCGCAGCCCTGAGCGCCACGTTTCACCAATAAAGGGCTAATGAACCACAACAGTTGTTCATATGTTTTCTTACTCCTTCTCCGAAATGTCACAATAAATCTATATTGCCGGGTAACAGCAAGCAGATGGATATCGTAGCTCGTAATTTGGCATAGGTGTTCTCAATCAAGGCAGAGATTAATTCTCCCCCATGATAACCAGCTCCCTCATTCTTTAGGAGCCCATTATCATTTTCTAAAAGGTTTTTCTCGGGACAAGGGTAAAAACCAGCTCTCTTTGTCCTATTGCTTCATCCATTACAAAGAGAATGAGGGATGGATTTCTGGAGACAAGATGAGCAAACCACAGAAAATGACATCTCAAATAAGCATAGAAACAATAGCAAAAGATTCCTAGAAACGCTCTTTGATGGAGCACACGGATTCATGGAATGGATCTCCTGTTGCTTTGTGAGCAGCTCAGGCATACTTTTGTTAGGGTTATTATTTCCTCAATGAGACTGAAAAATATATTAAGAAAACAGATCAAAACAAACGAAAAAGCTATTTTCTGAGATATATCTTACAACAGCAAAAGGAATGTGTCCGTTTTCCTAAAACCTTCAAATTAAATAACAGAATAGGAAAACAATATGGATTTTACTAGCTGGGAAAAATAAAATGGGGACACAGTGCCACTTCTCATGACAGGGAAAGAACTAAAATTTGTAAGTGAATGCAAAATCTGACAAATGAAGTGAGCTTTAGTCCTGACTTCCAGACCCTGCCTTGTCCCTGGTCCTCAGGAGGTGTGTAGCATCTCTGGGAATTTACATTTCCTCACTGATCTTCCTCTGATCTCATGATTTCATTAAATACTCCTAAAAAACATCCCCGTAAGGTATTTGTTACCCTTGAATTTTGTTTGCTAATGAGCTCCTAATTGTGGCATAGCAAGTTCATCAACTATTACACTTCTACACAACAAAGAGGTACTGCAGCTAATTATTTGTTAAACTCATTATCAAATGAGCTCTGCTACTGCAAAGTTTCGTAGGTGTTGAATTTCCCAGCTGACATCCTGCTGCAGGACAGGAGGTGAGGACTTGAGCAGAGGTCTAAAACATCCATGAGAGGGGTTTTAGGAGCTCCTGCTTTTCCTGCATCTCTCACCACCTCCAATGGGGCATCTCAGAGCACCCCCAGACACTCCCTGAAGTCCAGGGAAACCCCTGCACAGACCCTCGTGGGCACTGGGTAGGATCAGCACAGGTAATCGACGAGTTTGCACTCCCTGCACACTAAAGAAGAATATATTAGCAGAAAATGAATAGCTCAGTTGGTTATTGATTAACAGAAACGCTACAGTGCTCTTACGATTTCAAATTGTTCCTGATTAATGGAAGAGGGAAGGGAATTTAAAGAGTGATCTCACTGTGGTGGGAGCATCACAGAGCAGGGGACTGCAGCACTGACTGCAGTGTCCTACACCTAGCCCTGGAAATGGGGATCACCCAAGCCTGACTCAACAGGGAACCTGAACTGCAAAATACACTTCTGTATCAATCCTGGGGCTAAGACACTGCAGGGCTCTGCCCCGACAGGCAATTGTAATTCTTTAATCTGTTGGGTGAATGTTTGGTTCCCTTTCCTGCCTCACTGTTACTGCAGGAGCTCAGGTGTCTGGTGTGAGCTGCTCTAACTGGGGAGGATCCACCCCAAAACCATTATTTTATCCACTGTGGTGGATAACAGTCACTCCTGTCCATTCCCACCTTCCCTTTCTACCCCCTGCTCTAGTGTATCAAGGTTAAGGAATAATGAATAATCAATAAGGTCGCGCCTCCACCAGTGAAAAATGTTTCAGCCTGAACACGAGAGCTGAAAAAGATGTAAATACAGTTTTGTGCCATCCATTCCAGCTTTGCTAATATGAGCTGTGAGTCAGCATCCTCTTCTAAATCACTGCAATTGCCACGTCCTCCAAGAACAAGCCCTGCAATGCTTCCCACAGCCCCTGGGAACTCAGGCTTCTGGGAAGAGGCGGCAGCCAGGACTGAAGGAAAAGAATTACTGACACTGTTTAAGTGCTCTCCCAGCAATGGCATCCCTTAAAACTGTGCAGACTGAATCAACAAGTCCCTCCCAAAAAACCTCTGCATGCAGAGAAGCCAAGCAGAGCTCCTTCCAACACTGACAGTTACTGTTGCATATGTATATTTATTCTCTATACAGAACCGATAAACCACTAGAACTGTCTCTTTGGAAAAAGGGAGAATTAGCTTTCCAAAACTGCAAGTGATGCTTTAGACTAAAATGTTTTGGAAAGAGGGACCGTGTTGCCAATTCTGCCACTGACCAGCTCTGGAAGTGAGCAGGGTCTTTGCCCCCAGAGCAACATGTAACAAATCTGCCCTGCACTGAGGCAAAGAGATTGAAAAAACCTTGTGAATCTCCAAGGTAAAACTATTCTATTACAAAACCACATTGCTATGCAGCACTCATGCCTCTGCCTATTTAAACTGAATGTGAATGGGGGCTGCTATAATCTTGTCTTATAAAGAAAACACTAAAAAAAAAAAACCCCAAAGAAGACATACCAACCTCTACTACAGATACAATCAAAACAGGGTTTAATTATTTGCAGGAAGTACTCTGCCATGTATCACAGTTATTCATTTATACTTAAAAAAATAATAACCCTATTCTATTTGATAGTTGGTGATACTGAATTAATAATTTGAGCAAGTCAGGAGGAAGTTAATGTAATCCTCAATTTGCTTTACATCTTCAGAGTCACCTACGGCACTTTACAAGGCAGGTAATATTATCACAGCTGGACACCTTGGTAATCTTCTGAGCTCTTTTTCCTTTTCAAAATAAATGTTACAGATTTACCGTGATACTGCTAAAATAGCTGTTAATTTACTTCAAAAGATGAAAGAAAACAGGTGAATTAACAGAACTCCATCACGCTGAACAGAAATTCCAGCAGGGCACGACACAAATGGGAGCTCCAAGGCTGGACCAGCCTTAAGAACCTCCAGCCTCACCTCCCCTTTTCAGGGGAGGTTTGGCTCCAACTCCTCCATCCTGGCTTTTTGTTTGCCCTGTGATCCAAAGCTGTGGGGTTTGCAAAAGATGGAAGATGCTCCACAAGAGCAGTCTTCCTATTCGGGAACCCCAGCTTGGCTCTTGGAGGCTGAAACTGAAAAGAGGGGTGACAAGGACCCCAAAATTTAGCTATTCCTCTCTTCAGTCTGGTGTCCACACTCTGGAAACCACTCGGGAAGCTTAACGGATTCAAAACACCAAGATTAGGATGGACTGCAGGAAACCATTGCCAGCTTTCTCTGCGTCCAAGGAGCCAAATGCTTGATTTAAACCAGCACAAATTATGTCTTTTCTACAGAGGACAGATGTGAGGTTTGCCATCAGCTGGGCTTCCTTCCTTACTGAGAAATCCTGCAGCCGTGAAGTGCCTGAGCAACAGCCACTGCACCTGCCCAGGTGGGGCTGCTCAAAGCCCCAGGTGCTGCCCATCCCATCCCATCCCNTCCTAATGTACTGCACAGAAAAACACTATTGAAATAAATCTCAAGGAATTTGGTGATCCTGTTTATCCCCATGTTGCCTCCCAACACCATTCAGGACATCTCAAAGTCAGTCTCACATGAACATTCCTCTCACGCTCGCTCTATGGGATACTATTGCCTGCTCTTTAAATAGAACGTTAAAAAAAAATTTAAAATATATATATAAAAAACTCATTTACACACATTTACATATCAGAAAAGCCTAATCAAAACCTCCCTGATTTCCATGTCAACTGTCATAGATGTTTTAGCAATCAGCGAGCTTATATAAAAAATCAAATCAAAACATATTTGTCTTCTTACATAAACTGTTATAGCAATATAATGTAAAAAGTTAGAGATCTAAATGACACTGTAAAAGCTGTAAAAGCTGGAATGATTGATTTCATAATGTTTCCAGGAATTATAAATAACCTTTAAGCGTCTCCACTGCTTTGATTTGCATAAGCAATTGAGAGTTCATTAAGTAGGGATTAGAACAAAGCTGAGGCAGTGCTGGGGACCTGGTGTGAGCGAGGACCTGGGTCAGTCAGTGCTGCTCCAACCTCAGCTCTCCCAAAAAGCTGCTGCAGATCCTCTTGGGTTTGGGTGGTGAGGTCTTGGTGGTGGAGAGCCAAAGCCAGCCTGGATCAACCCAGCATGGATTCCCCAGGATCAGCACTGGGGTTACACTGAGCTCTGGAAAAGCTGTGAAAATTATGCATAAACCAGGGTGTGTCAGCCTGAAACAGTGGGGGACCTCCACAGGAACTTCACAGGACCTCCAGTGGAACTTGGAATCATGGAATATAATCACAGCATCGCTGAAGTTGGAAAAGACCTCCAGGATCATTGAGTCCAACCTCCAAAATCACCGAGTTCAACTGCTAAAACTCCATAGCACCTTCACAGGAAATTCACGGGACTTCCACAGAGAATTCCCCCAAACATTCCAAGCATTTTCCACCACTGCCAGGGCTGGAATTTCCCCTCCGTGAGCACCCACACAGCATCACAAACACACAATTTCGTGGCCTTTCCTACCCGTGGAAGAAATGAGAGGCTTTTGCTCCTTTGGCTCTGAGCTGCAGCTCCAGGTAGTGGTTATGGGGCATGAAAAGGGAGGATGGGAGCACAGGGGAAGGAATGAAGACAAGAGAAGATAATTGAAAGTACCAGTGCACTAGTTATGTTGCATGTGTCTAACGTAATTAGTATTAATAAGCTGTCAGTCAGAAGATGTAGTTGTTAAAAGGCAGTTTCAATGGGGGAAAATGATAATTGAACTCCTCCATGTATTTGTCTGTATTATTTATTCTGTTGTTTTCTTCAGTTCACTGCCACAGGTTCGTGTTTAGCGGAAGTGAAATTGAAGAAGTAAACGGAGTTTTTTGTTCATTAACTAGGAAAAAAAGTTAACCTCTATTGCTCTGAGCAGGGCAAGCCATAGGAGAGAGGCTCAGGGAAGGTCAGTGGGTCAGTTCCGCACCTGGTTCTCACTCCAACCACAATGTTTTCAAGTTATAATTTTCAATTAATTCTATTTTGATATATACACACTTGTTTCTGTAATACTTGGCATGGTACTGCTGCTCTTTTATTCTCTACTAATTCTCTACTCACTCCAGATGCTCTATCTCATGGTTTAACACTGCAGTTCCTAAAGCTGGTCAAATCACGTGCACTGAATAACACACTCACTAATTCCCTTTCTTTTTTTTTAATTTTTCAATTGTCTGCAAGCAGTTTACAGCGTTTCCCAAAGCGTCTGTAACGAGAAATTAGTCACTAAATATTTTATACAAATAGTTATTTAGGCTGTATCTTGATCACAAGCACTTCGCTGCGGATTCAACAGGGACAGAAGGATTTGGACTGGATTTGTACTTCTGACTGTAAATTGGCCACGTGGATCCAGCTCTTTTTCTCTGCTTTGTGAAGCAGCCCCCATGACAACATGGGGGTATTCCAGGCTCCAGCATTCCAAGTTAAAGTTACCTTAACTGTGATTACTCTGGAATATCAGTATCAGTATCAGGAATATCAGTACATCGCCTGCACTGGAAGTATTCCTAAATCCCAGAACTACATAAAAATATCCCATCCCTATTTTACAGAGTCAGACATCAGCCACATGGAGAAGGTCTTGACCCACGGAGAAATCCTGACTTTTATCCCCAATGTCAAGAAACCTGGACAGAGAGCCTCACTCAGGCCAATTTACACAAGAGGAAGTTTTGGTGACACTGGCACAGGTTGCCCAGAGAGGTGGAAGCCCCATCCCTGAAAACATTCGAGGTCTGGATGAGGCTCTGAGTGACCTGATCCAGTTGAAGATGTCCCTGCTCATGGCAGGGGGCTGGACTAGAAGGCCTTTAGAGGTTCCTCCCAGCCCATTCTGTGATTCCATGTGCATCATCCACACCACAGTCCCTCAGGAGCTCCTCCAGCACAGTCCCCTGCCTCCCACCGCTCCTCACATCCCAGTGGAGCACTGGGGGTTAATGTTAACACCAGGAATTTCTCTCCTGTGTGTCACATAAATACGAAATGCTGCTTTTTTTTGGCCACCTGCTGAATTTAAGGAATCTTTAAGTCATAAACCCTTGGCAGCTTGGCACAGAGGCTGCTCTGACTACTGCAACCCATTTTCAATCCTGACTTTGTACAACCCCAGAGGAGGTAACTGAAGGCCTCGTTGGGCTGGAACAGCTCCTGTCAGCTCCTGGTATCAAAATGAAACATTCCTGAACTGGTACCATTCCAGACGAGGGATAGGAGACATTTTGTGACTCAGGCTACTAAAGGAAAAAATAGATCTTAGAAGCCATAAGGAAGAAAAAAGGGAACTGGGTCGCTACCAGAGCCCTGCTCCTGTGTCTGACACCCTGCCCTGTGTGGTAGCCAAGGTGGGGCTGCAGAGAGGCCAAGCCCCTGGCCTGGGCATACCCCATCTCTCCAGGGGCTTGATGTGACTAATGTGGATTGCTGCGGTCGGAGGTTTGTTTGGAAAACGCTGATTGTCTTCTAACTGTAATTGATCGTGATCGTTTGTTGCGGTCGCTGAGCGCGAGGCCCCGCGCGAGGATGAGAGAGGCTCAATCCATCTGCCTGGAACTGTCCTAGACCCCGTCAGGCCCAAAGGCACACACTGAAAATGGGCCACTGGGGCTATTTGGGACCTCCTTCCTTTGCTCCTCCTCCTGCCAGGCTCCAAGGGTAAAATACATGATTCTGGTGTTTTTAAGGACAGGGAGGATGGAAGAGGAATCAATGTCCTTTCAAAGCTTTTCACCTTCTCAGGATGGGATATTTGCAAGGAGATTTGTGGTCATTAAATAACTTGTCCCAAAATTACAAAAAGCGATCCTGCTGAGGCACAACTTGGCTCATTTTCAACAACAACTTGGCTGCTCCTCATCCTCCCCCTTCCATAGAGGGACCACTCACCACCCCCTGACAGAGCAAGAGACCCTCAGAAACTCCCCAAAAACTGCTGGGACTCTTCTCAAACCACTGCTGATACAGGAGCTGACCCCACCCCTTGAGCCACAATTCCAACCCATTTTCCAAGCTGCTTGTTGACACAGGGACAAAAATTATTTTCTCCCAACCAGGTTTTCTTGTGTCAGTCGTTCAACATGTTCCTGTGGGTTTTCTTCCTCCTTTTCTTATTACCTTTTCTGATAGTAAAGACCTTGCAGATGGGCATCAAACTGTGCAAAATGTAAATTATGATTGGGTAGAGTCAGAACATAAAAAATAAGTTATTTGGATGCATTTTTTTTTTCCTAAGGACCACAGCACATATGGCATGCTAAAAAAATGTCTCGTGTTCATTAAGGCTAAATGAGACAGGTTAGAGAATCATGGGCACCAAATGGAAAACTTGGGGGAAAAAATGCTGGCTGGCAACTCATTCTGCTGATAATATTTTTTGGATGTTTCCCTCCAGCCCTCTCTCCCTCATTTTTTTTTAAACTGCAAGGACATTTTCGCAAATATTTCACAAATATCTGATGGCTGTTGCTTAGGAATCTGTCCTCCCCGCTGTGCCTTCCTCATTTGAAGGTCATAATCTTCAGTTTGTGAAATCATAATTATCTCGCTAGCCGGCAACTCTGATGTCACAAATGGAGGATTATGATGACTTCAATGAAAAAAGCAGCAGCGGGAGAAAATGAACTCAGCCACCGAGAGCTTGTTTTCCTTCCCGCCCTCCAAAAAAAAGGATATAGCTGAGAAAAATATCAGCAGAATGATCTCCAAATAGACTATTTTCTGTGTGGCATCAGTGCCTCTTTCAGAATATGAGGTTAATTTCTGCCTCGTGCCAGTTTAATGCAGACTTCCACTTTATTTTAACACGTAGCAGGCCTTATATTTAATGTAATAGCAGAATCTTGCTACTTCTTGTGGAGCTCATACAGAGACCTCAGAGTTCTTCCATAAAAATGAAACAAACCTCCCTGTAGCAGTCAGGAAAATAAAATGGCCAAGATTCACCACAAGGTCACAGAAACCCAGGGCTTTACTACTGCCAGATAATTCGCCACTGTATCAAAAAATATGACAAATAAACACTGTCTGTCAGATTAATAAAGTATTTAATGGCCAACTCTCCTTACTGCTTTTTATTAAGCATCCCTGCCAACCTAATGCTAAAAATTCACTGACTTATTCAATGACAACTTCTCTCCCCAAAAATCACAGAATCCAAAAATGGGTTGGGTTGGGGGGGGGACCTTAAGGACTTTTTAGTTCTGACCCCCCTGCCATGTGCAGGGAACAGTTCCACCAGAAAGGGAGTGAATATTCCACTAAAAATGGGGGAGAAGAGAGACCACGGGGGAGCTGGGACCATCCTGATGCATTTCCCAGACCAGAAGACACATAAACCCCATATATTATTTAGTCCTTGGGAACAGGACTGGGATGGCAGCGCTGATTTTCCTCCAGGACAGATGCTCTGGGACCATGATTCAGCAATTCTGAGTGTCATTATTTTGAATAAAGCTATCAATCTTTCTCTTGAGGAGTTTGGATACAAGAAGATTCCTACTGTCACTATAAACGCTAGTGCGCATCTCTTGGGCTTCAAATAATGTACATTTCAATGTTCCTGCCTGCTTGAATGAGACATTAAAAGAGCTATACTCTGAGTTCCTGATGTTTTATAAAAATATGAACTAACAGTGCAATGACACCGTTTTGATGTCTCTTCCCACTGCTGCTCTCCACGTGCAAAAGCAGCGCTGGGACCAACCCCAAACCTGGGAAACGCGGTGGATTCTGCCACGGGGATGAGAACGAAAAATACCGAACGCCGGAGGTGTGGGAGGGGGGAAAAAAAAAACAACTCAATTCCCCGATCATAACCATGTTCCCTGGCACTTGGCACTGGGCTGTGGAACTCGGAGGGGAGTAAGTGGCAGCAATTGCATCCTCGCAGAGGAGGTGCCTTCCAAAGGCGTCTCACGGCAACAGCATCCTCGACTTCCCGGCTGCGGAATTCGGCGGCGGAGGGGAGAGGGCCGGGGGAAATAAAAGCACAACAGCTGTAGTGCCACAGGCCCCTGGCCCACGGAATGTGTCAGGAGAGCGCCGCGCACACCCGCCACTCTCACTCATTAGGAGCAGCATATGGTGGGTTGGTGCTCGTGCTGCCTTTCTCTGCCTGCCCTGTTTCTGCTCAAGGTGTAAGTGAATTAGGAGAGAGGAAACGCTGCACACGTGAGCAGGGAACTGCAGGGGGAACAACCATATGGGGTCAGGAGGATGTGTAAATTCTTTGCTGCCACAGCTTCATCAAGTCTAAAAGCTCCCAAGGCACCGAAAAATTATTCCGTTTTGTGCTCGTGTGGTCAAAACCTTCCCGTGCTTTTTTCTGTTCTCACAGCAGCTGAGACGCCCCATCACTGGTCACGAACTCCCAAAGCACAGAGCACAATACCACGACATCTGCAAACAAGGTGACAACAACTGGGATGGCTCATCCAACCCTGAGAGCACCCCACAACCTCTCTCTGTGTATTCACAACGCAGAGGTTTGCGAAATCAGCCAAAATCCAAACTGCTGTCTTGGAGACAGCCAAAACAGAGTCAGACAAACACCCTGGACTGTGCAGGGTGGCCCACGGGTGCCCAGAAGTGGGAGGTGGGTCCTGAAAACACCTTTCACATGGGCAGCTTGGCAGCAGCTGTCGCTGCCACTGAGGACAGCGGGCAAGGAACAGCCTTGGGGAAGCAGGAAAAACACAGAGATAGCGTGGGACAGGAGTCCAGACAAAGGCACAGGCTCACAGCACTGCACAGACAGCAGCTGAGGCAGGTGTGGTGCCAGGATCTGGGCAACAGCAGGACCAGGACCCACGGGGGCACTGGGAACGCTGCAGCTCGCACGAGATGCGCACAGGAAAAAAGGGCAAAGTCTTCCATTCACCTCTGTCAAAAGCAGGATTGCGAATTTCTCCTAACATTTAGACTGCTTTGGATGCTGGGAAAGGTAGCACAAGAAATGCCAGAGCTGCCAGAGGAGCTGGGGATGGTGACAGGCACTGCTGCAGGAGCGACTCACCGCGAGAGCTCAGGAGCAGTGACACAGGAGCCGGTGTCACAAGTGTGGAGTTAACCTTTGGCACCTCTGTGTTCAGCTGACTTCCCCCTTTAATGAAGCAGCTTGATTTATGTATGAGTCATTTGCCTTCATAAGAAATTTATTAAATGATCATCTTTTTTTCCCCCCCCTCCAGATTTGTCACTCGGAAGGTGGTAATTGGTGTTTGAACCTGCGCCGGCGTGTCACCAGCCGAGTTCCAACAACCCCACATGTTCCCTGCTCTCAGATCAGAAGGGAGGATTCCCAAGTCAAGGAGAAATCCTGGTGCTGCCCCTGGGTGCTGATGGCCTGGGAATGGCAGATTCTTTTCACTCCCTCAGTGACACAAGACTTAACAAGGACTGGGGAGCAGCACAACCTCAGTGACTGGAGTGGCTCCAAAGCTCCATCGCCGTTCAGCAAACAAGAAATCCAAGGAATTCGGGGAGGACCAAGAGACGTGTTTGAGTTCACTGCTGAATCAGATCCTAATCTCCCGCTCCCTTGGCATCTCAAAACATGAAAACAATACAACCATGCCAAGAATTTGCTATAAAAATAATTGCTTTTAGTTTAAAAAACTAAGTTGTAAAACACCCCGGCAGTTGCAATTGGTCTTAATCTCTCTGCAAGTGTCATTTTACATTAGATCCCTGTTCTTCATTCACAATTTGAATCAAAAAAGTACTTCTGTTTTAATTAGTTTTATAAATTTGCTGAGCTAAATGAATACAGCAGTAAAATCAAAACTGCAGAAAATGTGTGTAATCTCAGCAAACTGCATTACTTCTGGAACAAATTGTAAACCTAAAAATTAATTAATTAAATTTATTAATTAAAATAATTTGAATTAAATTATTTGATTAAAATTATTTGAAATGCCAAGACATGGAAACTGTGAATTAAGCTGCCACAGAAAATCTACAGCTCATTTTAATAAACTGCAATAGCCCCAGCTACAAAACCCTCTGCCCCAGAGAAATGAGCTCCCACACGGCCAAAGAGAGCGGAAGAGTTTTCAATTCATTCTGTGACACCAACTGAAGACTTTTGTTCTAGATGATAATCTTAGTTTCCTCAAAACCCATTACAGTCAAAGCATAACTTCAACTACACTTCTTTCCTTGTGATGGCTCGGTGTCAAAGCACTGTGAGTGATGGATTAGCAATATTTGATTTCAGCTTCCAGGGCATTAATAATCATGGGAAATAGCTCTTATAAGCAGGGTTTCCTTGCCCACTGGCTGCTCTGCAGATTGCTAGGACAAAACTAAACCTATAAATGCAGAAATTGTATTTCAGTACAGCTCTGCCAGCTGGCCACACCGTTATGTACATAATTCCCTCTACTTGGGCTTCTCAGTAGGAAAAACACCAAATCCTAAATTGAATACATCTTAGGAATATCAATTTAATTAAGAGGATGACAAGAAGAGATAAAGGCAGGAGGGCGTTTACTATCAGAATAGATTTCTACCTGCACTGCACTGATACACCTGTGCCCGTGTATTGGTGTGGAAATAACTCATGCAATCTGTCCTGTGTCGTGGGGGACACCAGCACCACAGGTACCTGTGTGAGCCGAGCAGAGGAGACAAAAATCTCACTCTGAGCTGCAGGAAAGGGAACAGATGGTGCAAACATTCACACGCACACAAATTCACACTTTTTTTACGACACGAGGCTACTTCCACGCTTATGCTGTAGAGGATTATGGCTGGAGCGAGTCATTCTGGATTCTCCACTAAAATCACCTGGGAAAGGACTGCAGCAGGTGAGGAGCTGAGGTGGAACAGGGGATGAGCCACGGGTGGGGCTCACAGGGAGCCACACGCGAGCTCTCCCCACAAACTCAGACACACCAGCGCTTCTCTCCGCTTCACTGAGCACTTCCATGCACATCCCCAGAGCTCCTGCAGACCCCATGGAGCTGCCTGTTGGCACCAGCATGGCCCCACACACACAAACGACAGCCCAGCACCCACAGATGCTTTGTTTAAGGACATGCATGCAGACCGCTCTCTAGAAAGCACACTCGATAAATAAAACATGTTTAATAACCCAAGAAAACCAAACAAAATAAATAAACCATGCTACTGACTGGCAACCTCCTCTGCAGAAGACTCTGTAAAACACTTTCCAGGGTTTGCAAAGTGCCTGCCTGCAAAATATTTTGCATGATACAGTGCTATTCCTTAAACAGCTGTGATGGCCCACATGGTGCAGCAGCTGACAAACTCCCTGCTGGACAGCTCCTGCTCTCCGACCAAACCAGCTCAAACATCAGCTGGAGTCAGTGCTCCATTTTATAACTGCAAGGTATCATTTATCAGAAAAAAAAAAAAAATAACTGTGACTGTGTTTTCCTGCTGCCAGGAGTCAGTGTGGCCCTTGTGAGGCCAGGAATGCCAGGCCAACCTGTGCCAGCTCACTGCCCATCCTGGCAGATTCCCTACAGACCATCAAGGGAAGCAGCAAAGCCTGATGTGCTGAGTGATGTTCCCACAGCTTTATATTTCACTTCTGGATGCTCCTCTCACCTGCAGAATGGAGTCACACTGAGGTCTGAGCTTATTCTGGGTTTATTTCCAGTTTTGGATGAAGGGCTGAAGCCACCCTGGCCTGTGCTGATGCTGGAAGGGATCGGGCAGCAGTCCTGTTCCTCCCTGCTGTGAGGGCAAGGGTGGGAGGTGGGAGAACGGGGTAAAAGTCAGCTCCCAGCCAGGCAGGAGGGAGATGTCCCCTTGGCAGGAGGGAGATGTCCCCTTGGGATGCAGCACGAGTGCAATCTGCTGAAAACCCCTCTGAAACTGCTCTAATAAGGCTCTGCAGCTGCCTCTGGAAAGGGGCTTCTCCACTTGAACTGCTCTGTGTGGGTTGGGAGGCTCATTCCTATAGGAAGAGCTGGCAGGATTGAAGCCAAGCTTGTAAGAAGTGGTTTCCAGAGTCAATTTATTCTTCTCTGCCCTTTTTTGTTCTCTGTACGAAGCTGAACACACAGGAGAAGAAGCAAATCCAATTCAGCATCACCTAATTTTTCTCAGGACAGAAGCTCCCTTTCATTAAATATAAAAAATCCCTTGTAATTCCATCCATGCTGCAATCTGGTGAATTACCAGAATGGATTCTGGACAGAAAGCTCCTGCTTTGGAGCGAGCCCTCATTGTTGGCTTCCTTGCTATGCGCTGCACACAGCTTGCCTTGTTTCACAGCCAGAAGTGCTGCTGGATCCTTTTTGTCCTGCTCTGCCCAGAACTCAGCCACTCTTCAGCTGGATCTGAAAGTGCCAACAGGTGGGAAGGGGCGTGGGGAGGCAGAGGCTGCCAGGGTGCTCCAAAGGACCATCTGTGCGGGCAGGGAATGCACGATCCCAGCCAACGACAGCGGAACATCTGTCTGCCTCCAGCCCTTCACCTACTGCAAAGGTTACGCACCACCGCCGTGCCAGCTGTGCCAGGCACTAGCTCAACACAAAACACCCCAGCAGCAGCCTGTGGGGACACATTTTTGTTGTCTTTAGCCATTTTAAAACCACAGAATTCTGCCTAATTGAAAGCTGGAGTGCCCTCCCACTTCTGCCCACACAGGAGGTGTTACTGGGGTCACTCAGGTGTTTGTTGGATCAGACTTTCCCTCGTGTGTGCAGGACCCCACTCCACACAGCAGTGGTTCATACTATGTGCTCTGCCCCTATAAATCTTGGGATTATGAATTTCAGGATGATACAAGCAGCCAGATTTCCCAACAATAATATTGAATCAGGGAGCTTAATACTATTAACACTCCATCAATCACACACTTACAAACACTCAGAGTAGCCCAGAGACAGCAATTTCCCCCATACTCCTCGTGGATTTTACTACGAATAAACAAAAGTTTCCCACTCTGCACTTTCCCTTCCCAAGACTGCTGCCAGCTCTGATATTTTTCATATTCCTCTGAGTTACCAGTGCCAAAATATTCCCTATCTTTACCAGCAACCAAAGCAGATGCTACAGAGGACTCCTGCAATCCTCAACCTTTCCCCACAACGACTAAACCAAACCCCAAGACTTTCAGACGCCTCCTTTGGCTAAATCCCAGAGTTTCACCTCTTTTAAAATCTGCACTCTGCTTCTGGCAAAGTGTGTTCCCTGCTGACAAGAGGGCAAGGAACAAGGAGGGAGATGTTCCATGTCTCAGGTGGTGTGAGCTCAGCAGCCCCGTGGATGCTCCCTGGCAGTCTGCATGGGAAGCTGAGCCATATGAGCACAGTCAGAGGTGTTTCCCAGTGGGCACTTGAAGAGGAGAAAGATGGAAGGCTGTTCAGTTGCCTCTCTGAAGGCTTGGGTCCTTTTTTTGTGTTTGAACATCATGCTCTTTAAACACGTTTTGTTAATACTTTATGGCCTCTTTAGGGAATGTTTGGAGGAGGTACCACCTAAGGAACGGGACCTTCACTGCAGAGTCAGCCTTGAAATGTGCCCCCTTCTCCACGTGACATTTTTTAATTCCCAAAAGCCACACTTGCTGGCATTTTTATGAGCCTTTTTGATGCCTGCTTGTAACTCCCTGCCTTTCCAGGTTCCCTCCCCATCCCTCATCCCCAACGAGCTGCTCGCCGAGCGGCCCCGCCGCGGTTGGCGCGGCCGCGCTCACGCCCTGCCAGGCTCTGCTTTCCAGGGTTTGTTTTTTACACCAGCCGCTGGTAAATGAGGCTGGTGTGACAGACCACTGGCTGGATAATGAGTTCATCCTCCAGACCCACCGAGAGCAAGGTACTTCCCCGGCCCATCTGTTCTCACGGCAGGGCTCCGGGAGCGCTGTTTGCAAAGAGAGCAGCGAACACCCGGCGGAGCTGCTGATGTGCAATAGACCCGGGCTGATGGCCCCTGCAACACACACTGCAAAGCCTCCTCAGCCAAAAAACGGGAAGAGACAGAGCGCTGGGATTACTTCAGAGCCATTGCTGGAAATGCTTAAACTGGGGGGAAAAAATATTAAAAAAATCAGGGAGGAAGAAAGCCTTCAGAAGGCTGAAGCGAATCTCGTAGCAAACGCATCGCGCAGGCACAGTGCTCTCCCTCAGCCACATCTATTTCCTCCAGGTTTTCTAAGAGAAATAAAAGCTCCAGGAAAAGTCACAGGTCTGTCAACAGGAGCGGTCAAAAGTCAAAGCAAAGATCTAGAAAGACTAGAACAAGAAAGGACGCTCTAAAAAACCAAGCCAGGAAGTATATCCAGCCTTGAGTGAAACTGGCACACCTGACCTCAAAAAGGAAAAAGGAAAAAACAGTTTAAAAGCCTGTGTACCACCTGCAAATATTTTTAGAGGCAAGGAAAACTGGTACCGTCTTCAGTTTGGATAAGGGATAAATAAAAAGTGATGGGGGATTGGTATACTTGAATAATGAGTCATTTAATGAAGATAACATGGGCTCCGTAATGCCCCACATCCTCAGCACAAAAGTGTGGCAGCAGATGACTGACAACACCACGTTTCCAACTGCCTTTAAAAAAAAAATTCCCTATGTTTTTAAACACATTGTCCCACAGAACTTGCTGCTGGTTGACACGAACAAGGGGCAGATGTGAGCGATTCATTAATGCCTTGAGGCTGATGAAGGTCAGGAGAACATCTTCCCTCCCATCCAACAGGACACTGCAACAATGAACTCTCAGGGTTAGGCTGGGATAGGAGCCAGCTATTAGCAGGCAGAGCTTGCTCCAGGTAAATCCTTCCACAGCTGTCCATTATCCCCATCACATTATTCCTCCTGACAAAGGCTGCACTGTCCATACAGATCACAGGTGCAACCCAGTATGGAAATCCTATTTAGTTGTGCAATACATTACTGCCTTCTCCCTGGCTGTACTAATGTCTGAATTAAACTGTAATATCTCATGGCTGGAACCTTTCTTTAATTCATACTGAAGACCCCTCACACAATCTATGTGCTGAACAAAGTAGTAAATTCACCTTAACATCTTTATGCTTTCCCATAGTCTTTAAATCATTCATATCCAGACTTTCTGTGTGTTCTGGATTGGGTGGAAATGTCCTCCAGCACATAACTTTTCCATTAATGGTTTTGGAGAATGAACTCTTCGAAGAGAAAGCTCTGTCTTTTAATCATTGGGAGAAAGAGCAATGCCCACGCTTCACTGCTGCAGGATGAGCCTGGAGAAGCCCCTGGGCTCTGAGCCACCCTGGAGTGAGGTCCCTCTGAACCGTGGCTGGAATCAGGCCCTGAATACATCCCTAGGGAACAGCACACGCTGCAAATGCGTGGCTGCTGGGGTGGCATCTCCCTCCCTTCACCAGTGTCCTTCCCCTGTACGGGCAAAGAAGCCTGGAAAAGTCCCCTTTCAGTCACGAGATGTGCTTCTGTGAGTGAAACCCTCAAGATGGGCTTCCCTCTAACACCAAATGCAATTATTTCCCAAGACGTGATAAAACTTTGAAAGCAAGTTTGAGAACAGGAGTTAAGGGGGGTGAACAACAGAGCTGCACATAGGAAACCAAACACTCACGGCACTGCTCCTGATTTGTGAGACACCTCCCAAAATCAGGTTCACTGAGACACAGCACTCCAAGGGCTCGCAGGTAAAAACCACCACTGAGTACAGCAAAACACATTAAAACCACCTTAAGTGGTTGGGCAGAGTTCTCTAAAATCCAGAGGAAGATCTTCCTTTGCAAGGACCCTGCACACCAAGACACTGCAGCCTTTAGGGTATTGATGACACTGACTGTCCCTCTCTTTTGACAATTGCCGTTTTCTCCATGAACTCTTTTTCCTCTGTGTGTCCAACCCAGAGCTAGAAGGTCCCATAGGCACTGCTACAGAGGCTGCAGGAGAGAGGGGGTTCTTACACTGTGAAATCCCTCAAGCTGAACTTTATCTAACGTGTTTATCCAGGACACAAAGCCCACTGTGGGGAAAAGCCTCTCTGCTTTTTGGGGGTCTGCATGGGCAGATCTGGAGCCACCTGCCACCACTGACCAGGAACTGCCACACCAAGAGCTGACAGAGGCAGGGTCCACGAGGCAAAGTTCTCCTTTAGAGACTCCAGCTCCCTGCATGCCTGGGAGAAGGGACTGTACCAGCAGCTGACTGGAGACTTCTCCAAAATTCTCATAGTTTCTTTCAGCCAAATATGGTTTCCAGTCTTGTAGGGCCAAGGAGCATTTTGTTGAAAGCACAGAAACTTGCTTTTGAAATAGGAGAATATTGCAAGCAAGTGTCAGCAAGGCACAACAGCACGGTGCCACTCTGTGTATTGCTTCCTCAGGTACTCCAAACTTCTGGCCTGAGTCCAGCCTCCCAAACACAACAGGTTCTCCCCAGTGCCACGTGTTACCACAGGTCTCTCCCTAATTCTGAACCTGCTCTGAGAGGGTTTGTCCTCCTGCAGTGCTCTCCAGCTGCTCCCAGCTTCTGCCTCCAGCCTCTGACCTTTCGAAGGCTACCTGGGAGATCCCACATTTGGTAAGAGACTTTTTAAAGCAAACAGTTTAAATATGATTAATTCTTCCTGTAGACCTCAAAAAAAACCCCTTCCTGATTAACAAAGGTCACTGAATCTCAAAAGTTAATGGCAGACACTTCAAATATATTACAGCCTTCCTCTAAAAAAGGAAGTAAAACAAAACTGAGTTTGGCTGGAGAAAATAGATGTGGTGGGAGAAAAGGCAAAAAGCTGGGTAGGTACAAACTGGAAGACTGGTAGAGGAGCAGCTGTGGGTTAATCTCAAGAGCTGGAGAGGAATAGGGCAGGACCTCTTGCCACAGCAACACCCAGACACAGAAAAAAAAATATATATCCCAACAGGGAGTGCTGCTGGAGCTCCTGTTGGAGTCACTGTGTAGTGGGATAATCTCTGAGTGCTTTGAGGTTGCACTTTCCCTACGAAAGGCCCTATGAAAATGTGGAGAGAATCTTCAATCACCTTCCTGCACATTCCTATCCTTCTCTGTTAGGCAGCCATGACTTTGGTAACCTGACTGATCCATAATTCATAACTATTATCCGTGCTCAATAATTACAGTGTTAATATTTGGGTAATTTAGAAGTACCTTTCTCCAGCAGAGTTCAGCCTATGCCACTGAATAATGCACAATTTAAGTGTTTATGAACAAAAAGTATTCTTTTCCTTCCCCATTCACACCTCCAAAATGTTTTCAAAATGTTAGGGAAAAGAGGAATTTGAAGAGGGAATCTCATTACTTCAAGGCAGAATTAAAAAATGATGAAATGCATAATGCCCAATTTATCAAAGCCAACTGTGCAGTACAGACACACTGAAAGCCCTTCACTCTCTAATCACTAATAGGTAACACTATCAAATTCAGCCCTACACTCTATTAGAACTGCAGTAGAAAAGCACTTAGTGTAATGCCCAAAGACAGCTCACCAAATACTGCTCACTTGGCTCAAAGACAAGGCTGAAGATGTTAATAATCTGAAAGCTTCCTTAACCAGCATGCTTTGTCAATATGCCCAGAAAATGAAACAAAATACCTACACGGAATTTCTGTAGATTAAAAAAAATATCTAACTTACATTCAGCCCAAGAACTGTGACTTTTTTTCCCAGATTTGTGAATTACCCATGGATGTCTTGCTGTCCCAGCTGCAGAGCCCATCATCTCCCAGTTGCAAACTGCAGGAATCACTTCCATTCCTTCCTTCTGACCACAATTATTTCAGGCTTGCTCGTAGCAGGATTATTTTTATGTCCTCATTTCCTAATTCCTCATTTTCCCATCAGTCTCCCAAGCACCAGAAATGTACAGTGTTGGCAGGGCAGTGATGAACTCCATCCAATCTTCTCTCTCAGCTGTGCCTTCTTTCCCTGACCTCCTCCAAGGGAAGGACAGGCAGAGACACCAAACCTCTGTGACCAGGTCCAGTGCCCGTGTCCTCTCTTCTCCTATTATTTTCAACCTCAAACTTCAGATTTTCTAGGGTTTTCTTACTCTCCAGGGTAAATATCACCAACAGAGCCTTGCTGTAAAGCACCCAGAGCTGGAGCAGAACCACCCAGCTGCAGGCAGCAGCACAGTTTTCATGTGGGGATGTAGCAAACAGCGAGTTTACACACAGACAGAGACACTGTGAGCTGGTGACAAGTAGTACAAAGACTTATTTGATGCAAAGACAGAATGACTGCATTGCTTATGTCAAGAAAAGATCAGTGGAAGCATAACAACAGAGCATTCTGCATGCTACACACACCGCATAAAGCACAAAAAATACTCTTTATGTTCCCTGCGCTTTTCTAGCCTGGTTTCTTCGGAAAAAAACAAGAGCTATGCAATCGTTCTGTCACTCATTGCTTCCCCAAATAACTTTTGAACCTGTTGGCTGATCTCAGGTTTGACAGATAGGCTGAGGTCTCAAAGGGATCACATTCCTATCAGATGCGTGAAAACAACAGAGCCTCAAACCGGTGCCTTTGCCGAGCTGCCCCCCGCGCCGTGCCTGCCTCTGCTCTGAACCCCAGGGGTACCAATTAGCCCAGGAGCCAGAGCAGCTCTGTGGAGCAGGGGGCAGCTGGGGGAATGCTGGCTCACATCTTCACACGGCGCTCCCAGCAAACACAACGCCGCGCGCGCTCCGGCCGCAGGACGCGCCGAGAGGAGGGCTCAGCGCTCCAGCCACAACACACAGCGGGGTGAGAGCTCAGATCTGTCCTCCTCTGAGCACAGTGATACCTTTAGTTTTAACTTGCATATTTTTTAGATTTTATACTGCATTAGTGTGTCTGTAACTCTGGGTTTCTTGTATAGTGCTAACAGCTCTTCTCCTNAACGCACAGCAGGATCCCAAAATGCCCATGCTGGCAGCCCGAGCTGGCCTTGGTGAGTTTGGTGCTTGCTTTGTCCTCAGACCCCAAGTCACTGATGGTGTCTGTGACCTCCAGTGTGCTGTTGGTGCCAACGCCCCAAGGACTGCCCTGCCTTCCCAAGGCTCACCAATAAATGGCATTTCCTTCCTCACCCTCCCCTGCCTGCCCCTCAGAGCTGCAAACAGCAATTCAACCTCTGAGCTCCTAAAACACACTTGCATTTTCTTGCTGGCTTCACCAAAAAAATAAGAGAAGCGTTGCCTGGCAAAGAGTAAGATTTCTGCTCAGTTTTAAGGGGATGTGTATGACAGGGAAGCTACAGGACTCTCATTCTAATAGCCAGTGCTGCTAATTAAAACTGTTTTGGAAGATCTGCAGCCAGCATATAAATCACCCCTCTATATGCTATAAATAAGAGGCAGATACGGAATTGAATAGCTCCCATTTGTCAACGGAATGAAGAGATTTGATTGTGTCTTTTTGAATAATAAATCCAGACATACCTAGCAGGGCACGGAGAGTTGCTCCAAGTGTCTCTTTTATCAAACAACAATGATTATATTATAGGGTTTGCATTATGGCCCATCATCCATTTCTCTTGTTTTCTCATTTATCGCTGACATCCTCCCTCCCAGATGAAACATTTTGCTCTGTACAGAATTTGTTCATGCAAAGATCTCAGGAGCCAGGCAGGAGCAAACACTACTGAGTCTCCTGATGCAGTGTGCACCTACCAGGATGTATCACTGAGCAGAAGGGAGTTTTGTAGGGAAACTGAGCTGTGGAAGCCTAAATACACAGGTTTTTCACCCTAAACACACAGGTTTTTCACCCTATCCGTTTTTCCACAGCACTTCTAAAGGACACTCAAAATGCACTGGGTATCCGACAGAGGAGGGTCAAATAATTCTTATTGGCAATGGATGTCCACTTATGCAAAACGACGCAGAGAATCAAAGATAAATTCCTGAAGATCATCTTATAACATCACTGAAAAATGGAAACTCCAAAGACATCCACACACAAGAAGCAGATTAATGATAATAGTAATAACAACAATAATGATCATACCTCGCTCCTGTGTGGAAATCTCTCTTCAACCATGAACACTACATTCCACTCACAGCCACCATGTCTTTCTCACTGGAAAAGAAACAAACAAATGGGCACCAATTAGAAAAGGGCATTTATTAATGCTAAGTTCAGAGTAGCTTCAAATCTTGCACATGCACTCATAAAATAGAAGATTTAGGATCCCCTGTCACACGGGAGGCTGCAGAAGGTTAATTGAGTTCACTGTAGAAGTATCATTACCTCTATAACACACCTAAGGAAAAAAGCACAGCAGTCAGGTTATGAAGATAGATTTATTTTAAGCTTTTAAAACTATTTGTCAAATTTTTGCCCTCTAACAGGGTGAGGATTCCTCTCGCTTTGTCCCTAAATTCCAGAGCAGCTGAACAGCAACTTCCACAGCATTCCCTGGACTGTGGGCTTCACACCTTCCCTCAAAGGGATGCCCTTGTCCCACCCACTGAAAGACCGAGACAGAGAAGTCGTGACCTCTGGCATCTATTCCCACTTTCCCAAAGGAAAAGCGTTCTCTGGGATGGACCACGGGATTTCCTCTCCCTTGCTGAAGGAGCAGCTGCTGGGTGACAGTGGAACCAGCTCAAGGGGCTGCAGAGAAATTCCTGCGGGCTGTGCCTTTATCTTTGCTTCTGCCGGGGCTTAAAGTGGGGAGAAACAAGGGGGAAATCTTCCATCCCACCTGGGATCCCTCATCCCCCCTTCCAAAACGGCAGCAACTGCCCACAGTCCACACAATATCGCTGGGATAAACAGCATCCTGCTCCTCAGGCTGCTAAAGCTCTGACCTGGGTGTGCTTACTGTACCAACAATAACTGTAAATCGGGACGATTTTATTATTTTGGGGTTACGTTAGCCAATAAAAAGGAAAAGACGGCGCGGGCTGAAAGAATTTGATGGCTATGCATTGATTCTGGAATCCCAGCCTGCCTCCCCAGGTGCTCACCTGGCTCTCTGCCCTCCCCTTGCTCCCTGGAGTTTCTGACCCTAAATAATGTCCCAGGCACCAGGAGCCAGGCCATGGCTCCCGTGTCACCAGCTCTGCAAGGACTTGGCAGTCCCTGTTTAGTGCCTGATGATGACACAAAAGCGACTGCAGAGCAATCCACCACGCAGGCACACGCACACACGGAGCACAAAGCAGGCAGATGGGACTCGGAGCACAAAGAGGATAAAACATCATTTTAACAAAAATCCATTCGTTCGGATGACCCGAACTTGAAATTAAGGTGTTAAAATCCGAGACAAAGAGGATTTCTGATTGGCAGCCAGTGATGTCAGCCCTGCGCCAATTATAGAGGGAATTCATGTGGCCGCCTCTAAAAAGAAATAATTCCCTCTCTGATACAGCAATAAGACATTGTAGACAGCCCATTTGCAGGGGATTACACGGCACTTCTCAGGTAGTTAAAGTCACTGAGCCTTTTGACCTTGTGCCTCCTAACACTACTGGAGGCACAATCACCCAGGGACTTGCTGCTTATCATGTGTGTCTTATTGCTTAAACAAAACCCAGCCACCCAGCAACCTGAGCCCGCCACCCCGGGCTCTTTGGCTATGAATTATTATCCCGAAACAACATGAACATAATAAACAGCACTATTTATTAGCTTATTCTATGATTTCAGAGATGACTACACAGACTGAGAAACTAGAGGAAGCCTGTGCCAGGCCAGAGTGAAAGCATTTCTCAGGTCACTGCCTTAAACACAGAGATTTCGTGCTTACACAAGACAAGTAAATCTTTGCACGCTGCAATCTTGAAGTGGCTGGAATTAATCGTCCCTCCAGATGGGATCCCAGCTCACTCACTGCCATAACGTTCAGCATGTAATGAACACCAGGCAAGGTGAAAATTGATATCAAGAGCACTTCTAAGAGCTAAAAAGTTAACACCTAAATTGGAAATCAATATATGCTGTAACTATTGATCAGCAGAACAGAAATCCTCAGGTTTTTTGCCTCTGCTGAGTGGATGCTGTTATAGGTTGAGCTGAAGTTCCACTGAAACACCCTAATTTAACAGTTTTTTTTTATTAAAAAGCACAAAGCAACTCAGCCTTATGGTTTATGGAGTAACTGTCTAACCCTTCCACAAGAGCACCTGTGCAGAACAACCAGGAACGTGCCAAGCCAGATGGCAGCAGTGACTTTTTTAGTGTCCCTTCGATTTCGAAGTCACGCTTTTGTCCTCAAGACAAACAGCAGAAGCCAGAGCTGAGGAGCAGCACCTCTGAGGAGGATGCATGGCCTTTGGGCACATCTGTGCCTGGTGATGGAGCACGGGGCAGAGATTTTGAGCTTGCTGAGCACAGGGAAGCCCAGGTCTCACCCCTGCAAAGCTCTTCTTACAGTGCTGGCACAAAGGCAACTCCACTGCTTTGGGGGGGGGGATCCCTGCACAGCCCCTGCTCTGGTGGGGACACAGCTCCTCGGGTCAGCGGTAGGTGAAGAGCAGCTGCAGAATGTGTCATCCCATGCTGTGTATCTGCTCAAAGCAAGCTTTTCAGACGCCCTGATGAATGAAAGAGCTGTGAAAAAACAAATGTCTCGTTGTTTGAGTCCTCCAGCCTGCAAGGAAGCAGGAATTTCTGTGCACTACATCAAAGAAACACTTGACCCTGTGTGATCAATTCCTCCTCCTAATTATTACACACTGAAAGACCTGAACTTCTCCGAAGTCTCGCAGGTGAAAAGGGGCAAGAATATCTCAGGAAAGGTTAGAAAATCCGTACATTTCTATAAATATTTGTTGGTGTGCATTCCTTTAACTTTGCATGATTAAATACAGCCTGCTTCTGTTCTTCCACTTTATCCTCCGGGGAAATTTATCATCAAAATTATTGTACAGCATTCATTACTCTAGCCTCATTTAAAACCTTGCCCTACTTATTATTTAGGCTGAAAAAAAAAATGTTGCTTTGTATAGTATTTCCTATAATAGTCTCAATCATTACATTTAAAAGATTGCTGTAAGGCAGCTTAGCCTGCATTAGAGGAAAATAAAGTGGGATGCCATAGTTAAGTGTTACAGCTCTAATTCAGCTTTTGTTTCCCAAATCATAACAATGCAATGTTTCAGTTCCTTAAAAGGCTCTCGCTGCTCATTAGCAGCATCCAGGACTTCAGCCCCTGGATTTCAAAGGGAGATCCAGTGGTTCTTCTCCAGGTTAAAAAGGGAAAGGCAGAGGGATGGGAAGGAATGGAAGGGAGGCAGAAGGCTCCATCAATTCAGAGGTGGGGCAGTCTTTTAAATCAGTGGTGCAAGGAACACACTCAGCTGTGACAGTCAGAGCAGCAGGGAATGCAAACAAATTATGTTTGTTTAACCCTTACTCAAAATTTCTGTTTAGGACAGAGAGACAGGCATGGCTCTTGAAAAGAAAAATGCAGCATTTAAATGGAAGGGAAAAACTGAACTTAAATCCCAGCATGAAGCCTCTTAATTTGGTCTCTTTCACTAATGAGACCGCTCTGATGCTGAGTACCATTGCTGGCCTTTTAGATAACGCTATATATGTGTTTGTCTCACCCTTCTGTGCCTCTGAAAAAGCACAGCTGCTCCTGAACTGCAGACCCTGCTGGGGAGGTGATCAGGGAGAAGGCATCTCCCCTCCATTAGCAGCTCCACCAAGATCTCCCCCTACGTGGGCTGCAGAACCAAAGACTTTTGCTTCTGGTTTGACCACATCAAACTCAAACTGAAACCACACGGTGGGCAAAAGCTGCTCATTAACTCTGAAGATTTTTTGGAGGTTATGTCATGTATTTACTGTCTAGGTTGTTCTGTCCTCCCTCACTGCCTTCCCCGGACCTGACCGACCTCAGTGGCTTTTTGCTGCCCCAGACCTGGCTATCCTTCCCTCTCTTCTCCATCCCAAATCCAAGACCTGGTATAGGACTTAGGAACACACAAGGAGCCCCTGGTTTAACCCTCTGCGACGGTGAAAATTCCCCAGTTATTCCTAATCTTCGCCTCAGGTTTTGATTCCTGACTCTGCTTTTCCCTTTCACCCACCCACCTTGTCTTTCTGACTGTTTCCTACAAGGGGCCTTGCAAAGACCTTTCAGCATCGTAAATAAACGAGATAAGCCAGTTCCTCTCTCTTCCTTTCGTATTGACAAGTTCAAAGACTTCTAAGAGATTAAGAGAGAAAGACTGTAAGTGACCTGCTGGGTCATCAAGCCTAGGCTTTCCCTATCACTTCCAGCCATATCCTACACTACCTTTCTACTGGATAAGCCTGATCTTATCAGCATCTCCCAAATGTTTTCTTTTTTTTTTTTTCTCCCTTATCATTTGAACCAGTTTACGAGGTACAAATGAAAGGCTTAGTGGTCTGTAACTCCCTGGATCATTTTCTTCCTGGTGTCACCAGAAGGCATCTTGTCCTTCCTATCCATGAAGCATGCACATTCCTCATCACCCACGGGAAGGGGAAAAGAGGTGAGTTTTGGTGGGAGGAAGGGAAAGGAACAGGATGGTGGAGTTAATGCTCATACAAGATGCACTGCCAACTCTGGTACATGCAAACTGGTGAAACAATGAAAATTCCTATTTTATCATGGAATCACAGAATGGTTTAGGCTGGAAGGGACCTCAAAAATCATTCAGTTCCAACCCCCCCTGCCATGGGCAGGGACACCTTCCACTGGAGAGAGTGGTCAAGGGAGGGATCAATACTTTCCTTGGCTATTATTTTATCATTAGACTTCACAGATAAATAAATATCATTCTCTTTTTCACCACTAACTGTATGGATTCGGAGCTAATAATGAAAAATATGCAACATCCTGCTATTTGTCATGCACCAAACACAGCTTTCCCATGATTCTGGTCAGCAGAGGCTGTTCCTGATCGTTTCTGATGAGCGTCGGTGAGCTGGTGATGCTGGAGGGACTGTGCTCATTACCTGTGCTGTGCTAACGGGGCAAATCACCTTCCACCAACCCCACAGCTGCCCCTACACCCAGCTCTGCGTGCCAGCAGCTGCTCAGCACACCCAGACGCACTCTGTCAATCCCGCTGCCTTTCAACAAGATCCGTTTGGAAAACCCGTAATGCTAAAACGCCCCTATCGCCATAAAAGGGGCTTTCCCAGGAGGGAACTATTCTGTGCTGCCTCTCCCCAGCAGTCATTTAAATGCATAAAAAGCTTTGGGTTTGTAGCTGGCTGCAAAGAGCAGCAGAGACCTCACCCAAAGGGGACAGCCTTTGGTTCAGGGCCAGGAGAGGTCAAGCGTCGCCGCGGTTCTCCGGTCACAGGAGATTTCCAGGAGAGCAGAGCCACAGCCCATTAACCCACGTGCTACACAAACACACCAGGTTACAGCCCTCACGCACGAGGGAGCAGCTTGTCACCTCCTCGGGGTCCTCAACAGCCCCAAACCTCCTCTTACGCACAGCAAACATTTCAACAGGACACGATTTCACCTCCTGAAGATGGGTGAAACACTCAGGTGCAACCAGAACATCTCCTCAGACCAGGTTTCTGGAGCAGCCTTGAGGGCACACGGGGTGTGCAGGGCTTGAACTGGGGAGCACCCACCAATTCAGCAAAAATGAGGATTGGGGTGAAGCTGAACTTTGGAGAGGAAGGGGGGAAGAAATTTGGATTACTTTTTTTTAGTGATGCATTAATTCTATAACTTGCCATACAACCTTCTTTTCTTCAGGAAAAAGTAAGCGTACTGTTTGTTTTCTGCAACAAATTGGCACTTTCATAAACCGAATCTATCTGTACTTGGATACTCTGAAAAACAGCAAGATCCTGACATAAGCATTTAGACAAAAAAAAAGATTAACCTTTAAAGAAAACACTTGCAACTTAACATGACTCCCACGTAGAGCCTGCCTGTTATGGTCTGACCACAATCCCCCATTCCCAAACACCCTGCATTGCTGAGCAGGGAGGAGGTGGAGGAGTTGGGCATGAAAAACTGGACTTGGGACCGAGAAGAAGTGGAAGGAGGTGTATTAGTTTTCGTCTTTGTTTCTCACCATCCTACCCTGTTTTGAAGTGGCAATAAATCAGAATAATTTCCTCCAAGTCCAGCCTGATTGTGTCCCACCATTTCCATGTCAGAGCCTTCACAACACCATCCACTTCCTGACCTCCAGATGCCTTTCCATCGGCAGAAAGGAAAACTACCAGCACTGAGGGGATGGCTGGGGGATTATCAGCTGGTTGTCAGAAGATGACTCACAGGAATCACACGCCTCCTCCTCCATCTCAAACCAGAAGCAATGATCTGTCAGATTGGCAAGAGTCTTTTCTGTCCCAGACCTTCCAAAGAACTGATTTAAACATTTTTAAGCACAAAGGTCCAAATCCCTAACTTAAAGGGATACATCTTTTCCTGTGGTCCTTTTTTCAGATTTTACAAGAGGTCAACCAGTAAAACAAGGTGGTCAGACCATCAAATGCTTGCTGTGCTTGAGGTGGCTGATTTTGACTTCTGAGTAGCTGGATCTAATTCTCTGTCAGTTCACTGTTACCTTCCTCTCCCCAGCCTCTGAGTCTCTTATCTGTTAAAAATGAAAGGTTTTGAACAGGAGCGAAGGTCATCTCTGCCTGTGCTTCTGTTTCACAGCCAGTGTTGTAGAACAAATACTGATGAGGATCATGATGATAATGAGGAAAATAATAATGAGCATTGATCTCGATGGAGATGCTCCTCCGTTCTACCCAGGCCACTGAGATGAGACTCAGGAATCCCCAGGCATAAAGGATGTGTCACACTAAACTTTAATTAACAGCAAATCACAACCCAAATGACATATTCCCCCCCTCGCACTCTCAATTTTCATAACTGACTTTTCACAACAAAACTCCAGGGGACATTTGAAACTAGAGAAGAAAGCAAAAAAAACTTGTGCCTCCACGTACAGCTGGTTACGCCGAGGGAGTCAGCCAGCCACGATTCCTCTCTGATTTTCTACAGCGTAAACCACGAGCCACTTCAGCCTAGTCCATGGAGAGACATCAGCAGAGAGGAGAATTAGGTCTGGTGTGCTCCAGGAAGGCACACTTGGCACTGTGGTATTTCAGTTTCCCCTGCAAATGGTGCCCTCGGCGTCACCAAACACACCCCGCGCTCCCACCACTCCATCAGGTGACACTTTTCACTTCCCCAGCCCTGTCTCTCAGCACTTTCCCCACTCACACAAATTAACCCGGGTCACTTGCTCAGGAAAGCAAAGTGAGGGACAACACGAGGCCTCGCTGGCCAGGTCCCCTTGCTCTCAGCAAGGAGCCCTGGGGTCAGTCGTAGCACCACAGCACAAGCAGCTCCACAGATTTCCAAGGTTGCTCCTAAATCCTATCAGGATCGGAAGAAATCAGCGCTCAAGGGAAAGTCACGTAGCTGTAAATAATCAAAAAGTAGTGTTCAGGACTGAAATATTTACTTTTCAGATATGATTTTTGCTGGTGGTGTTTCTGTAATATAAATATTTTAATCTTGCTTTCAAGTGCCAGACTTTTCAGTTTTTTCCCAATAAATCTGAAATATTTTTTGATTGACACACTCCTCTATACCTGCTCATATAAGGCACCAGACAGGCAAACATGGGTTCCCTTTCTGTCAAAGCCTAAGGGAGATCTTGTTTATAAAAAACTGCAACATGTAGAATTCTTTAGAAGACCTTTTTTTTTTAAAGAACTACCACAAAGTCGTCAACTCATTTTACAGACTAAGTAGGAGGAAGTACGGAATATCTCAGGCAATTCCATGCATTTATATCCATTACATATTAACTCATTTCATATTGATCATGGAAAGAATAAATTGTTCAGATTAAATCAACCTCCAGCAGGATAAGGTCACAGACTTGTGCTGTTAACTGCAGTTGGCCACTTAGGAAGAAGATACCAGCAGAACAGTTAAAAAACCCAGATACACCTTCCAATGATAACGTATCCCATAAATATTCCCCATGGAAAAGTTCACATAACGCCACAGCTAAATTCAGAGTACAACAGGAAAGAGGTAACAGGAGTTTCAGAGTTCCATGCTATTGTCCAGCCATCTCTCCTCCCTGCAAGCAGCTTCTACCCAATGAAGAACAGCCCTTCCTGACACCAGGAGATTCAGCTGATGAAGCAAAGACTCAAACCAGAAGGACACAAAGCTGCACAACCCCATCCCTCCTGCATGGCCACAGTCAACATTTACAGCACTGGGCAGACCAGCAGCACTCCTGATCCTACCTTTGGGAGGAATAAATAATCATGCTTTTAAAAAAATAAGTGAGAAATAAAAGGCCAAGTCTGGATAAAATTCAAGCAAAGCCAGTCTTGCAAATCCTAACTTAGGCAGCTCAGAGTGCTGTAAGACAGGGATCTGTAACCTAATTGAAGTGAATAGCTTGAAGTGCTCTGCTATTAGGGAATCAAAGCTCTGGCATCTCTGCTGCAGTATCTGTGAAACAGCAATAACAGTGTTTGCCCACCTTACAGAGATAATAGAAGTGGTTACGTTTGTGCAGAAATGTGATCGTGTAAAAAGCACTGTGGTATAAAAGTGCTAAATATTATTATTAGGTGTATGTTTTGGTACTCCAAAAAATACAATTAATTCAAGCTCTTCTATTTCTTTGACACTTGTAACAGGCTTCCAATGTGGCTGAAAACCCCTGCTCAAAAATAAACATCAGAATAATGAGCTTTCCTTATTTAATTCACCAAATAGGCACAATAAGCTCATGTTTAAACAAAAAATGAAAAGGAAACTTGCTGCTGTGCCAGAACAGCAGCACAATCAATTTTAATTAGCATTGCTCATTGTGGGAAATGATAAGGTATCAGTCATAGTAATTGGTGGTGTTGACAATTAGTCAAAGTTATTAACATCTCAAGACCCAGGACAAAAAAAGCTTGCTGAATTTTAAATATCTGGAGAAGGCTTGCCTCGAAATCCTTAATTTTCACACAGTCTGAAAACATTGCTCAGATTTATTATTTGTCAGCGTCCCATCAGAGCACAAGCACTGGGAAAACACCACCAGTACGACATGGCTGGCGCCTGATCAATCCAAGTTTTCCACTGCTGGCAGTGGGGCTCCCTCCTCTCCTCCCACAGCCCTGCTGCCTCCCTGCTTCCCACCTCTTTCCCTTTGTTTCCCTTTTCCTGCTCCCAGTGCTCATCCCAGATCCTCTCCCAGACTGAATGGATCAGGAAACGCTCCCAGGCAAGGGAAGCGCCTTGGAGCTGGAGCATCTCCAGCAAGGTCCCACCCAGGAACAGAAGCCTTTGGGTACCCAGAGCTGAGGTGGATGCTGCCACACGAGCAGCAGCAACTGCTGCTTGCAGGTATTGCCTGGAGCACCTCATTTACTGGCCAGCACCAGCAATGCCTCGGGATTGGAGAGGCTCAGGGGAAAGGCAAAGCTCAGGTGTGAGGCAAAGTCTAAGACACAAAACAGGCCACTTCAGGGCTCTGTCCTGGTCTCTCTTACCCCTGGGCAGCCCCACAAATGTCCTGCCTGTGTTTGCTGTCTGACTTCTGATGAGAGAGAATCTGGCAAAGGAGATCAGTGATTGCTCAAACCAGGTGAGGAAAGCTGAGAGCCCACTTCGTGTGGTTCACATCGGAACTGACACAAGGATTTCTGATCTTTCAGTGAAGTTTATAGGCTAATATCAGGTTATTTTTCTGGCCGCCAAGACCATAAATTCTCCAAGGTCTAGCACTTGGCTACTTGTACCTTCATGTTTTACTGGGGAATTCCTGAGACGCTCAATAAGTAGGTGCTGAGAGCAGCAGATGACCCACCTCAACGAGTTGCATATAGATCACTTATGGACACAGCTGACGTACACAAAAATGCATAAAAACATTGCCCAAAAAGCATTTAGTCAATCTGACAGACCCCTGACCACCTGCCCTAGAAGACAAAGATCACAGAAATCTCTGTCAATTGTTTTCTGCTGGAGGAGTTTCAGTGAAAACTCAATATATTCCACCTCCCACATCCTGCTGTCCCTTCACTGTGAATGAGATGTATATAATACTGCACTAGCCATCCTTCTGGTGTAAGTAGGTGTTACAGTTTAAAATAGCAGAGGTGACATGTATTACTCATTTGTCCTTTTGCTCGCTTTAATGAGTTTATTTGTATGGAAATTAAAAGCCAGGTAAAAACACCATCTCTGTCCCTAACATATCTATCTGTTACACAACCACGGTGATTCTTCAGACCCTTCTCCTGCATTTACCACTCCCAAACTGGTGCAAATTTTTGCTCTGTTTGCAGCCTTTCAAGCAACGGAGCAAAATAGGAGACTGCCACAAAGGAACAAATCCCGCCCGGCAGATGCTGCCGAGCTGCACCACTGGCACAACTGTCAGGCAGCACAGTCCTGAAAGAAACTCTCCCCAAACCCAACTGAGATTCAAAGCAAAGAAACTCTGATTTAAATTCCCTCTCAGGCGCCGGCCCACAGCAGCAGCGGGGCTCTGCCACTGCGGCCGCCAGATAAACACCATTTTCAAGGTCAATTTCCTATGACCAGTTGCTTCATTTCTCATCATTTTCTGTCCAACTTCATAGATTACCACTTAAAATTGATTTATTCTTTCCCTTCCCAGCATTACTTTGCACTTCGTTTAAAAGGGAGGTGGAGGGGGATTTTTCTCTCTGTTCCACCCGACACTGCCGTGAGATGATGGGCTCAGCTGGGTTTCAATCGACTGAAACCACTGCTCAGGAAAGCAGCGTGTTATAACAGCCAAACCAAACCAAGAGGCACCTTCCAACCATCCTCCCCTCTCTTCCCTACTGCTAGAAATATTGTTTTTTAGAGACAGCGACCTGGGGTTTTACGTATGGAGCTTTGCTGTAAAGGAATGTTTTCACAGCCCCTAACAGGAAACTGAAGTTGTGTTGAGGTCTGGTTTGAGGTTCCTCCTGCAGGCCGGTAGCAGTGGCACTCGAGATCAGATTAAAGCTGACAGAGATGAAACTGCGCTGGCCCACATCCCTGGGCTTGCTCCAGGGCCTCTCATCTGCATTTCATCGTGATGTGAGCACATGTTCCCATCATTGGTACACTCATCTGCATCACTCTGGATGTTAATCACAGGCTAACCCAATTTCTTCAGCAAATTTATTACTTACTGCTCATTAAAGTTCATAAAACCTAACGTGAGGCTGAAGGAAGTGGAACACCCTCGACGAGGAGTCGTCAGCAATTCAGAGGTGGCCACGTCAGCCCGAGGAGCTCCTCCTTCCAAGGTGGGTGCCAGAATCTTTCATCCATTCTCCAGGGGAGGAGGGGAGAGGGGAGGGAGGCAACGAGGTACAAAGAGCTGTCACAGCCTCTCAGAAAGCTCCGAAACCACCGTCCTTGTCAGAACTCCTCAAAAAAACAAACCCGGATTTCTTCTCTGAGTCATTTAAAGATATTTTTTCAGTGAGCAAGGAAAAAGAACCAAAGCTTCCCAGGCTGTGAGGGGAAGGAAACCAAGCAAAGAGGAGGGGATCACAGGAGAGCACTGACGGGGAGAATCTCAGCAGCACACACTGCAAACCTTACGGGTTTTCCTGGCGTCAGGAATTGTGGGCTGTCCTCACGATGTCCCCAGCAGCTGGATCTGACAAGTGACACTTTACTGCACTTTGGATTTACCGGTAAAGCGTGGCAGGAACACACCTGGACAACACCCACACGCTTAAACCCAAGCATGTGCTTAAATGCTTTGCTGACCAGGGCTCAGAGAAGCCGCATTTGTGGTTTTTTTTGGAAAGGGATGATTTAATGCATTCCAGTCAACAGCCAAACATTACCATCTACCTCCCCAGTGAACTCTGTGCATCTGAAATGATCTGAATTTCCTACACCAGTTCCTCAAAACCTCGGGAACGCGCACAAATCCAAGCCTCCGACATCCCGAGTGGAAACTGCAAAAATTCTCCAAAGGACATTATGATTGAAATATTCAATCAGATGATGCTACTATCAGAATAATGAAGCCTTTGGAGGATTTGCTTCATTGAGTATAAAATAATTTTGAGAGACACTTAAAAGGGAGAAACCATGTCTGTGGGAAGAAACAGGACCGATTTTTTGCCAGAAGGAGGATTATTCTGGAAGCCAGAAAATGGCACCTCTTGGTAACCCAACATCAGATCTGCTCCTAGGCTAAAAGTAGATGTCACAAAATATATATATAATTTTTGCACAGCTGTGTAAATGAAAATACATCTGTCAAGAAAAGAAAAATTATAGATGCTTACTCTCTCCTTTCCCCAAAATTTCCATAACCATAGAATGATCCAGCCTGAAATTAGAAATTTGCTCTCTCCTTTAATTAAATCAATTTGCATATTTTTTTTCCTCAGCTGATTAAATAACAGAGAAGCACAAAGGTGAAGGTGGGTTTTGTGATTAAAGCTCTGGACGAAGACCCGGGAGAGGGAATTCCATTCCTGGTCCTGTCACAGGACTTCCTCTGCGACCCTGTGCTCAGTCTCTTTGCACCTCTTTTCCCCACGTGCAAAGATGGATATTAGTACACTCTCCATCTTGTCTGTTGGATCATGAGCTCTGCAGGGACAGGACTCTCTAAGAAAGCTTTTAGGGACAACATCCCTGCAACAGGGAGGGAATTGCAGAGGGATGTCCTGCTGTCCTGTCCTCCCTTCAGACCCGCAGTGGCAGCAGCAATGCTGTCACCTCTCACTGCCTTTTTTATGTGGGACAAGCCTGAGTGCAAGGAACACAAAAGGGGCTCAAGGGAACTTGCAGGGCTTCTCAGTGACTGCTGTGCTCCTTCTCCCACGAGGTAACTCCAAAGTGTGTTTTCACACAGCAGTGCAGGGTGCAACAGCAGCTCGCAGGGTGAGGTTTGCACCGCAGCACAAAGCAAGACGGGGCCAAACGCTTTATCCCGTTCTGTTTTCCAGGTCCTAATCCCATTTCACAGAGCATGGCACCATACAGCACTGCACTTTTTGCAAGCAAGGCTGAGGTATCCCCTAATGGGGGTGTAAAACCTGACTTTTTAAGGCCAAACCTCTCCATGGGGATGGGGCTCTGGATGAGCCTTGCAGCTGAGTGATCGCAAACGCTGCCAGGAGAAAACAGGAATTCATCTCGGGAAAGAGACTGGATCCCAACAGAATGATTTTAGAGCACAGGAACACACCAGGCTGTCTTCATCAGCGCTATTGCTCTTGCCCAGCTTGACTGCGAGCACATCGCGTCAGATCGGCGGCAGGAGAATTAATATCTTCAAAAGGGAACAGTTCACCACATCACACACAGTCCAGCTCCCATAATGATCAGTTCCCTGATAGAGATCATCTTCAAAACCCCAGTGGTTATAAGAGACTCTATGGAATTCATCATTTTTGATGGTTGTTTTTTTGTTGTTTTTTTTTTTTAATTGAACCAAAATAAAGTTTTGAAAGAATATTCCTAGCCATGCTGTTTTAAGGGATTAACAAGCCATTATGTACTAGAGCATACATACATAATGGAATCAGCAAACAGGAATCAGCAAGTAATCTTCTGCCTCCACAAAGACTAATGTGTAATTGCCAGAAGCACCAGGGGAATTTCTGCCTTTTGTTAAAGCTTCAGGAGGTGACTGTCGTCAAATTTGACAGAAATACAGAATGCAACAATCGGCTATAGACATGAAAGTTACTGTTCCACACAATAACAAACTTTCATTACAGTTGGAGCGAGAGCCTGGGTATTGATTTGCAGATGTAAGTGCTAACTGTTATTATTTAGTAGATTATGGGAACAGAACAGTGAGCTTCTGAACACTACGCACAAAGAGAGGCATGATATGCAAGATGAATTTTATGAAGCAAATCTTCTTCATGGAGCCTTTACACTGCTACAGCCTCAGTTTAATTCCATAAACGGGGAGCCGTGATCAGACAGCTGATAGGCACCACATTTCCCTGAGCAATTGCTTTCCCATTAAGAACTTGCATCAAACCAAAACACCATGGGGGAGAGCAGAGCACGAAGAATAAATATCAGAGCGAAACGCAGAAATGTGGCAATGTTACAGAGCTAAAGCAAAGCCTGTGCCTTTACAGAACAAGCACATTCACTGCATGACAGCGTGAGAGAGCAGCCAAAGTGAGGTACCACAAAAATCCTTCCCCTGTGACCATGTGCAAGTTCAAGCTGTGGGGATCTGCAAATTTCCCTCTTGGGGTGATGGTTCTGCAGAACTGTTCTCATCCGTAGAAACGGAGAAGACAAACCATGTCTAGTAGGATTCTCACTATAGATTAAGAGATTCCTTATAAATTTCTATATTAGAAGGGCTGAAATGTCCTAACATGTCCCGTGGGAGATGGGAGGCCCCTCTGAGAACACTCTTGGGGAATTGAAAGACTGACAGTAAGAAATGTGTCTGCCCAAATCACTGTGACAGAACTAACTCACATGCATTTCTTGGAAAAAGTAAATGTTCTCTGGTATTACACTCTCTGTACTTTTATTCTTTGAAGTTTTTTACTCCAAAGTAGCCATTAGAGTTTTTGGCACTGGTACCAAACCCTACCAAAGAGCACAGGAGACAGCAGACCCTTCCTTGAAAGCTCATGCGAAGGTGGGATGCCAAAAAGATGTTAACCAAAAAACAACTAGGATTTCTACAACCCCATGCCATTCCGTAACACACAACTTCTGCACACAAATAGTAGTTCCAGGTTCTTAGCTGGTATCTGTTTGTCCACAGAAAGATCCATGATGAGAAATAAATTAAAAGCTGAGCTCAGATGGTTGTGTCCAAGGCAGCAGAGGAGCCCATGTACTCATCAAACACCTCAGGCGAGAAGCTGATCCCAGCAGCAGGGTTTTGAATGGAGCTGCAGGATCATGAAGTGGGAAACGAGGTCTGTTAGTCTCTTATTTTTACTCATTGACTGTATAAGATGCTGTAATCAATCATAACCTCGCCAGGAATAGCATCACAGTGCTGGAGTGGGGACAGTCTGTGCAGGCACTGCTTATTCCTTGCTGTTCCAGATGGAAAGCTTCTCCTTGAAAGAGCAGTGGCAGCAGAGTTTCGTGTCCCATGGGAGAGCCCCACCAGCCCAATGCCACTGCACCAGGTTTTAACCCTGCTATTCCTTTGCATTAATCCATCACAGGATAACTGCATAACTTTCCCTCTCTATTTTCTGAGCAAACCACACAAAAACAGCTGCTGGCCAAGCCAGAAAAACTGCATGCAGCTGTTTAAAAGCAATGCTAAAAATAAAAAGCAATTAACAGACTGTTAAAATACACATAGTTCCTTTCACATTTCCATCAGGGCTGAGGAGTCAGGTGCAGGAGAGAAAGCAATGCTATGGATAACATACACACTACCTCAAAACCTCATTATGCTGGAGCACATCAGTATTCCAGCAACATCTTGGGTGGGAAGTTGCAGCAATATTGATAAATTAGATTCTGTCCACATCGCTGGGGTGCCAGTAATGTTTCAAAAAGCCTGGAGGATCAGTGGGTGACTCTTACAATGTATATATAAAGAGAAATCTTGTTTTGTCTCCCTAGAGACAGTTTCTCTTCTAATGGAGTGTGGTCAGAGGGGTTCTGCTTAATTCATGCATTTAACTCTAGATCTCCATCACTTCACAGTGGTTTTGTACTAACTACAATGTATAGAGGCCATTAGGAAGCACGACTAAGATTGACTTTTCTTCCTTCATGGATTATACAGAAGGAATGAGAGCAAGTCGGGCTCATTAGCATATGTTTAAAGAGTTCACGGGGTTGGCAGTAGCAGAAAGTACCCAGCAGCCAGCAGAGACGTTTAATTCTAAACCTTACACATCAACAATAAAAGGAATATCTCTCCTTCTCGCTGTTACATCATTAAATGAACCAGAAGGAGCTAAACCAGGACCTCTTGAGGTGCTGACAACAGAGAGTTGTCTGAGCTTGGCGGAGGATAACATGAATTTTAATTATCGCAGCGAACTGCCGGAGAGCTTTCTCCCTTTTCAGTGGAAGGAACTCGTGCTGAAATGCATGTCTGAAGCCCTGTGGCGCAGCCAGGCACTGGAGGAACAGGGCTGTGTGCCCCTGGGAGCCTCTGGGCAGTGTCTCTGGAGCCTGGGGAGCAGCGCTGCAGCCCAGCAGCATCACAAACACCGCGGTCATTTCTGGCCACCCGAGCTGGGCTGCTGCCTGCAAACCCCACACTCCGCTCCTGAGAACCCAACAGCAGCTGCAGCATCCCCCCAACACCCTCAGCTGCCTCCTCCAGAGAAACCGAGCAGTGCTGCCTTGCAAACAGGTGATTCACAGTGGATGAACCAAGGCTGTTTTCCCACCGGGGAGCATCCCTGCAGTGAAGTGGCCGAACAGCACATCGCCCACTCCTCGCCTATCTCAGGATGCACCTGAGCCTGTTAGGGCTGATGTGAAAACACCACCGTGCTCAGCATCAGCCTTGCAGGCTCTCCAGGGGACGTCTCACCCGAGAGCAGCCGGGCAGGACACTCAGCTGAGAGCAGCAGGAGTTTCAGCTGTTTCTGCCTGTCCTGCTTACGGACCAGTGACCTGAGCCACCGAACGGCCTCCAGGTGCCACTGCCCAAGGAGAGACTGAGAAGTCTCACCACAAGCAGTAAGGAGCACGTGGAGGTCGGGAAAATGTGGGGTTTGGTGTGGAAAGCGGCAGCAAAAGTCTCTCCTGTGCCTTCCCTGCTCCCCCTGATATCTTTAGTTTTAACTTNCCCCTTTCCCAGGGCTGGTGGCTCCAGCCTGAGGCTGAGAGCAGCATCCTGGCTCTCCCCTCTGGATCACCAGCCCACGGAGAGGCAGGCTCTGCAGAGACAATTTAAGGCAGGGAGCTAAGTAATGCAATTTTCACACAAACCTCCTGAATAAGAGACTTTTGCTGTAGCTGAGTTTCTGGGAATGGGGTAGGGCTGTGCTGCTGAACTCACAGGCACTCTGCATTCTGCTTGGCCCCCACCCAAAAAGAGACCCTTCCCCTCATGGATGTGAAGCTGTTCTCACGCAGGACCAGCAGCACGGCAGGCCACACGAGCCCGCGCTGCAAACAGCCTCCCTGGCTTGGAATCCTGAAAAATGTCAGATATCAAGGAGCATATGTTCCAAGTGCCCCTGAGCAGTCACAGAACACTACATTTACAAACAGAGAAAACCAATTTGAATCACTCAGTCCATTTGCATGCGGCGTCTGCGGGATGGTTTAGAATCAAGATTAATGTGCAGATTGGAGCAGGGGGTTGTGGTGACAGCCAGGGAGCGGTGGCAAAGGATGCTCAGGGATGCAGGAACCCCTCACAGAACCTCCCCAGGGTCAGCAGCAGCTTTTGGGTGCAAATGCCAGTGCAAAGGCTGTTCATTGCTTTTGCAAGTTCCTGCTGCTCACGCTGGGGGTGGTAAAGGCCATCTGAAATTAGATCTTAATCTCGTGTCCCAGTGGCTGGCAGAGATCACGCCTGGGCTCAGCAGCTCATGGGGTTGTGTCATGCATCCTCCCCAGTACTCCCAAAACCACAGACCCCCACTTTCCAGCTTCTCCACCACCTTTACTCACAAAGAAGTCGAGTTCAAAGGGCAGAACTAGGCAAGCAAAACCCGCCTGCACATCAGGCAGTTCCTGCTTCTAATGAAACTGAGAATTTGCAGCAAAAGGCCTCGGGTGAGGTCGTGCTTGCCAGCACCATCAGAGTGGGCTCATCCTCACTAAGAGGTGGCTACCACGCTGGGATTGAGCAGCTGCAGCTTTTGAAGCATAAGGCTCTGGTTTATCAGGTAAATAAGCCAGGGAGGTGATAAGCCACTCTCTGAAAACCCTTGAGTAATCACACTGATATACGCCTTGAACTCACACTCCTTTCAGATTCCTCCGGCTTTTTAGTGACAGAAAAGAAGATCTCGGTTTCAGAAATATTCAGTGTTCTCCATTGTCAGTCTCTGGCTTAAAAAATAATTAAGTTTACTCTCCCGCTAGCCTGTTATCAGGTCAGTGCAAGATGCTAAGAGATCAGTATGCCACGGTAAGAAATATTTCTGTCTATTTAACCCACTAATTCAATCTCAGTAAAGAATGAAACCCATGAAGTATCTATTTATAAAGTAAATACAGCAAGTAGAAATCAAATATTGGTCCTGTTTCAGGCCATTAGCTGAGAGGATGCTGGGAAGGTAATAGCCACGATTTTTATAGTGCTAAAAAGAAGTGGTTTGTTCTGACCAGCTTTTGTTGGTTTGGGCTTTTTTTCATGCCAATAAGTGTCAACCTGAAATGTTATGGGAAGAACTGGACAAGAAGCACCTGAGCTGTGATCTGAGAAAACACTCCCAGGACGTGCTGTCCTCTTTACCACATCCAAAGGTGGATGCACACAGCATCCAGGAAATTATTGCCCACTCTCAACAGCTCATTTCAACATTTCCTTCTGTAAATGCAGCTCTGTGGACTGGCAGCTTCCATAAGGTTATTCATTGTGCTTGGAATCTTCCAAGAATTCGCAAGAAAAGCCAGGGCCTCCTAAACGAAAGGGTTTCCACTCAGCCATCCTCCCTTAGTGCCTCTGAGGGGGTTAAATGGATTATTCATGGAGATTATTTTCCAGTACAGTCTAGATATAAGTATGTTGGGATGTAGCATCTCTCATCCCCCTGATGGGGACTCCAGAACCCACGGGAGAACAGTTTTGGCACATGGAATGAAGTTAACATGGACACCGTGGTGCTCACAAAGCACCAAGGCACCAACCAAAATTTTAAGGGAGGAGAATTAAAAAAATTCCAGCTTTTATCATTTAGCACTTATTTTTTAATTATTATTTCCTTATTTTTTGAAGTAAAGCAGCCTATTTTGTCCCCTCTTCATCCCCTAACAGGCAGTGTTGAACTGACTTCAGTCTCACTTCTCCATTCAGCAAATCCAGCAGAAACTGCCTATCCTGTATTCTCCACATCCATTCATCACACAAATTAATGCAGAAGTTTCAAGTGGCAAACTAATACTACTGTAGAATGCAATTAAAATGCAATTAATTCCACTAATATTTCACAAAAAACATTTTCACAAATAGCAACTCCTTTCAAAAAAAAAAAAAAATTAAAATTACACAGTAAACGTCACCAGAGCCTTAAATAAAGGGAATTGCTATTGATCTCTGGGTATCCTAAATTCAGTAAAATACTGTGGCAAAACTGTGTTCTAATGAAACAGTAATTTAAATGTCATTAATTTCATATTTGCCATTCCCTTTCTACTACACTGATCCCTAAATTAAGGGCGTTAATGTCTCCTTTGTCATTTAGGGATTTAATGATTTTGATCCAGATTTAAAGGTTTAGAAGTGTTTTGTTTGGAATCTCTCATATACTCTCCCAGGAACCACTCAACCTTTGCCAGAACCAGGACAGCAGCTAATGGCAATTTCCAAATAAATCTGTATTTTTAAATTTGGGAAGAAAACTCAACGTTTTCCATTTCAACCCAACCAGCTCTCATATCTCCCTTTCCATGGCAGAGCTGTGCAGCTGAGGAAGCTTCTCACAAGATGATTCCTGACCCCAAACACCTTCCAGTATGGGATTCTTGCTACTTTATAAAACCAGGCAGGAGAAACAGAGCACGTTAAATACCACAAAACCCTATCTGTAGGGTTTGTGTCACAATAAAAGGCTTTCTCACTCTTCACAAGCCCCTGACAGGAGGTGGTAGCCCAGTGGGGGTTTGTCTCTTCTCCCAGGTGACAAGTGACAGGACGAGAGGAAACAGCCTCAAGTCTCACCAGGGGAGGTTTATATGGGATGTGAGGGGAAAATTATGCACTGAAAAGGTGGTCAAGCATTGGAACAGGCTGCCCAGGGAAGCAGTGGAGTCACCACCCCTGGAAGTGTTCAAAAATGTGGAAGTGGCACTTGGGGACGTGGTTTAGTGGAGAATGTGACAGTGCTGGGTTACGGTTGGATTTTCCCAAACTAAATGATTCTATGATAACTTCGATGTGCTAAAGTTACAGTTGCTTCCCCACACACAAGGATCTTCCCATAACTGTCCACACAGAGAATTCAAATAGTTCAACGTGGAGTTGAGTCCTTCATTTAAGTGGTTTGTGTCTTTACTGGATAATCTGGTACATGTTCTTCATTATATCAATAACAGTAGGAAATTATTGATTTTTCTGAAGCCATTAAGTTCAATTAGCTTTTCAATTCAAATGGAAAAATGGTAAATTACCTTCATTTGATGGTAAAAAACAGTAAGGGGTGGGGGAAGAAAGGATAATACCCTAATTTGTGAAGTATGTGAGCAAAGTGGTAAAGGTAAAGCAAACAAATGAATATTTGTGTAATAGCTCTAATCAGCACTGCTCAGCATTTAAAACTGGCATCATTATGCTCACTGGACTGTGCAGCTAGAAGTAGTTGTGATGTTGTTTGCCCACTTAATCTTGTGAATAAATTATAGCAGAATAAATAATAAACAATAGGAAAAAGGGTGGAAAATAATTTGGAACAAATTCAGCTTCTGCTTATCCTCAGCCTAAGGCACACCCATCACACCCCAAAAGTTGTTGAATATTGAAATGTAGAGAAGTTGGAAACACAGGCCCAAAACTTCCCAAGGTCTTGGGAGACAAACCTGGGCAAACAGGTAGGGAAGATCCCTGGACATGTGAGCCCTGCCTGTAAAACTCAGGGATATGCAGATCCACAAATTACCAACTGCAACTCTGACTTAAAAATCCATTAAATCGTATGCTAGTGATCAAGGAATATACAGTAAGTCACCTGATTTAGACTGGGTTTTACTTATTAATATTAAATGAATATTACATTTTTGCTGCTGCTCACAAACACCATATAAAAATCCAAGTAGAGATAAGACCGATGAAATAGTAAAGTAAAACCAAGTACGTAGTTATTGAAATAACCTTTTAAAATATTTAGATCCAAATTTGTATTTTAAGAATTTACTGGAAAACCACAGCAAAAAATGTACTATTTCATTTTAGTTACTGCTCTGAGAAGACCTGATTCAAAGCTTTTAGGTGCCTTTTTCCCCCAGCAGAGATAATATCTGGTTCTTTCTCTGTTTACTGCAGCACCAGAAGGAACTTTGCGGCAAGCTTTGGGTTGAAGATTCTCCGAGGAGCTCTCCCCTCCACCCAGCTGCATTTGCACACACTTCAAACCAAGCCCAGGGAGGAATTCCAGTGCTGTGACGAAGCTTTTGGGGTTCTGAGATGAGAATACACAAAGAAACGGATCGCCTGCCTGACCAGGGCAAGAGTGAGACTTCTACACCTTCTCTGCTCAGTCCCTGCAGAAGGTCCTGTGCCCCTGGGCAGGCTGGGGCTGGGATTTGGGAAGCCTCCAAGAAAGCTCTTGTGCTGCTGCCTCTCTGCCTCCCCCCGTTTCAGCGCCCAGCCACGGCCAGGCTATTGATTTCTGCAGAGACTGCAATCAGTCATAATGAGGAAACAAGAAAGAAACCATCCATCCCGACACAAACCCACCAGCAGGTATTATCTGGGGCTCGCTGCTGATTTAATTTCTACTGACCCAGTCGTTTGGGTTGGCTGGAGCTTTTGTGCCTGAGTAAGAGTTCACTTTGTGCCCAACAGTAATCTTAGTGTTATTACTGTGTTCATCATCTTCAAGGCAGTCTAGAAACAGCAAGGAACCATTTTTAAAAACTTATTTCTGTTATTTTCACATGCCAAAGTTTGTTCTTTTTATTTGACCTTTATGGGGTGATTTTGTTAATAATAAGGAAGTGTCTAGTCATTTCCTGATCAAGCATCATGCTAACTAACTGGGTTTTTTGCTGAATAATTCACATTTAATGTTCTTTTCCTTTTCCCCCATGTGAATTTCTCTTCTCCACTTCATATCCAGCTGCAATGAACTTTACTGCTTAATCCTATAAAACCTAGATACATTCATTTTTCTGGATGAGCAGTATAAACTTTGAAATTATGTATTCCCAAGGCTCTCCACCACTGGCAGCCTCCTTATGAACCAAAGAGGATGTGCTTAGATCCTCCTTCATCTTTCCTTTCTTCCTTTTCTCTGCCCTTCCCAGTTTTTGTGCCTGGATATCTCTCCACTTGTTTCCTTTTAGCTCCACAACATTTAAATTATTTGTGATGCTGTTTCCTTTGACCATGGCTCCATAGCACAGAAAGATCTATACGGTGAAAGATCTATCAATGGTGGTGTATATATAAATAAATATATTTTAAAAATCAATTTAGAGATAGAGAAACAGAGGTATGGAGGTGTTGAGGTTTGGATTTTCTTCCCTTTTGTTTTTCCTGCTTAAAGATTTTTCCCTCATAAATTGCTAAGAAACTGTAATGGCTGGGTACTTGAGAGAACAAAGGAAGTTGGCCAAGCTCAGGAGAGAAGAGTCTATAAATAAATATATTTTTAAAAAATCAATTTAGGGATAGAGAAACAGAGGTATGGAGGGCGTGTAGCCGGATCCAGACCAAGCTCTGGAGAATGGACCACCACAGAGAAATAAATCAGCTATCCCCACACCCAGTGGTCAGTGGCTGCTCTTGACACAAGATGTCAGGAACTCAGTTTCTCGTGGCCACGGGCTCTCACATTTCTCTGGGGAAAGCTTCCCTCCAGCTGCTTTTTTTAGGACACTAATGTGAAATGATGACCAGACTGAAGATACTAATGGTTTTGTCATCTTTTGACAGCTTTGTCCCTGCCTATCCCAGCAGGCCACGAGCTTGGCCCAGGGTATTTAAAAAAGACTGCCCTGAAGTCTGGGACGAAGGCAAAACGCTAGGCTGGTGGCTGCCTACCAAAACCCATCTGTGACTCAGGATCTTCCTGGAAAAAGCCTTTCTGTGAGCTCTCCAGGATGACTGTGCCGACTGCGGGTGCCACGGGCCATCCTTCGGGAGCTCCCTGCCCCACGAGTCAAAGCTCAGCCAAGCAGAAGGCAGATGTTCTCTCCAAGGCAAGCATAAGGCTGCGGAATCCACTGCAAAGCTTCGGAGAAAATTCACACCCACCCCCTCCAGAGGCAGGATCCAAGCCTCGATTCTCCCCGCCTTGACTCCAGGACGCAGCAGCTGATGCGTTAAAAACCGAAAAGCAACTGGCTCTTGCCTCGGAAAAGACTTCCACGACGACAAAACCAACCGAACAAAAACGCTATTAAAATAAAACACCCCATTGCTCACACTTCTCTTCCTGGGGAGAGATGACAGAATAAACTCCACATGATGGATGCCAGTCCCGCCGCCTAACGCGCTCCAGGACGGTGCTCTCACGTGAGAGGGATGAAAACAAACCAGGGCAGCAAGCAAGGAGCAGCCCAGCCTGAAGTTTTCTGGCCCAGGGCTGCTGCTCATTAAAACTATGCAGAAATTGTCACTTCAAGATAAAGCTAAATGCAATTCAGCACTATTGACTCAATCTGGGAGGTTTTTTTGCTAAGCCTGACACTGGAGGGGAAGCTTCAAGTGCTCCCATGGATAAGCTGAGCTAGGTGTGCAGAAAGCCCCCAGCTGGGGAATTCTGCAGTGTCATCATGCAAACACTCTGTTTGCTCTCTGCTTCTGGTGCAAAGGATCTTTGCAGGTTCTTGTACTGCGAAGTTTTTTGCCAATCATTCTATCATTTTATTCCACTTCCCCAGTATGGCCACGAGATCGATTTCTTTCTTTACTAATGCAATCATTAGTAACAGAAGAATAACAAAGCATCTATCCCAGTCCTCAAACCTGCAAACGGATCTGTTCTCTAGACTTCACCATTGATTTAATTCCTAGTGAACGTTTCCAATCTGAACTGCTGAAAGTGTGGCTCTCATAAATGTCAGGAAAATATTTTCCATTTAGCATTTTGAAAGAGGTCGTGTATAAGAATTGATTTTCAGGTGTTAAGTCGTAACATTTAAACCAAATGTCTCTCTCAACCAAGCCCAACATGAAACTCTAATATCCACATGGTGGGAAAAATAGCCCAACACTACAGATGTTTGCCTATCACTGTACTTATTTCTCATTCAACTGATATCTGCATTTATGATTCCTGGCTGTGCTCTCTTCATCTTTGACACCTTCAACCACACTTTCAAACACCATATTTTTTCATAAGTAACCAACACTCACATGAAGTTTGTTATTTGTCACACAGTAACTATAGTTGTACACACACCAGGAAGTAAGGAAGAAACTGTGGCTAAAAATACTGAATCAGTATTTAATGTCTTTGTAGATCTTCTCCCTATACAAAGACTCATCCCCTTAGAGAATCACCTGCAACTGGGATTCTACAGATGCTTTTTCTTTGGAGTTTCTATGATTTTTGACCAGAGAACAAGAAAAGTTAAAAAAAAAAAAAGTCACCCTTTTGCTGAAGAACTGAAATAGCCCGAAGAAGAAATACCTACTCTTTAGCCACTATTAATTAACTACCTAAAACACGGTACAAGTGTTCAACTACTTTGTAAGTATGCACAGGGGGGCTGAACTTTTAAGAACACGGTTCCGTGAAAGCGGAGGGTGATTGGAGCAGAAACATCAAGAACAGAGAAGTATCACACAAACAGGAGTTCTCTACTTAGCAGGTCCAGAGGGAGCCGGGAGAGAAAAAGAATTAACAAGTAGATGTATCAAAATGTGAGCAGACTCTCAAGCAGCTGTGATGAGATATCCTGTGAAACACCTCAGCAGCTCAAAGCAAGCCATGACTGGTCTATGCAGAGGGACCAAAGTTCACATGCTCTGAATCTCACTCATATGGCTCCCTTTCAATATCACATTTACTGATCAGATCATGGAATTACAGAATGGTTTGGGTTGGAAGGACCGTACAGAAATCTAGTTCCAACCCACCTACCATGGGCAGGGATACCACCCACTAGATCAGATGTCACAGTAGGAGCTCCCATCCGGGACAAAAAGCAGTTTTTCTCCCTGATTTTTATTTTTGATAAGCAGGACTGGCTGGATTCACCATCATTTCACAGAAGCCTGGGTGTATTTCTGCAAGGACTGCTCTGGTTCAGGCACAAAGCATCGAGCCTGATGAAAGGGCTGCTGAGTGACCTCCTCAGGCCCAGGCTGTGCAGGAGGCAGGACTCGATGCTGATCAGGAAATAACCTCAGCTGGCTTTTACCATCTGGGAAGCTGTGAAGCAGAGCCTGAAAGAACCTGAACAGGTCCTGAACATTCCTGAGGTCCAATTGTATCTGCATCAAACCCCGCCTGGCAGCTGCACGTTCTGGAAAGGAATAGCCAGATCTAAAATAAAATGTGCTCCTCGTGGCACTCTCCCAAAGGCTGAAGGGCAGTGCCCCTGTGAATACACACGAGCTCGTGGCTTGGCTTCAGCATCAGCTGACACCTGCCTGTTTTATGGAAACAGAGAGAGGCCACAGGACCCTAAGGTGGCACTTCCATGGAATCAACCCCAATCCCAGCCAGCCAAATACCATTTAACATCATAGATGATGCAATTCCACCGGGATGCTGTCAAAACGAGTCCCAACTCACTTTCCCCAGAGGAATGCAATTTATCTGGGCTTACAGCTGTTGCACTCACAGGGAAAGATTATGAAATAATCCTTTCAGGAGCATTAGGAGACACGGGTGGCCAGAGCAAAGGAGCCGTGCCGATGTCCCAGGAAATGCTCCGGCTGCAAACGGGATTTGGGGAAACGAGCGCACGTCCTGCAGGGCCTCTGTGGATTTCAACCTGCCTGCTTGAAAGGCTTGGCTCCTCCAAACCCTGGGAAGTGGGAAGGGAGCCCGCTGCATGACCAAGCATTTCACAGGAATCAACAGGAAAACGAGCAGGGGAAGAATTCAACGGGATCGTAACACAGACTCAGTAGGGCGGAATTAGATCCCCACGATGCTCCTCTGTAAATACAACAGTTCCACAGAGTTGGTGCAAACCCTCACACCTATACAGTCCATGAGCACACTGAGGATTCCCAGCAGGTATGGAATTACTGCCTATTATTCATTCCTCCTTAGTAATAATATCAATTTAGCTGTTAGTTTTTGTTTTGACTCAGTGCTTAGGAATCAGCGGGGCGATAAAGCTATTTAAATGGAAATACTATTCAAATACACAATCACCTGATTGGAACACGAACGGCTCCTGCTCCTGAACATTTCTCATATAATAGCTGCTTTTTCCCTCATTAAATGCAGAAATCTGATTAACATTTAGATCACACGTGCTTTACTTACAGCAATTAGGACCAGATACCAGAGTTTTGTTAAACTATGTAGGATTTTTGTGCTTTATCATAACGGGAAGAACAAAGAAGCTCCACAGCACTGCATCTGGTCCTTTCTATTGCTTCTGTTCTATGCACACTCTCAAGGACAAGTGTTAACTTTAAAGAGAAGTCTATAGGGACAAACTTAGTGAGGAAAAAATTGGACGCTTGGACAAACTCAGCTTTGTAACATAGTACAATGATTGGTAATGCTATAATTCCATGCACTCCCTGGCAACACCCAATTAAACAGTCCAAGGGGTTACAACAGCTAGAGATTAGGAAATAGCTGCTAAAATAACACCTATGAGGCCTGAAAATGAAAACTCTTTCTGTTCTGATCAAAAAATAACAGTAATCAGCAATTCATAAGGTTCAAAGCAAGTTAGAAAGGATCAAATCTCAGTTGTTCAAAAAGCTTCAGAAACATAACTGAAGAGGTAATTTAGGATGTCCACCGCATTATTTTGCTCAAGCCACACTGTCATATACTTCACAAGCTGTCATGTTGCTCAGCAAATGCAAAACGTGGAGCTCAGCCCTTTCAAGTAAGGAGCACAACCAGAATTAAACAGTAAAACAAAACAAATGAAACCCTATCTGAAGAAGCCTCAAGTATATTAACATTTCCTACAACACTCTGCTCTGACTGGTCCCAGAAGAGACTCAAATAGTTTCAATGAAGCGTTTTCCAAGATTAAACTCCTCACCAATGAATAGGATGGAAATGTGTTTCTCAAGCAGACAGGCCCTGCCCTGCCAGTTTCCTGGGACAGCCAATGGTTTTGGTGCTATTCCTATTTTTTTTGAGGTGCTCCAGCCTCAGCATCATGGCAAACCCGACCTAATGGTCTGGCCCTTTTGGATCACTGAAAATGCAGCTGGTATCAAGCTCCTGCACGGCCCAAGTGCTGCACAGCTCAGGCTGAGAGTTTCTCTCATCCCACTTGCATTTGATGCTCTGCCCAAACCCCTCACATCCATCAGGAACCACAAAATGCCATTTTCCACATATTCCTAAGGGAGGGAGCTGGCACGTGTGTGCAGTGGAGAAAAAAAAAATCTCCTCTCCACAACACACAAACCCAAGTTTAAAACAATGCAAATCCAGTTTCTCTCTTTATGGGTCACCTTTAATCTTTTATACAAGCGCTAACTCAGGTCAAGGTTGAACCGACTTAAGGAAAGGACTCGGAGTCCTTTGAAAGAGCCTGCGAGTACAATCTTGTGTTTGCATTTAATTAATCAGCTGAAGCTTTCAAATCTCTACTATTATCTCTTTAATAGAGCGGCCCCCTGAAGGCTTTAGCAGCAAGCCCACGGCTCCTGGGGCACTCTGATGCAAACCACTGCCAGCCGCAATTCCCGGATTCCAGGCAGCTCCGCACGCCAACAAAAGAGCTCCAAATCTGGGAGACTACATATTAATTGATGGTAAACAGAGTGAGAGTTAGTGGCAGTGATCAGCTTCCCCAGTTGCTTTCCGGGTAATGTTGTTGGTGGTTAATGAACTGTGTCTTTTTCTTTCTCGTTTGTATTTTTTTTTAATCCTGCAGATGTCCAGCGTGCAGGAGCTGTTCCTCAGACGGCTCCCAGATGAACAGCCTGGTGAATGTCTAACTTCCCACGCAGTCTGTATTCCTCAGACACTAATTAGTGATATTTCAGGAGCTGTAAATGATGGAAGAGTCTCCTTTTTTTTTTTTCCTTTTGTTCAAGACGTGTTAATAATCTAAACCAGGCTGCTCCTGCCATTGTTTCCCACCCCACGAACCCAATGCCCACCAAAATGCCCCAAGGGTCTGAAGGGCAGACAGGAGGTGCCTCACAGTGCCCTCCTGCCCAGGGGTGAGCTGCAGCTTCACTTCCTTAACAAGAAAGTGAAGAAAACCAGGAAACATTCAGAAACACATCAGAAAGATGCAGCCTTGTTGATTTGTGCTCTTCATCACCCACATCCCAAAGGAAGAAGCAGCTCCTGGCCCAGGTGACGAGTGCCAGTGAGTCACTGTGCTTCCCACTCTTACAGGTTCTGATTTACAAGGGAACCACAGCATTCCCATCAGCATCTCCTTCAGCATGACCCAGCTGAGACTGCCTAACAACAGCAGAGGTTACTTTTTTTGTTGTTTTTTTAATAACTCCACTAACTCTGGGAGAAATTCCAGGTTGGGAAGACAGTAAATATTTCCTCTGCCACGCCTGAAATTTTGTACGTGCTAAAACCTGAAGGAACTACTGGAACACCTTTCCTGATCTGCACCAGATAGGACACAGGACAACAGTCACTGACAGAGGATGCCATCCCCTAAAAGGTACATGGTGGTGCTAATTTCCATTATAATTTCTATTTAAAATGTGTGTCTTGCTCCTAGTTTGCAGGAGGCTTGTGTTTTCTTGGGACCAGTGGCAGGATCAAGGTTCATTTCCCACGGATGAGTGGATACCCTTAGGAACAGGCCAGTCCTGACAAGGACAAAGGGCTTCTGCTCCTCCTGCTGTCTCCAGTTCTGACTCCCCATCTGGCCTCCCCTCAGTCAGTGAGTGTTTCCCACAGCCTAAAGAAGAATTAAATGTCACCAATTTGTAGCAGAAGGGAAGGAGCAAGACAACATTAATTGAGTTAAATTAGTTCACAGGCGCTTTCCTAATAAAGCACGTAGAGTCTTTGGACATCTTCATTGCAGAAAACGCTGCTCATTATTTTGGTGCTGCCACACGAAGCATCCTCTGGCTTTGGCAGATTACCATCAGCAGTCACTCAGAGCCATTCCTGCATCCAAAGATTTGGGCAGCCCTGTGGGAGGGGTTATTTCCCTTCTTGCCCAATCCCAACTCCCTTTTCCCCACTCAATAACTGAGCTACCTAACACAAGGAAAAGGCCAGAGGAGATTCTCTGCAGTCCTGCTATTCCCCATCCATCACTATACTGGGAGGTACCATATAAATACCTACAAAATGTGTTTTCCTGAGCCTGTTTCACTTTACATTGCCCAATAAAGGTCTCCTCCTTCCCCCTCAACAACCAAGGAATGACATGATTAGCAAATTACTAACACGTAGGAGAAAACTACCCCAAAACAGCCTCTGAGAGCTGATCCCAAGTCTTATTTAAGAACCAAGCTGTGAAATAGTATCACACAGCTGGCTAAATTTGGGATCCAGCTTCCTGAAGCACTGCATCACATCTGTGGGGTACCACGCACCCTCTGTGTCCTCTGCCACCCCCAGAAGCTGAGGGGAACCCAAGCTCCTCCAGAATAAGTCCTCGCATACAACTGTGTGAAATCAATATGCACTTTGATTAATTTTCTGTAACAACAGCACATCACATGATAAACAAATCAGTTCAGAAGAAGAGATGGCTTTTTTATTGCCAGCATCTAATTTATCATTTAGTCTTTCCACGGAATGGACTAAAAATAAGAACACGTGCATTTATTTGGAGGTTTCCAAGAGAAACAGCAGCAGTTAAAAGATGGAAAAATGCATGTTGGAGCTTTCTCACCCTGATATCCCCCTCTTCCATTCTGCCTGTCAGGAACCAAATGGTTTGACTATGGCTGCCTGATCCTCAAAGAGAAGGGAAAAAAGGCACCTTCCTTGCCTGAAAGAGCTCCAGACTCGAGGTCAATTATCAGCAAAGACAAATCCTTCTGTCATTTTCATGAGTTAGAAAAATCAAAGCAACTTTGATACCTGGCTTGTCTCCACAGCCCTCCAACTCCTGGGAATGCTATCAACTAATCTGTCTGTGCTCTGTAGTTTTCCCCTCATTAGCACTACAGATTAAGGACACAACCAGCACCCCTTCAGGAGAAAAGCCTGGAGCCTTCACCATGTGCCCACCTCGTGAAAAAACGTGGCTTCATTTCCCTGCTCTTCCCAAGGGGCCTCAAGCCTTCATTCCCTCAATCACAGCAGCTCCTGCAGGGGCTCCTCATGCTCCAGCTCTGCCTCTTCCAGCCAGGCTTTGGCAGGGGATAAAAAGCGACCCTGGCTCCAGCTTTCAAGGAATAAATGTAAATAAGGAGCTCGGAGTAGGGGTCAGGGCTGGGAATGCTGCAGGATGGGACAACAGAGAACCTGCCTCGGGAGGGGTTTCTGAATGTAACACTCATCTCCACATTTGTAAGGCATCAGTTCTCCCCAGACTAACACCTCAACACCTAATTTTGGGCCCTAAATTCTTCTAAAACTTCTAAGAGCAAACATTAAAGAGGGGGATATATTTTCTTTATCTTAGCTTTGACTCCACAGGGCATCTTTGTTTGCTCTTTTTCTCCTTTAAAAGCAAAAGCTTTCAGCAAAACACAGCTTCCAGGGCTCACTGCATTACAGAGCAAGGTCAGAGGTCTCCCCTTCAAAGCAAGCCTCTTACATTGGAAACACTGGGAATGTGCTCTGTGCCAGCAAGGAGGGAAAATAAGGTTGGCTGGAGGACCACTCATCCTAGATTTGTTTTCCCCTACAAAGGCTCCTGCAGTGCTGAGGCAATTTACTCACAGCCCTGTAAATGTCGACACAGATATTTGGGGTCACCAGACTTGGCTCTTTCACCCGAGATCAGAGCCCTGCTGCTTTGGAACAAAGCAGCCCCTTCAGCCAGCACCAGGACACAAACCTGCCTGCGCAGCAGACAGTGCTGTCCACATCACAGGAGTTATTCCATGCTGAAGAAAGAAAGGGAACAAGTGGCCACCACACAGAACTCGGCACAGTGCTTGCTCTTTCTGGCAGAGCTGCCACCTCTGCAGAGAAACTGTATGGAACAGCAGAGAGCCTTGGGCATGAGGGTGACCAGAAAAACACAGCGTGGCCACATTGCTACTCATCTCCAATGTCCAGTGGTGGCATCCATAAGCATCCACGTGTTACAAATGACTCAGTTTCTTCAAAAGAGATCCATAACATTTCATTGACGCGACAAAAATTCACCACTTCCTCTTGCTCTGAGGACAAACACCAGTATAGCCAAGGGGGGGAAAAATAAAATAATAATTTAAAAAAATAGATAAGTCAACCCCAAAGACACTGCTGCACTTTCCTCCAGGTGACAGCAAGCACTGCCAACAGTGAGTATCTTGTCCAGACATGCAGCCAAGTGGAAGATGGGAGGAGGCAGGGCTTGTCTTTGGGTGGCAGAGCAGTAACAAAACCTTGCCAGCAAAGTGCTTTTATGGGAATTCCTGTTTCCCTTGGGAAAGGCCTAATCGTTTGATTGCCAAAAAAATATTTAAGGATTACTACCCAAAATAATTTCTTCTGCTACTGTACCATATGTTTGTGGCTCTAACCAGGCTAAAAAAAAAATAATTACATACTCATTACTGTAAGTATGGCCAGTTGCAACTGAAATATTAAGCTGTCAGACACAATTCCCATTGCAGCCAGTGCCTTGCAATCCCCTGCTGGAGATGCTGCATCTCATCACAGCTCGTGCATCCTGTGAGGCAGCTCCAGGACCAGAGGTGAATCATGAAACACATCACACCCAAATGTCAGGCTCACATTCACACAGGAAATTTGATTTAGGTTTAGGGTACATATATTCCTTTTGGTTTAGTTCTGTACCTAACTAAAACCAAGAAGAGCGGATCAAATGTGCAGAAAACCTCAGGCTGCTCCTAAGAGCCAGTTCTTTGGTGCAGTGAAATTCCCCCTGGTCCCCACGGCAGCTGCTCCTCATCCTCTGGCCAGTGAGTGCAAACAGGCTCTGCACCCCCAAACCCCCTGCCAAAACCACAGGCACCACAAACAGCTGGAGGACTGATTCAATTACTGTAAGGAAAACAAAACCCCTGCCCACTGCCTTTATTCTGCCCTAAACCCCTGCAGTCGTGGCTGCACCAAAAGGAGAGAATGCAATTATTGATGTATTTTGTCACCATTTACCCTTTTGCTTTTGGAACTTCAGCACACCTTAAAAACCCAGCACACCTTAAAAACTTAGGAAAATTGCAGGCAATGGCTCCAGCTCTGAATGGCAGCTGACTTGCAGAATGGCTGAAGAGCTGAGTTCACCCCAATAGACCTGAATACATTGGCTTTTTTCCCCCCTCTTTCTTTGTTTTCCATGGGCTAATTCAAGAGCAAAAGCTTTATTTCCTGCCCATTTGTGCCTGGTGCTGCACTAACACAGAACAAAGCCCTTGCTCCTGACACTGCTGCTCAGGAGGGACATAAGAGCAAGTGGAGTAAGATTCCACAGTAGGCAGCAGAACAAAGGAACACCACACACGTAACTTCCAATCCTGCAGGAAGGTTTGAGCTTTTTGTTGGTTGTTTTATTTTTCCTTAGGAAAGCACTCGGAAATGGTGATGTTATCTTTGGATAGAGAAACACAAAGATCTCGCATTCCGTTTCCAGCTGGATAATCTTCCAGGCCATCAATACCCACTAAAACATTTAAAACAATTTATATACTCTTTATACTCTCTAAAAAGGAAACAGCTCTTAAAAGCTGAGTTACACTCTATAATTACTCCAATTCTCTGCATCTGGCATTCAGAAGAATCCAAATTAAACACCACAGAGCACCTCAAGTGCATCCATGGAGCAATGAAGGTGGAATTAACACCAAATTAAATGGGATGTCTTCGGAGATGTCACACCACTACTCAAAGTGCATAGATTACAACTATTTATATTATTGCATGGATTATTCCTCTTAGGGCAAGGTAAGTATTGTGAGAGTTTGCTTCAACACTTAATAACTTTACTTAGACCACAGAAATGCTTAAATTAGAAAAACCTGGAGCTAAACGCCATAAATATTGGAGAAGTTCTAGGCTGGATCAGCTCCAAACTCTGCAAATTGGAATTTAATCATTGATCTTCTGGTGAGTAAAGACTTTTCTTCCCTGCTGATAGAGCAAACGCAACCAGGAGAACACACACAGCCACTACTGCTCTGACCCACTGAACATCTCAAGCACGGTGAGATTAGGAGCTGTTGTTAAATTCAAAGTGTGTGACTAAGGGAAACTACAGAGAAATTCTTCTGGGGTTACTTTAGATGTGCTACATCACACTGTAAAGGATTTAGGAAGGAGCTGCTGTGCTCTTCATCCTCAGTGCAATACAGCCAGAAACTCAAACATCCCACAAGGAGCAGATTTAAGATCTGAAAGCAGCACATCCAAGGTGGGTCACACCAAACCCACACGCTGCCTCTGGTCAATTGATCTGTGTGGATGCAGCAGCCTTTTCCCAATAATCCAGTGTCAGACACCCAGAAACGAGGAGGATTTCTGCCTACAGAACTCAGATTTACGGGCCTAATAATTTAGCCCACGAGCTTAAAATTGAACCGGGCTGCTCTTAGTTCAAAGATGTGAACAACACTCGCCGTGCAGCTGTATCACGACACCTGGAAAAGCACAACTGCACCTCAGGAAGCAGGACAGTCTCTCTGAAGGATGCACCTGATGTCTTTGAGCTGGCAAGAGAGACAGGCAGGATGCAGAGAAGATTGCACCTGCTTCCCACCACCGCTCTACGACAGAAATTGGGTGTTCAGGATCTGAGGCACGTGGCAAGTAAGCCACAAGCCACACAGATGTTTAGCAAAGGGCAATCCACTACCACCTTCATGGCATGCCCAGGGCTCTGCCTCCTCGTCATCTGTCAGAAGAGGACAGAGGTGAGAAACTGAGGATGGGAATTCACCCTGCTCCAGCTTGGAGTTGTGCCATACTCGGCAGGTGCTTCATCAAAAAGGAAAGGAATAATACATCACTGAGAAGACAGAAAGTCACACTTCTGCACCTGGGAGAAGGCTGCGAGTCAGGTGAGTTGTACTGAAGCAGCCTGGTCACAGCAAGCTGCAGCACACCCGAGTTCATCGGATTTGCAGACGTTATTGATTTATCTGCACGGCGCTTTATAAACAGTCATCCCACTCCCCACACAGAAACAGCAACAGCTAATATATTCTCAGAGGATAAACAGCTGAGAGAAACGATCTGGGGGATGAATTTACATTCAGCCAGTACAGAAATCTCATTCCAAGAGTCTGGAGTGTAATTATAGCATTTCTTCTTGATTCCCTCTCCCTTTACAAGACGGTGGCAATTGTGTGTGGGTAACCGAAGCCATTACAACAAATTGGTTAATTTTAATGAATATCTAACAACACATGTAAGTGTGAGGGCAGGACACAGAAAGGGTTCAAGAGCTCAGGAGAACAACGTGGCTGCCCTCTGCCACACACTGCCTGGGCCTATAGCCAAGAACAACACAAGCCAAAATGTGACTGCAGAGGTATCCTGGTCCTCAGCTGGGCGTCAGATTAGTTCAGCTGATTTAAATGTCACTCTGCTACACGTGCTTGAATATATCGTTTGCTGTAATGCACTGATGATGACATTTGTAATGAAAGCAGCATCGTCCAACTCCCTCACTCATCTGCTCCTCTTCCCTCGCCTCAGTGTACAGCCACAGAGGTTATTTTCCTGCATCTTTTTACATTTCATTCTTTGTCTGTCCATAGGCTTATCTTGCTTTACCATAAATTGTGCAGCCTGCTTATCTGTCTGTGCTCTTAATCTATGGGATGGATCCCAAAGTATTATAGGTTGCTTACCTCCTCAGCTCCAACTCTTTGTTTCCCAGTTCTGTATCACTACATACGTATTTTTTTACCCTGCTGCAAATTCCCCTTTCCAGGTTATTAACGCGGGAAGCTTTTACAATTCCTTCTGTTGGCTCTATGCTGTTAATTCTAAATAGCTTCAAGTCTTCCAAGGGAAATCCTAATCTCTGAAGTACAGACTAAAGACACCTGCCCTTCTCAGCTGCCCACAGAGCATCAGTCTCTAAATGCTACTGGGTCTAAAGATGTTTCACCGAATCCGCAACATATTTTGACTCTCTTCTAGCTATTGACACAGATTCCTAAAAAGAATTCATTCAATACTGCACGTGATTATGTAATTCTGAATGAATATTCAATTATCCCAACCCAAACCAGTTTCCCATATTATATCTTATTTAGGTTCTCAGAGATTTCCTCTAAGTCTCCCATTCCAAAGTCAGATTTAAAAGCAGATTTTTTCTAGAGACTGTTTATAAATGTATTTCCTAAGGGTCTCTGAAAATTCATCAATGCCTTCCCACACCTAAAACAATGCAATTCTACAGTTTCCTCAATCCAAGTCATTTACATTAATGCTATCTCTTAAGTTTTCCAAAATAGATTTCAATACTTAAGGACTGTAATTTCTGGTGTGATCTCCCCCACTCCATCCTGTTTGCTTTCTTTCAAAAGCTCAGAAATTTACATCTGTTTCTTATGGCATACACCTCCCATTTCCCTGGCAACAAAGAGCCAAAGAATTATTGTTTTTTATTTAGGCACTAAGCAATCAAACCAGTCCTACTCTGCAAAGAGTACATGCACACATCCGTGTTGCATGAATGTAGTTACACAGTATTTCACTCTGGCCTTAGTTAGTAAATAACCTTTACAAGTTCTTGAAGCCCTGACATTTTATATTCAAGGATTTGACAACTGTCTTAATATTTCCATCTATCTTTTATTCACCTTCCCTTCAGTCTCCACATCTGCTTTCCATATCATATTTATTCCTCCTCTCTGCTTCGTAATCTTCCTTATCAGCATCTTTTATTCTTGATACATGCTTTATCTGTACTATGATTATTCTTATTTTTCCCTTCTTCATTTGCATAGAAGATATTTTAAATGGCTTTAAGCTACCTGATGGAATAAACTCAAAGCAGTTCAGCATAAGACACTTTATGTCCAGCAGCTCTGAGCTTCTCTGTTACATTTATCACATCTCAGTCCTGTTCATCTACACTCCCAGACTCTTTTTTAGGGAATTTACAACCAAAAAGAAGACAAATAAGGATGTGTATCTTGTATTCACCCACCCACAGCATTTACAGCCGCTCACCACTGCACACCTAAATGTCAGTTGATTAAATTACAGCCAGCATCCTTGGGACAGCCTCTCACCTCTCATCCAATTGCACCCAGGCACTGTGGAAAACGAGAGGTCAGCTGTGACCCTGGTCTGTTTGCACAGCCCCCGGGGCCACCCATCCTCACAGGAGGGCTCCCAGCCCGTCACGCTGCCCCCAGGGTGTTTCACAGCATGCAAAGCCAGCTGAAAAAAGGGAGAATTGGGCCCCTGGACCTGTGCAGGACCTGCTGACCCCAAACACGGGGTGCGGGGTGGGTCACAGGTACCTCCATCCCACAGGGAGCCATCACAAACAAAGCCTCTCGCAGAGGGAGCCTCCAAACTACAGGTGGTGAAAACCAGGCAAAGCCAAGATGGAAATGGAAGGGAAGCAGGACAAAGGTTCCAAATGCCAGTTATAGCCCATCATCCAGAGAGATGGCACACAGCACATCTGAGGACACATTCCCTCCACAAGGGGTTTACATCATTTTTTTTTGACTTTCCACCGAGCTCCATCCTCTAAAACACCAGGTGAGCTCCGGGCTGAGCACACAGCTCACCAAGTGCCAGGATCTGTGTTCTCCCTGAGCTCCAGGTCAGCTCTCACCACAGCTGGCAGCATGAACCATGTCCCCACCTGCAGCTTCCTTCTCAAGAGGCTTTCAACCAAAGCTGTGGCCACTGGCCTGTGAATGCCACCAAGCTGATCACCCACCTGCAGCACTCTGGCAGATGAAGAGGAAAATATGTCAAAAAATACAGCTGTTTTGGGGGGTTGGGTACCATCAGCATCATTTTCCAGTTAACAGGTGCAGTGATGTACTTGCTGCCCCAAGAGGTGCTGCCACAGCTCGTCCACGTGCACATAAATTAATTCATCAGGTTTAGAGGAGGTTTTCAGCACCATCTACCCACACAGAACACACTGACTGGAAGACAGTCCTGCAAGGATGGAGCCAAGGATCATCTCTGCTGCTGGATCCAGCCCAGCTAATATGGATTACACTCGCCAACCATCCAAACTAAATTCACGGATGCTTGTACATCTAAGGACCCTGAAAATAGGGTACTAAGTGGACTACAACGTTTCATTGAAGCCATGACTAATTTTCCAACTCGTAAAACCCAGTGGGTCTTAGTAGCCCATGCAGGCAGGCCTGTCAAAATGTTTCCATACTGCCTGAAAAAAACTGTAATTGCCAAACAGCTTTTCTCTGGGCTTCAAATTCAGTATTAAAACCACGTATTACCCAAACAGAGTTTCCAAAGGAACCGGGGGATTCTAATAGTCTAATGACTGTCTCCTAGAGTTCATTTTTCACTTTTCAATAATTGGTTTTTCAGCTGCATTTGCATAGAGTAAAATTCCATAGCCCATTAAGTTAATCACAAGATGAAGCTAATAAGCATGGACACGCAAAGACATACCTAAGCCCAGATCAATTTTGGAAGCGGTGATTTGAAGTTGCAGCAGAATAACTGTTCCTCCAGCCTGCCAATTTGATAGGTAAAGGATGTGTTTTAAGGAACTGGAATTTTACACTGCTGAGAATAGCCCATAGTTATTCAATGTAACTTCTTCCAAAGAAAAAATAAAAAAAAACCAGAGGAAAAAAAATCTAACAAGAAAAACCACAACAGGCTTTGAGATGAGGATTTTAGTGATAGTTCAAGTGGTTTAACCTGCAGTTTTCCCCTCTCCATCCTCCACCCAGCAGCCTCTCTGCTGCACCAGGCCAAGTGCATTAATGAGTGACGCTCTCCATCCTCCAGCTCCGCACAAGCACCACTCTTCAAGAGCTCTCACCCACCCCATTTCTGATTACCCACCCCGTGGAACCCTCCTGATCAGCAACACCTCTCTCAGCATTCCCATTTTCCAGCCCTCACAGCCTCCCTGTGGCCACACACACACAGTGTCACTTTATGTTTCAACCCAGCTGGCTCCAAAAGCTGCCTATGGAGCACAGGAAGGTTGGCCAACTTTAATACTGAGGCTGCAGCCACGTCCCCACCAGGCTCAAGAGGCAAACGCCTTCGTGCCCTTGGAAGCCGGGATCTTTCCATGGAAAGTTTCCACGGCTCTGTGCCGCCGGCTTCCCATCTGCCTGCCTGGAAGGCTTCACTCCATCCTGTTCCTCGAAAACAGGGCTTTTGTTCTGCAAAGCCATGCCTGGGAAAAAACGCCCTTTTGCTTCTCTCCTTCTCTTTTTTTTTTTTTTAATACTGATGAGAACGAGTTTGGTTTTGTTGTTTTTTTTTTTTTAAAGCACACCCTTTCTCCCAGGTGGAAAAGGGATTTCCATTTTCTGGCAAGGTCTGTATGGAAGGACTCAAACAGAATAGATGATGTCAGAGCTTAAGAGCTTTTGGGATGATAGTTTAGTGGGGGCAGAGCCGCTCTCTTTTGAAGCTTAAGGATTTGAACAAAATTATGGGAATGTAGCCAGAGGCGGTTTGTTCAGTGTTGGCTTTAGAGGGGTGGGGGCTTGGCAAACAAAAGCGAAATCATGGCTTTTTTCAACAATAATATATATATATTTGAAGGCGTTTCCTCTTCATTTGGAGGTCCTGTTGTTTTTCTGTTCACCTGCAGAGTGATATTCTGTTATTTAAAATACATAAAACAGCTGAAGAATTGAGGTGGTGTTTGGTGGAAGGTGCCTTCCCTCTGCTGGGAGAAGCACCAACCATTGATTCCAGCTCTCTGGCTTCTCCTGGAGGTTCAGTGGGATTTGGCACAGGTTTCCCTTGAATGCCATGGCTACTCTTTATTCCCCCGCAATTATTCAGATATGAAGCCTTAATTTTGTTGTTGTTTTTGTTAATCATGACATCACGGGTGGAAACAGGGCAAAGCAAGCAGCCCTGGAGGGAAATAAAAATCAATCCAAGCTGCTCATTAAAAGGTAAACCGTCAATAATCTTTGTCAGGCCTTTTTATCTGGGGTTTTAGCACAGTGTGATCCCTAAGGCAGCATGTGGTATTGAGATTTAAGATGGCTCTGACTTTTCACATCTCCATCAGGAAGATTAACTCCTTCAACACAGGCTGAAATTACCCCGATTCTAATCAGCACATAAAAATGGCACAGGATTAAAAGGGATCATTTTGTAGCGTTTTTTTTTCTGTATCTGTGCTGACAGAAAGGGAAAAATCAGCTTCTGAACTTGATTGAAATGGTGCCAGTCAGAAATAGCTCCACATGCAGAGCCTCCACGATGAAAACACTGACCAAAATCTGATAATTTTATTCTTCAAGCATTTATATTTATAAATAAAAAGAAGAAATACTGAAGTGAACATGTGTGGGGTTTTCCTAACACTTCTATTTTTTTTTACATTAACAACTTTCTCTCTAATTTAGGCAAACACCACTGAAGTATATTTATCTAAATCCTTGGTAACAAGTCTTAAATTTTTTCCATCAATTTTCTGGGAACTGAGCCTCCAAAACACGACTTTGTTTTCCAAATTAGGATGAACTCGTGTCTAATGATTAACATTGGGCTAATTACAGAACCAATGACAGCTCATTTCAGAAGGAACAGTGTTATTCCTTCCTTTTTCCACATAAAATAAGCTTCCCAAAGAAACAATTATTGTGTCCTGGATCACAGTGCTTTAAGCAGACTGCCGGCTACCTTTGCCTACATCTTCTTCTCCATGGATTTACTGCACTGGATAAAGCACCGCTAAAACCAAGAGGTTTTGGGGTGTTTTACCTCTACAAAAGCTTTATTTTAGGAATTGAACAGGCAGGTTATGGAAAGACATGACTAGAGCTCACACAGTTCAAATCTAACCATTACCTGCTGCTTCAACCAGGCATTTCCACATACAAACAGAGTAACAAACTGAACCTGGATTTAACTAAACTAACTATTTAACTAAACTACACCTGGATTCCACCTGCTCAGGACTTCTCGGAAAAAACATTTAGTGCACATGAAAAGAAACACCTTTATTACTCGAACAGCTCATCTGAATAGTAAAAATACTGGTTCAATAGGTGTAATTATATCCCTGCAAACCGGTTTGCTAACGGGATGATCCCAGGATGTTGGCTCTTTATGACAAAGCCATCCAGGACCACAGGAAAGAGTTTCTTTTCCCAAAACCCCACTATCTCAGCACAGTGACACCACAAATGCTGCACAGCCACCTTCAAACACCCTGCAGGTGCTGTGTGCCAGGAGAAGACATTCATGGCTTTTGTGCAAGTACGGAACAAGCGACCAAAGAGTCCCCCACAAAGCAAGAGGGGATGGCTTCAAACAGAGAGGGCAGGCTTAGATGGGACACTGGGAAGAAATTCTTCCCTGCGAGGGTGGTGAGGCCCTGGCACAGGGTGCCCAGGGAAGTTGTGGATTTCCCCATCTCTGGAAGGCTCCAAAGCCAGGTTGGATGGGGCTTGGAGCAACCTGGGATAGTGGAAGGTGTCCCTGCCCGTGGCAGGGGTTGGAACTGGATGAGCTTTAAGGTCCCTTCCAACCCAAACCATTTGGGGACTCCATGAAAACCATGCCCCCTTTCACAAGCTCTCCACGGGGACAGAACAGGCCTGGTTAAACACAAATATGTCAGTCAAGTGTGATGATAAAACTGCATTTTCTGGAAACCTCGAGGTCTTTGACAGGGGAAGTAGCAGAGGGAAAGTAAAAACATTTCATTCGCAATTATGAAATACTTTTAGGAAAATACAAGGAGCTGATGCTTGTGCTTTATCATCATCCTGCAGCCAGGTTTGCTTTATGTGATGCTTGAACTCCAGCAGCAAGGTAGGATTTAAAATAAAACCATCATGAGCACATAAGCTTGTGATAGAAAACCCTAGTTTTGCAATGTGGGTTTAAAGTGATCATACTAAAATGACAGGAAAAAACCAAACAACTCCTCAACAAAAAAGAAATGCAGCTTACAAGAACAGCGGTGTATTTTTATATATCAGAGACCTCCCCTATTTGGAAAAAGCCAAACCAAACAAAACAGCAAAATCAGTCAACACTGAGGTACGCACTTGCCTTAATCAACACTTTTTATTTTAGCTCATCAGTTTGAATAGAAACCTAAAAGTGTGCTGAATTATTTAGCTTGTAACTGCCAGATAACATATTAGGGAAACAATCTGCTGTATTTACAGCACTGAATAGGTTCTGATTTTCCTCACTACTTTTCTTGGGATGCAAACACTAAAAAAGAAATGCAAAGCTGGATAATGTTTAGTTTGGGACTGGAAGGGCCTAATTTAGAAAGGTGAGAAACTGAGATGGGCTAGGGCCTGGGACACAGAGGGAGGGATGCCCAGCCTGGAGCTGGGCACCAGAATTTCCGTGGGGGAACAGGAGAAGAGTGGCTTAGAAACAAGACTCTCCACAACAGCATGTGCCATGCTAGGCAAGTGAAAATGCTCAAATTCCACTTCTCTTGGGCCCTGAAAACCTCTGTTAAAAAAAAAAATAAAAACGTGACAGAAAAGTGGGTTTCACTGTGGGAACTAATTTTTCCCTAATCTCCAATCTAAACCTCCTCTGCGACTCATTGGGGTTGTTTCCTCTTGCTCTGCCATTTGTTAAATGTGAGAAGAGACCGACTCCCACCTGGCTCCACCCTCCCATCAGGGAGCTGTAGGGAGAAAGAAGGTTTTTATCGGGAAATATTTCACAGGAATCAACTGTGGGCTGATCAAACAAGCAGGCAGGCAGAAAACACTACCAGAGGTATGATCCTGGACCAGCTCCAGGTGTATTACAAGAAACACAGGCAAAGACATCACATTAAAAAAAAAAAAAATCCCATGAATAAGGCAGACACCAGAAAATGCATGTGTTGTTCAGTTTGGCACCTGGGCAAGTGCAGCTGCCAAGAGAGCAGCAATGTCTGGGACCTCTGGGACAACAGACATGGAGCCAAAAGGGATTTCCACACTGTAACCACATTTTCCCTTTTGATTTTTAAGTAGCAAAGGCTGAGCCTCACCACTCAGCCACCCCTCTGCACCCACGGGGCCAGACAGTCAGATCAAGAAACTGGCTTGGTTAAAACTTGAAAGGCACAACTCCAATTTGTTGTGATTAACCCCAAAATTAATTGTGGACCTGTTCCTCACCCAAGTCCACCACCTGATCCTCCTACAACAGTAGGTATTAGCTCCAAAGAAGAACAGAAAGGGGGAGGAAGAGAAACCTGAAGTTGTGTTTCCATCAAAAAAAATCTCATATTCGGGCACAGCTTGAATCCAGATCCTCATCTAGGATAAGCTGATATAAAATACATAGTGCCAGGCAACTGAAATCAAACTCTGCTACAGTGACATCAACTGAATCCTGGCCCCATGTACCAGGGAGGGTAGGAAAAAGACCTCAGAGGAAACAAATATAAGAAAATCAGTGTGCTACACATCTCTGTAGGCTATGAAAAGCTCAAATTGTAGGAAAACAGATGCCCAGGGCACTTGACACAGTTCAGAAGCACCAGGAAGAATTAGTTCCCTTCGTGGTGGCAAGCACTGAATACATTTGATAGAAGAGAAGTGCTGTACAGTGTGGTATCAGAAACTGGAATCTCAGGCTGACGGACAAACCCACTGTTGCTTGCTACTGGTGCTGTGGAATTCATCTGTTAATCAGATATAGTAATTTTTCACATAATGCAGACCTTGAAAGCAACTGCATTTCAAGCAAACAGCTCATAAAGGCAGAGACTTCTGAGAGTTTAACCCACAATTTATCTCCGTCTGAGCTCTCGTTACGAAATGCAACAATACCAGCGAGCAAACGAATATCTTAACTTTGGCATTTCGGATGAATGTTATGTTGAAAACCGGGCATCTTTGCCTGAGAGATTTCTGGAACACTCAAAGTACTCCCAGCGAGTTATTCCACAAACTATCTACCAGACCATATGTTTGCTGCCTACAAGTCTGGGCAGGAAATGTCCAGTAAGAGCCACATCTGAAAGGAGGAAGAAGCAGCAGCCAACAGCGCTCCCGTCACTAATCTGCATTTGCAAATGCCACATTGGAGTTGGCAAATGAAGCATTTCAAGTGCAAATAGCTGTGAAGACATTTGTATGTAGCACTGAAGTGATGGGGAGATGCTGGGTTTGTTCCTGTTTCGTTTTCCTGAAGTTACCTGGCTGCTGGCAGAACAAAGCCACTTTTCCCAGGATTTTTTAATGTATATAAAGATGATGCTCACATGGAAAAAGCCCATTTCTCCCCTAAATGCTCATTTTGAAGCACAGCTACTTACAACAATTATAATTGCTGTGATCTTTGAGCACAAACACTTATCCTGTGAACAATTACAGGCAAATGTCTCCCAGCAATATGGTCCTACAAGTTTAAAGCACACGCATTAAACATGGTTCTAAAGTTTATAAAAACATATGTGTATGTTGTACATGTAAGAATATATACAATATGTTTCCTTTACAAAGTAATTTTATGTCAAAACTGATTTTAGAATCCACTTATGTTTCAAAAAGCCTTAATTTTTTTATATATTTATACATTATACAGTGTATAATGTCTGCATTATATGTGTGCAATTAGATCACATGCAAGATGATATTAGTGATCGGACTCGACGATTTTAAAGGCCTTCTCCAACCTAAACTATTCCATGATGTGTTTTCCAGTAGCAAATTGATATAAATAGTCTAAGACTGGGATAAATCAACACAGAGATGAAATATTATGATCCGAGCCTGCATTTCCAGGATGTAATTCCCAACTGATGAAACGGAGTTTCAGAAACGCGTCTCTGTCACTTATCATTAACACTGACCAGACATAACCCCGAGATTATGCTAATAAAAGCCAACATTCAATTAGCACACAGCGTGCTCGTTAATCAAAGCCCACACAGTATTAGAGAAGTTTGAGATTATTTTTCCCCCCTGTACCACACTTCTGTTCTGCAAAGAGATTTGAGCAGCCTGGTCTAGTGGGAGGTGTCCCAGCCCATGGCAGGGGGGTGGAATTAGATGAGCTTTAAGGTTCCTTCCAACCCAAACCATTTTGGGATTCTACCATTCCACGAAAGAAGATGTTCCACTTTCACGAAATCTCCTTTTAAAAACCAACATGTATCCCTTAGTAGATCAGCAGTCGATAAGGCATTCCCAGAGGAAATTGCCAGACCATATTGATGCAGTAAATTTCTCTTCACCTACATCTTCACCTTCATCCTACCCAATAGGCTCATCAATCTAATTAATCTGCAAAGGTATTTTAAACATGAAATGCACTTGGGCCACAGGATGTTCTTTCTTGAACCAAAATATTTTCTTGATACCAACTCAAGAATCTGTTGCAATAGGACAGGGGGTGGTGGTTTTACACTGAAGGAAGGTTGGTTTAGATTTGATACAAAGAATAAGTTTTTTTACAATCAGGGCAGTGAAACACTGGCCCAAGTTACCCGGAGAAAGGGTGGATGCCCCATGCTTGAAGGTCTTTAAGGCCAGGCTGGGCAGGGATCTAGTGGAAAATGTCCTTGCTCACTGCAAAGGAGTTGGACCAGAGGGCCTTTAAAGGTCCCTCCCAACCCAAATCATTCCCTGATTCTGTGATTCCAAAGTCCTCACTGACACGTGCTCTTTTCCCTCACTCTCCAAATGATTTCTAACACGGGACCCCCAGGATGGAGGAGACAGATGAGGTCCAGGACTCCCAGAGAGAAGCAGGAGCTGACAGCACGGGGACAGAGCTCAGCAAAAGTAAACAGTACATGTTCCCTAATGCCAAATAAGGATTTATGGCCAGAGGGATATTTTCATAAATACTTCCAAACACTTCAGTTCCTAAAATAACCCACCTACTCTCCCAGGACTCCACTTCTGTGGAGCAGCTGTGCCTCACCCCAGGAAGGAGCCCAAGTTCTTCAGCTCTTTGCAAGAAAACTGTTCAGCCAAGTGGTCTCGAACTGGTCTTAAAACAACCCAAAACCTCCAAAGCCATCTTGCGAGTGCACCCAGGCAGTTTCGTCAACCTTCCTCAGCAACATTTTCCTCATTTTATCCACACACAGCCCATAGCAGTGCTGAAAATAATCTCTAATGACTCTGTAGATCAGGTGGCTGAGGTTCAGCTCAAAGGCAGCACCCGTTTGTCCCGTTGTTTCACAGAGCAGATTTGAAGAGAGCAATCGGGAGGACTAACACGCACCGGATTTCAGTGCTTGGGATTTAAAAGTCCACTAAACACAGAAGTAATTAAAAACTACTGTTTCCAGTACCTGATCCAACACGTAACTGAGTCACAGCACAGAACTCGCCTTTTTATCTGTGTTTCAAAGTAAACACTTGTGACTGATCCCTGTTTTATCCTCGCCTCCCACATCGCCATATGGCTACGGATGTTTCAAACAGACATTACTCCAATAGCTCATTACTCACCATATTGCGCCGGGGAAGAGAAGCTACAGACAGTTTTGACAAAAACAGCAATTGCCTAAAAATGTGAAGTATCACAGTCTTGCGTGGTCTTAGACGTTTTTAGTCTGGTAAGGAGGACGGGCGCTAACGCCACGCGCAGGGAAGGGTGAATCAGCACGTCTGCTCCGACTGCGCTGTGTCCCCCAGAGCCTGCACGAGGGGAGCCTCTCATCCTGCCCAATTTCCTAGGTGGATTCAGCACACGTCCGGCCTAATTAAAGGCAGAACTCCCTCGCTTCAGCGTGTTTCAGTAGCTCCTTAAGTACCACACAAAGGTAAGGCATTGATCGGGGTGAATCTCCCACTGTGCAGCGACATGGCCCGGAGGGAAGAAAAGCTCCAGCATTCACCCGTCCCAGGAACCTGCTGACTGCCAAGGGGGACTGCGACACAGCACGTCTGGGGCAGGTTCTGTGATCATTAAATGGTGTATCTGGTGCAGCACTGACAGATCAGGAGCTCTGGAGAAATTATTGACTGGTCACAGCCGACTTGCTTTTCTCTAGCAGAAGGAAATTCAACAGGGAGCTTATTTTGGAGCGAGCATGTAGCAGCTCTGAATTTAATGGCTTTCTCTGCTGATCAGACCTTTCTGGCAGTGAGGAGAAGACAGGTTTTCTTCCTCCAAGGAGGCACAGGCTGCTTCAAGCCATCACACTGCTGTGATTCAACTTTTTGCTGGCCAACACACACTGCACCCGTGTGAGCTCAGGCCCTCACACCTGTGCCTGCCTGGGTTAGAGAAACACCTTTATCAACCTCCTGAGTAAACGCGTTTCACCCTGTGCAACAGAGCTGGTCTGAGAGCCTAAACAAGGGCAACTGTACTCTAGCAGGCATCAGGTTTTTAAATGAAAATAATCCCATAATAAACCCATTTGAACACCCTCGCTGCAAGCTCAGGGAAACCCAAGGACAGTCCCAGGGTCCAGGTCTCCAGCCTGATATAGCAAAGGCTTCCTTCATGCTGATTTTTAAGGCTGGGTAGATGTGGGGAAGGGAAGAAAAGGCTGTGAGGCAGAGGGAATAGAGAACATGAAGAACATGACTCTGTGTCATCTTCCCACGAGATTTCACTATTTTACCACCTGTTTTATAAGCAGCTGAAGAACCAACATCAGTTATGGGCAGGAGGAGGCCCATCAGCTCACAATTAAGTGGTTCTGATAATATGTATTTTCACCTTTAAAGAACACAGTGTCCACCCATCATTTTTAGAAGTCTTAAATAAGGCATTTAATTAGTACTGACTTGCTAATGGACATCAGGCCAGGTTCTTGTTCCTCTACACCATTTCAGACCACCCTCCACTTCTGGCCTATCCTGCTCTGACAGGCTTGATACTTAAAATACATCATTACAAGATTATATATATTTTTATGCAGCTATAATATTACATTATATATGTATAAACATAAATTTCATATACATACATGTATGTGTATATGTACATAAATATGCCCTAAATTTTTTTAAAATTATTTCTTATCTCCTTGAAGGGCAGGAACAAGACAGAGAAGGAATCCCAAGTCCAGTAACAGAGAGCCAGTCCAACCTTGGCAACTCAAGCAATGGAAACAGAGTCACCCTCTTCTACCAGACCAGAATTACAGTTATTGACCGAAAGAATAAACAAGGGTCCTTCTTTTTAAAAACAGGAGGGATCCCAAATAATGCCTTCAGAATTGTACAGCAAGGACCAAAATTGAGATATATCTGCTTCTGCACCACAGTTGTTTCCCTTGCTAATACCTAGGGCTCAAAACATGTTTTGATCACTATAGGACCAGTCAGGCATTTGACTTCAAAGTACAGTGAGCTGGAGCCTGCCCTCAGGTTAGATGCTCAGTGAAATTAACTTTTGATTAAGTCCTGTATTTAATGTCTGTGACTCCTCAAAAGGTCAGCCTTTGTGAGTGTGCGAGTTTTCCGAGTCAGTGGCTTCAGAAGAAGGACTGCATCCTTCCCACCACAGTCCCTGGCACAGCTTTCCACCTGAATTAAGAGATGCTCGTGTTTGTGACGTCAGCTATGTCAGTGCTGCTTAAGAATAAAAACAGTGAGAAGACATTCTACCCCCCTGCCTTCACCTCTCTCATTGGAGATTTCACCTTCTTTGAAGGAGGAGGTCTGGAGTTGCTGTAACAATTAATCCAGGATGAAGAGCAGGCTTCATTTATTTCAGTCATTTAAGAGGTTTAAAGTGGCGGTCTTTAGACCACCGGGAATAATGCCATGTTTATCCTAAAAAACAGACTAGTGAGGTTCTGGGGGCAGGACACAGCCCAGGCTGTGGGAGCCCCGAGTTCAGGCAGGTGTTCAGTGAGGAGGTGCAGAAGGAAGAGTCTCCAGCAGAGAAGATGAGCAGAGTTGAAAGTGCTCCAAGAGAGTAAAAAACCCAAGGCACTCCCCCTTCACAGCTCCCAGGACTAGAAAAACCTTCCCAACTACACAGTTTGTTAAAGCTATCCATAGGAAAAGAAAGCAAAATGATCAATACCATCTTCAGAAAAAGCTCCTGTTCAGGTGAAGCTGCTCTGGGGCTTAGGAGGGAGTGGAGTTTTCCACCGAGCTGCTCCATCCTCACCTGCCCCGGCTGAGGACAAAGCAAAGCTATTTCAAGCTCTCAAGTTCAGTCTCAGACACATCTGCTTCATTTTCTGTAATGCCAAGTGACATCACCTCCCTTCCCCTCCTGCTGCATCAAAAAGACGGGAAAAAAGCTGCCCAGAACACTGGAAAATTCCCATGGGAGCAAGAGGCACAACTTCGTAAACTGAGGATAATAAATACGTAGGTTTTCAGTCCCAAACCACCCAGCTTTCCTGTATACCAGATACATTATCACTGCTTATCTTTTAACTTCATAAAAGCTGAAAACATCACACATTTGTGCAATTTTGACACAAAACCTGCTTAACAAAGCCAGCGGACACGAGGGCGCAAGAGGCAGAGCTACAGGTTGTAGGAATGGGATTTAACAGAAGCATGGGATAAATTTGACAATTTATGCCCCTTTCAGAAAGCTCTTCTGGATGTGAGGAAGTTCAAAAGTTCACATGAACTCTGTTTCCAGGAGCTACATTGTGGTTAAAATTCTGACAGTTTTTCTATTAGGGAATGGGGCTTTTTTTTTTTCAATCAGAAATACATTAATACATATTGTAGTCTCTTCAGTACATTACAAGCTTAAAAAGAAATGGACAAAAAATATTGATGGTGCTTTTTTTTTAACTAACTAAAAAATAAATTCCAGCCAGCAGCCAGCTAATAATCTTATAATAAATTCAGCTCTGCATTTTCCAGCTCTTCTTTTTCTCAGTCACACACCAAGCACTTTTATATGGCACTTTTTGTACTATGAATTTTAATAAAACCAGCAAAAGAATTGGGAAAGAAGCTAATTTTTCTACATGCCTCTGGCAAACAGGAAGAATTCAAGAATAAGTTAAAAGATATCTTTCTACTACCGAAAATTCATTTTCCATAACAAGACACTGTCATCTTCCCGAGGAGCCTGTAATTCCAAGATAAAGATGAAAAGATGTTGTTTTATCATAATGACAAGTATCTGCATCCATATTTATTTTGTGCTCCAACATCACCGTACAGTTTGTATTGTCATGGTACATTGGAAAGTGGGAAAACATTTAGCTCTTTCAATAACAGGAGAATAAAGGATAAAGCACCCGGCAGAAATAGCATAGCACAAGCATTTCCAAGTGTCCCTAGGAAAATATCTGACCCACATAGAGGGAATACAGAATGTGGTTTTGCCTCCTTGCAACTGCTTTTTCCATTTTTCCAGTGGCCAGACCATGCATTTTAATCACGGAGTGCTTTCTCCACTTTGCTCTCTGTGGATAAAACCAGGACAGAAGCCAGCAACTCCCTGGGGGAAAGACCCCAACCCAGGCAGCCAGGTTAGGATGTCCCAGGTGCCCAGACCTCATCCCACCTGCAGGGTTTAGGGCTACCTGGCCATGGGATCCACAGCACAGGGATGAACACGGGGCAGCACTTTGGGGTATGGCAACCCTGGAGAGGAAGATGGAATTTTGCCAAAAATCAGACAATAGTGGGAAACTCCTCTCAATAAATGGCTTAATCACTTTCCTGACAAAATTCTGAGTGGCTGCCTTGGGATGTCTCCCCTGCCTGTTACTCCCTTCTGTCCATGTCAGGTGGCATTATGGCACTGGCTTAACTTCCTCCTTGTTTATAAGCTGTGCTGGGGTTATCTTTTCACCTTCTTGTTTAAATAAATTCCGAATCTGTCACTATCAGTGCCTCTACCACAGATTAATAGAATCAGCCAAAAGGATAGCTGACATTTTTGTTGCCATAGAAACTGGCCATGATGTTACACAGCTTGTCTAGTTCCCATTTGCCATATATCTAGCCAGCTTCTGAACACGGTCCCCTTTTGTTTCACGAGGAATTACATTAAAATATAATTCCATCTTAGTTCAGTCCCCATTCTGTAGCAAAGAGGATTATAGAATATTAAGATACTTCCCAAGGAAAGTGCAAAGTGATGATAATATTGCTGTGTGGCTTATGTGCATTCCAGATTAAAAGAAAAAGAAAATACAAGTGGAGTAATTTATCCCAGAGCCCTATATCCCAGTTATCCTCCATTCAAGTATCTCCATCAGCGTCAAATAAACAGGCATTTCCTCACTGAACCTCAAAGTGGATGTACTTCAAATGATGGTACAAGACAACAAAAATGAAAAGACATTAGTGGAAATATTTTTTAATACACCATCAACATTTCCCTGCATAATGCGCAACCTTCTCAGTGCCGCTATCAGGCTCGCTCTCCGCAAAGGCATCGCAGCCTCGAGAGAAAACCACTCACATAGAATTAAGATGTGAAGTTTCAGCACTTAGCGGTGCAGTGGGGATGGATATTGTGCCACAGGGCACTGTACACTCGGAGAAAACGCAGAGCAACTCAAGCAAGAACAATATCTGAGGACTCCGAGCTATCATGGTCCAGTTGTACCTCTCCCAGACACACTAATTCCTGTTATTTTAGAGGAGCCCATTTGCTGTTACAGAGCTTAAGGTGAGAAATGGGTTTCAGGCAGCTCATTTCCTCCTTTTTTTTATTATACATGAAAATTAAAGGGACAGGCTGAACTCCACCGGGGTGCCACACAAACAGATGGCAGCTCCTGCTCCAAAGGGATTTATTCCTGCCAGAACAGCAGCACCTGGACACATCTGGTCACCCAAACCCCCATCCTGGCTATCTTCATTCGCAGGTATTTTGTCATGGTCACTACCAAGGCCTAACCCCACCACTGCAATAATCCCAACACCAAGGCTGAGCCTTATTTTTGCCACCAAGCACCATCTTTGATTTCCACCATTCAGGTAAGTAAATGCCACTCATCACCACGGCCAGGGACTTCCCTGAGCTGCTCTGATGTGATGTTGAACAGAAAACCCTCCCCATTTTCCATGCTTTTAAGCGTGGTCATCATGAGCAGTCTCTCAGGGCTTGCCATTGTTGCAGCCATGCGAGAAATGCCTGAAGAATCTGTTTTACTTCACCCAGGAACACATGAGGAGCCACTGACAGATGTCAGATATTAAGCAAAAATTTTGCCCCGAGCAAAGCACTGGATGCTTAGGCTTACACGTGGCACGTCACAGCCTGGGATGGAGATATTCATGCCCAGCATCAGCCTTTTCTTCTCCCTGAAGTTCACTATTGTGCTTCACTCGGGCACAGAAAGAGCGAGCACGTGCTGCTGGCAGCTTCCAGGGTGGCTGCAGAGGGTCCCACAAAGCAGCCCCACATCTGCCATGCAATATTCCTGTTTTCCTCCCTGGATGGGAGCAGATGAGATGACCTGAGTGCCTCACAGGATGCCAGAGGAGCAGGAGAGCTGCAGCAATGTCCCTCTCTCTGTGATTTCACAGAGAATTCAGCCACAAAGGCCGGGGGGCAGCTGGTGCTCACACAGGGTGCGGTGTGGCAGTGGAGAAAGGGGAATTCATACGAGGTTTGATGAACTCACAGCCTTCCTACAGCACTGGAGGAGTCCTAAGAGCTGGTAAATGAAGTGCAAGGAGCTGTGGAAACCACAGCCTCTTCCCACTGCTGAAAGCAAGCTTGGCACAGCCCTGGCAGCACCACAGCCACTCTCCTTCCCAAGGGAACCCAAAAGCCACAGAGACCCCGCTCTTCTGAGCGGCCCCAAACACAGAAACTGCATCAGTTCAACCCCAACCCAGCCTGGAGTTATCCACATTCCACAACCATTACCCAAACACCTCTTTCAAAACGCTCCATTCTCATCATTTGTACAGAAGAAGAATAAGAGGGACGATGGGGAATAATGAGGTTTGTCGAACAAGGCAAGCTGCAGAGGAGGATCTTGTTGTCTTAAATTCCCTGGGTTTGAGGATCAGGTTAATTTTGCATGCCTGGCTGCATCAGCATGTTGAGTTATGCAATGTAGCAAGCTGTCGCACTGTACAAAGCATGACGTATCATCTCATTGGTGCATGAAATTAAAAAGATGTGGTTTGCTGGGTCACCCACAGATTGACTGAAAAATCAAGTTTCGTTTATCTCCTTTTAATTATGTTTGAAATTGCAAAAAGGCGGAAAAGAAAAAAAAAGAGGGGGGGAAAGATTGTTCAAATACCTGCTCACCCATTAATGGTAAATAATTCCAGCAGCCAACACTAAGAGTAGGTGCAGCAGTATGGGGATTTTCTCGCTGGTTTTGGCAGCACGCTGGGGAAGAAATCATGGTGCTTGTTCACCCATCCCAGCAAGGAAAGGAGCAGCCTTTATGGGGTTAGAAGAATAGTGCAAAATGTCCCTGCCTGTGGCATGGAGGTTGGAATGAGGTGATCTTTAAGGTCACTTCCAACCCAAATCGTTCTGTGATTCTCTGATTCTGCGATAAAATAGGCATAATCTTTTAAGCCCAAATTTGCATTCTTGACGGATCAGAAAAGGCAGCAGGTCAGCACTTGGAGGAATAAGGCTTTTAGAGCTGGAGGATGGGCTCTCTGCAGCAGGAGTCTAAATATTCAGAAAAAGAACCCAGTCACAGCACAGCCTGGGTGCTGTAAGACACAGCATAGCCTGGAAATTCAGCAGTAAAGGCAGAAGGGATTGCGAGAGGTTAAAAAAAGTTACTGCAGCCTTAGGAATAAGCCTGGTCACCCCATCTCTGGTGAGGAGAGATGAAGATTTCCCATGAAACAAGGATCCAGCAGGATGGAAAGCACCTACACTGCATCCAGTGAACAGAAGAGATGTTACTTGTGCCTTGCCCTGGCACCCTGCAAACACAGGAACTCAACTTTGTAAACTCCACTATTGGATTCAGGAGGAGTAGAAACAGGTTCCAGATTTCAAAAATAGTCTAGCAAGGGTGTAACAGCAGGAAGGGATGAAGCTGTTTGGTTTTGGTGGGGGTTTATTCCCCCCTTCTTAAAGAAAGCAGGAGGGAAGGAGCAGGCAAAGCATCGAAGAGAACAAAAATGAAGTTTTCCAGCTCTTTTTGTAGGGAATGCTGGACTTTGCTCAATACAGGCACAGTGGCTGGCAGAAGATGCAGCAGATTCATGTGTTACCTTCCCTGAACATAAATTATCCCTCCCACAGGAAAGGAGACAAGAAGTAAAAATTAACTTAAAAAATTTATTACTGTAATAATTTTTAAGGACTTCCAGAATCTACTGGGCTTCACTTTGGGATGAGGGTGGGATGCCAGTAGTGCCCAACGCTGACGTTGCCGTGGCAACAACTTGTTGCTGGACATAGAAATAAAAATGCTCTGTCACTCTGAGACTACAGAATCAATAATTGCCAGGGTAAAACCAGAGTTTGTCTTCCCATATCATATCATGCAATTTACTAATCAAACCCACACCATTTAGGCCTGTGCTCACAGACAAAGGAAGGTTTTTTTTCCCCACGGATGGCACAGACCTCTTGGAGCTGTGCATCACTTAAATCCCATTTTAAGCTGGTGTGGGGAATTCAGTGATCTAGGGCCCACATATTTGCTTCTGCACAGTGGAAATATGTTTTTGCCATCCACGGGTAAGCTGGTGTTTTTATTTATACATCACTGTCCTGTTTTAATAGGAACTAAAGCCATTGAAGAAGAAAAGAAAACACAGAGGAGAAATATAATGAGGTAGTATTGTCAAAATACAGTTTAAAATGTTACAATAGTTTTTCCACTCATGCAAAGCACTCTTCAGACGAGTGCAGACAGTGATCCTTACTAAAACCATGTTCCTGGCATTAAGTGCAAAACTGCCTGTTATGTGCCTGTGAACCACCCAGATCCCTGTGAAACGCCAAGCTTTTCCAAAAAGCTAATTAAAAAACCAGGTAATTTAAACACCTAGCCTAAATGACTTTGTATAACACCACAAATAGAAATTTCAACCTTTTTTTTTTTCCATCTATTCTCCCCCTCCTCCTGCAAACTAACCAATTCAATCTAAGGAAAAGATGAGAAAACACAGAGCTTGAAGCACTTTCTGGAGCCAAAACTGCACCACACAAAGTGGTCCTAGCTCAGAAAGCCTCTCCTGACTTACAGCAGGCTCTGCTGCCCCCAGACCTGTCCACGACAGAGAGGACACAAGGACAGCTTGAAGCCATCACCACTTGCTCCCTCAGTTGGTTATTTTGGCTTTATCCCCCCCCAGAGAAGTGACAAATAACCTTTTTCTCCCCGTGTCCTCTGCTAATCACCCGACATTTCCATATCTCAAGTGGAAAATCGGGGGGTTAATGAGATGCAGGAGTCACATCTGCAGCCTAAACACACCGGAATCATCCCAACGAGTCGTGTATTTATAGCACAGGGCTGCTATTATTAGAAACATAATTAAGAGCCTGAGATTCATATGCACAACTCTAAAGCTACTCGAATGGAAGAACACACAAGTACCCCAAAGCAGAGTTTATCCTCCTGTTCTCAGATGAAAATATGCTGGGTCTCTGGCTGCATAGAGTTTTTACAGGAAAAAGGAAGGAGAAAAGAATCAGGTTTAGTGAGGCCAACAGGTAGCTAAAGAAATTAGTTTTGAAAGCCCTGAACTTGGCAGCCAGGAAACTCAGAGGAAAATTATAATGTTTTTGTCGTAACCAATAATCAAGAAAAATAGATTAGTGGCTTTTAGGAAAGTACAAAGCAATAAAACATGCAGAAACTCATTAATTTATATATTATGCAAGAGGCTGTGAATCATAACCTTTTGTATTGTTGGAAAAGAAACATTAAGCAAGAGGTTTGGATTTCAATAAAGCACATAAGTAGCATCTAATATGATGCAAGAGCTATAATATGATAAAACATATCCTTGTCTTCCAAGAAATTCCATTATAATGGAACATTTCTCATTCTGATAACTTTATCTTGAGATAAAAAAAAATAATTTTTCACATTGAGCATCTGCTTTAAGGAAGCCTAAAAAAATGTTTGAAACAATGTCCATTTAGCTGCCTGCTAATACAAAAGATATCACTCACTGCATGTTATAGTGCTCGTTTTCCTTCCTTTTTAACTGGGAATGACAGTAAATTTTGCTAATTTTGAACACGGACCTCAAGTGTGGTCACTTCACTTCTGCCATTTCCACACTAATAAATGCATTATGAGAGTTTAGAATGAATTACTAGGCAGAGTTTGACTTCTGACTGGGAACCTTATTAAAGCACAGCTTCAGGGAAAGGTTTTTAATGCTGCTTAAATTGTCATGGCAGTTTTTACAGATGGTGTGGCAGTTTCCCCCCCTCTTATTTTTTCCTGTTCAGTTTTAGATTAAACATGGGGTATTGAGCAGTTAATGCAAATTGAAGGAACCCACATCCTTCCCCTGCCATCCTCCATCTCTCCAACATGCAGCTCAGGGTTTCCATCTTGGCTTTTAAAGACTTTTTCAGTGTTGAACTTTGTCACTCAATCCCATTACATATATAATTATCCATAAAGTGAGAAATAGCAGGGTTTTATAGATATAATTTTATACTTATCTAAGATATATAAACAATTAGCTTTGTTTTCACCAGAACAACGTGCTAACTCATTCCCAACTGCTCCCAGAGTAGCAGAGTGCTTTGCCAGGCCACAAGAGCCAACCAAGAAGTTCACTTGTCTCACAGATCTCCACACGTGTTGGATAAAAAAGCATTTGGGAGAAGGAGTCATAGGTTCATCTCAAAACCTCGTACTTCCCATGGCCAAATCTTGTCTAAGCTGATAACTGCAGCAGCTTTCCTGCTAATTGGTGACATTTCCTCGGGGACATCACCGTGGGCTGTACATTAGTGTCAGCCTTGTTTTCATCCCTGTGCCGTCTGCCAGCAGCAGCCAAGGTGGGAATTGCCAGGGATGTCACTGGAGCTGCTTTTGTTTTCTCTGCGAGTGGTTATTAAACCCACCTTTTCCATGACACTCCCACCACCTCTGCTCATAGATTTGTTAAGGTACCACTAAAACAACCACGGCAAAATTAAATGGCACAGCTGGGACACAGAGAAACAGCTTGGTGACATGCACATCCATGGTCTGGAGGTGCCAAGCCACCACAGGGAAGTGATACAGAGCAAAAGCAGCAGCAAAAAATACCCCAACAGTCCAGAGAGAGCCTCCCCACACTGATTCCCAAAGCCAATGACACGATGAACACACGTTCTCCTTCAAAAAATACATGGTGTGAGACCTCACGCACATCAAATGTACAGAATAACCTGGAACAGGGAAAAAATCAGAGCTGTACAAAAGCACACAGCAACTTTAATCCCACTTGCAGAACTCTGAGCTTCAACTCTCAGCTCTCCCACCGCTGTAGCCAAGCACATTCCTGCACTTTTGAGCATTACAGCACAAAGAATTTTACTCTCAGCTGACCCTCAGTCTTGGCCCTACCCACAGAGGTAAGGAAGCCAGTTAAAGTTCAGGGATTCAAACCTTAAAACACAAAAAGTAGCTGAACTGCTTACAAATACCTTTGTCACAGAGCTGACTCATAGAAGTTTATATGCAAATACTTCCACAATGCCTCCAGACCAACAGAAGTGCACACCTGCTCTTGTTTTATACAACACAGCATTTCCATATCACTATGCACCAAGAAAGCAGATAATTTAAATAAAAATAAGTACCTTTTTACACCACAGAGTCGCTCCCACTCACAGCATCCAAATTGTTCAGTAACTCAGTCGGGGGGGAAACCAACATTATAACCCCAAATATTCCAGCAGCAGCCCAACTCTCCCTCCACACAACAACCCCAATCAAGGCAGCATTTGAGGAGGAGCTGGGAAAGCCCCTCCCTCCCAAATGTGCTGCAGCTGAGCACCCCCAGAACCACTCCTCAAGACTTCCCCTCCAGACCCTGCTCCACCTCCCCAGCCCCCCAGGGATGCCATGGATCCACGGATCAGCCCTGTCCTGACCCACAGAGGCCACCATGGGACCTTGTGACACCTCAGGAACACCTCTCCCTGCTGCAGTCACAGAGATCCCACTCGTGTTTGGGCTGTGGGGTGCTCCAGCGCCAGGTGAGCTGAAGGAGTGCCATCCACACGAGATCCTGACGAGATGAAAGACTGATAAATGCTGTATCCCTGCATGGAATCGCTCCTCGGACCCAAACCAGCACCCAGGAAAGCCCAGCTTCTGCTCAGAGGAGCCTTTTCCAGAGATCTCCTCCTCCAGTTGGTCTGGAGAGCCCAACTGAGCCAGGCCACTCAACCCTGCACTGATTCCTCCACAAAGTGTCACTTTGAGACAGACCCTTCTCACTGCAAGAGGATGTTCTTGTGGAAAGACTGAAAGTGTTTACAAAGATGCAACCCACGGTTCAGCTCAGTGTAAGAGATCTCAGAAGGGCTCAGAAGACCACTGCACATAAACTATGCACGATGGCTTGAGACAACAACCTGGTATCATCCTCCATAATTTAAACAGGCCTGAATAATTTCCATTATAATAATTAATTCAACGGCTTCAGCCCCTCCACTGTCCATAAATTGTCTTTTAATGAGTTACAATGTTCACAGATTTGCTGTTTCTTTTTCTTCACTTGCTTTGTTTCGGCCTGAAATTCTCCAGCAACCGAGTGCAGTGGAGCTACACTAATGAGCTTTGTAGCCAAACAAACCCACGTCCCTGGTTCGGCTCTCTGAAGGCTAAATTGTAACACTAACAAATCAACAACAACAAAAAAAAATCGTGTTTCTCCTGTGGTCACTGAAAAATTAACTTCCTGCAGCTCCGTGTTCCTGGCTGCCAGCCTCCAGCTCCATCTGGCTCCTGTCCTGCTTCCCACGGGGACTGGGATGAGCCAGAGGCCTCTGCTCTGCACAATCCTGCTCAGGTACACGGGGGCCACGCTGGAAACATCTTCCAGACAGACTTCCACCATCGCCTCACAAAATCTCCTGCATTAAATTGTGCTGAAAGCTCATGCGGTACCTCTGCATCAGGCCTGATTTCTGACTACGTCTTCTAAAGGCTGCCCAACCTTCATTTAAACCAGATGGGGTTTCAATACTTTTTAGCTAGGCATAAGTGACCCAGTCTGGTGATTCCTAAGAAATAAGAAAATAAAATCAACACAGAATCCACAGGAATCATAATAAAAATTACAGCTTCCAACAATGTCTCGCCTGGAAAATGCTTTTTTTTTCCTTCTGAAGGATTTCTGATGTAGATATTTAAGGCAAGGACCCCAAATTCACACACAAGTGTCTCAGTATCTAATTCATTTCTCAAGGGAGCTCAACACTGTCAGCTCCCTGTAACACCAAGAGCTTTTGACCACAGGTAGATCTGCCTTCCTTGGCTGCTGAACTGGGAGAAGCTGCACTTGGGGCTGCACAGGAGGAGCCTCTCAGTGACCTGTGAAGACCCTTGGACTGTTAATACCCATCCCCATGATCTCCTGGAGGGCATCAACCATGCGAGGTGCTGCCTTGTCCTGAGGCTGTTACCTGGCATCTCCATATAAACCTGGCATTGCCAGGTCCTCGAGGGACACAAGTCATTAATGGAAACCTGAGGGCTCCTACGAGCAAATTAACAGACATATATATTTTATACATTCATCAAGAACGGGAAATATGCCTGTGCAGCCATGTATACAGCTTCTGCTGGAAGCCAAATATTCCTAGTGGAGGCTCAGATCCACATTTTTCACCCTGTCAGACACAGGGCCCTGCAACACCTGCAGCTGTGCAAGTCCCACAGAGAACCCAGCAGGGATTTCAGGTGCTGCTGAGCCAGCACTGCCTTCCACAAGGAACAGCAGCAGGGAAGTTTGATCTGTCTCCTTTGAACATCACCTGAAATCATGGTGAGACTCCCTCGCCCCAAAGCCACAGAACCACAGCAGCTGCTGGGACTCACACGGAAATATCCACACACAGATTTAGGGAGAGGCAGGATTTTCCCAAACTCAGGGCCAGTGAACTTATTTCATGCAGAACACTGAACTGCAATCACCAGTATCAGCTGCTCTCTGTTATCAGGCTGGGGCTGGGCAGGTGGCACAGAGACAGAGATGGTGACTTCTGGCTTAGAAGTGGCCTGAGAAAGGCTCCTGCCCTTGAACATGCAGGTGGTGATCACAGCTTATCCCCAGCATCTTCACGAGTTCTTGCTTCACAGACCTTGAAGTCACTTCCTGACCTGCAAAACTTAAATTATACTTCAGCACTGAGGGGTAGTTCAGACTGAGATTTTATCAACAGGCTGTGTGAAATGTTTATTATATGAGCAGCAGTGCAGGCTGTGCGTCAGCTCTCTCAGCTCCAGGAATGTTCTGTACCCTTCAGCAGGGTCTCTGCTGAGACAGCCTCTCTTAGAGCTTCTGTACCTGCATTTCTGTGCACCAGCAGGCACTTACAGTGGATTTGGTAACGAAACACATGTTCATATCCAGAAATTGTCTGGCTACAAAGGCATTTCCTTCAGTACCTCCTAATCTGCAATCCCACCCCACACCAAGGCAGGCAGGAGGCAGTGAGTCTGTGGGGTCCAGACCCTGCTAAGCTCCAACCAGACACATTTTGGTAAGAAAAGCACAAAATAACTCAGCACTGAGGCTTTCAGGAACCTCCTCCTTTTATCATCTATTCAGATCCTCTCTACCAGACCTGTTTATTAAAAAGGACGCTCAAGAAGAGAGGAAACCCTGATCGTGCTGCTGTGCTTTGAAGGATGGCAACCACAAGAAGTGCAGTTCCTAGAGAAGGGAAGAGATTAAGGTTACTGGGATGGATGAGTATCAGCCTTCAAAATGGGAAAAGGAAACCTTCAGTGCTTACTGTGGGTTGGAGATTATTTAATTCTGACTGAGGCACAAAATGTCCCAACATGGGACTCGCACCTGGGCACTGAGAACAGAAAATTTTCCCCTCATGCAACAGCTTTGTCCTGGACAAAGCAATCCTCAGTAATCACCACAACTTGTTCCTACAGGAATGTTTTGGGTTCTCTTAGGAGTTTTTTTGAGGGTTTCATGATTTTTTTAAAGGTGCCTGCTGTTCTGCTCCATGCTTTGTTGTCTCTGCCTTAGAGACTTCATGCTATGGTTTTAATTTGCATTCCCCAATGAATGTATGATTAGCAACTGCATTTATAATTAGTAGTTTTGTCATTTAAAGTTCACCAGTTTTGCAGCCAATTATTGAAAAAAAAAGACTGTTTATTATTTTCAATATATTATTACTTTATTATGGCTCATTGCTTTAAAATACTTAGCTTAATCCTTTGCAGGTCCTTAAACACAAATATGGCAGCTATTAGCAACCTCTTCAGTCAGGCATAAAATTGTACCCACAGGCCTCATAAACAACAGAGTGCTTTGGAGAGATTAAATCAGTGTATACAGCTGCGAGGGAGGCCATTAGCAAATACATTCTCATTCTGCCTCAGTGTTATTTTGTTTTGCCACTGTGCTCTTGTCAAATCTATCAACTACCTGTGCTCTCCTCTCCATAAATAAGAGATGTCACCTCACCGGGTCCATCCATCAGAAACATTTCAGTCAACATACAATTACATCCCGCGCTCTCCTGCTAATATCCTAATTCCTATCATTTGTATTTCAAAGGGAACAAGCTGGATGGCAAAGAGTGGAGCCAGGCACAGGCCGGAGTGATTGATCTCTGCAGCCAGGACAAGTGCTCAGCTCCTAACCAGCTTCGTGTGGTACAAACATGGGGCACCTCCTCAGGGCTGAACCTGATAAAAATGTCGTTCAGGCCAAGCTGGGAGCGCTCCCCTTTAGCCTGGCAATTCCCTCTAAAGCCTGGAGCAACATGGACTTGGGATGTGAAAAGTTCTGCCAGCCTGCTGAGAGCACAGGTGACACCTCAGTTTGTCTGTGCACCTTCACACCAGGTGCATCCCAAACATCCCTCCAGCCTCTTTCCCTCTCAGGCAATCCCAAACATCTCTCCAGTCTCCTTCCCTCTCAGGAACATCCCAAACATCGCTGCAGCCCCCTTCCTTCTCAGGAACATCCCAAACATCGCTGCAGCCCCCTTCCTTCTCAGGAACATCCCAAACATCGCTGCAGCCCCCTTCCTTCTCAGGAACATCCCAAACATCGCTGCAGCCCCCTTCCTTCTCAGGAACATCCCAAACATCGCTGCAGCCCCCTTCCTTCTCAGGAACATCCCAAACATCGCTGCAGCCCCCTTCCTTCTCAGGAACATCCCAAACATCGCTGCAGCCCCCTTCCTTCTCAGGAACATCCCAAACATCGCTGCAGCCCCCTTCCTTCTCAGGAACATCCCAAACATCGCTGCAGCCCCCTTCCTTCTCAGGAACATCCCAAACATCGCTGCAGCCCCCTTCCTTCTCAGGAACATCCCAAACATCGCTGCAGCCCCCTTCCTTCTCAGGAACATCCCAAACATCGCTGCAGCCCCCTTCCTTCTCAGGAACATCCCAAACATCGCTGCAGCCCCCTTCCTTCTCAGGAACATCCCAAACATCGCTGCAGCCCCCTTCCTTCTCAGGAACATCCCAAACATCCCTCCAGCCCCCTTCCCTCTCCCCTTGTGCAGCACTGTGAAAAAAAGATGTGCTGAAAGACAGGCAAGCCGACGATGACAGAGTTCAACACTCGTTCTGCTCCAGCAGTGCTTGGTGGAATCCTCCTCCCTTTCCCATCCACCAGATTATTCTCCCTAAATCTGTAATCCCCTTGAAATCATCAGGTGAGCCATTTTTCCATTATATTTCTGACTCGAGATTGCCAAGAGCTCCCTGCAGAGCCAACACTAAGTGCACTATTTGCTAAAGGACAGAACAATCTCAAACGAGGAGGAACTTGCATGGGAAGTAAAAAAATATGACACAATTATCATGTAAATTATAGTGGCTGTTTTAAATCCCCTGCCAGTGAGACATGAGGTTATACCACATGTTTCTGAGGCAAAGAGAGAATTGCTTTCTTGCCTGGAGACAAGGCAGTAATAGTAGAAGAACAACCACACATACAAAAAAAAAATCCAACAAAGCAAATCCCTATCTTTGATGCAATAAATATTGGCCCTGCTTTACCGTTTCCCATGTAGCAGTTTCTGTATTGATATGCAGAGCTGCAGGTCGTGTGGGGCAAAGTTCGTTGTGAAAAACTGAGGTAGAAAAAGCAAAGCAAAACTGTGAAAGACGAAAATACATTTCATATTCTCCTTTTTCCCGTTTCAAGCCTAATTAAGCCACCTTACCTAGTTTCTTTTCTCCTGCCTGCTCTGAAACAGTGCTATAAGTAGGAAAGTATACATTTATATGTATATTTATTTATAAAATGTGATGCATTCTCTGTCTCCTCCTCTTCAGAAGAGCCTGAAGAGAATTAGACCTGTAGCTATCAAATGCCAGCCAATTCCCAAAGCTCAACATCTTTCCTTAGGTAGTTCAGGAGCTAGAGGGAAGATCCCAACTCAAATTTCTTACATTTACAGCCACCTTTAAAGTTTGGAGTCTGTACAAGACACTGAGCCCACGAAATAGTGTTTTCCAGATCCTCTGGCCTGGAACTTGATTTTGTCAGTCCAGAAATCTCTATTAAGGAATGTGGACCCAGGTTACTGTCCCAGTGTTCCCACACCATGGTTCCTACACTGCAGACAGTACGGATAAACTATAGGAAAATGCACTATTGCTGCAGATCAGCCTCTACCAAAACAGCTCCTTCCACTTTTTAAGATGCCACCACTCTGCTTAGAAAGTTTATCTGCAGGAACTGAAAATCTATTAATCAGTATCATCAAAGGAGGATATTGCACTGCGATAAGGGGTGAAATCCCACTCCACAACAAAGAGTCGATTAACTCCATGCAATTTAAATGACCTTGGCGTCAATAGTGTTTGGGCAGAGCCAGCCATGCTCCCCACCACAAACAACCAGGACTGTTTGCTGAGAAATGCAGGCCCCCAGCAAGGCACTCCCGAGAAAACAGAATGATCTGGAAGGGAAAGACCTGGGACAACGTTTGTTTGAAACAGCAACAGCTCAGCTCCTCTGAAAGAAATGCAAAATCGCAAATAAAAGGGGATTTAGGTATATTCTGCTAATGGTTCTGCTTATATGAACTCAGATGCCACATGCTGCAATGGGCAGAAACAGGTACCTGCTCTAATACTGCATTTCCTGATAATGCACTGGCAGGTCACTTTCTCCTTTTTTTTTTCTTTATTATTTTCCCACAAGCTGTTAATACTAAGTATATGTATTTCAGAAAGCTCGGGCAATAGGTTGTACCTTAGACTTAAAATCAGTCTTTAAATCTACATGCTGGTCAGGTCTCCTCTGGCCATGATATACAGGTTGGGCTGCAGGACGGAGAGGAGAATGAAGGAAAAACACTTACCCACAAGAGACACACACAAAAAAACCCTACTGATTTATGAATGCAACACTTGGAAAGTGTTGAGCATGCAAATCAAAGCTGCCTTGGAGCAGGTTCATTCTGCAGCACCCACATTTGTATGGCAGGTTAATCACACCGATGCTGACACAGCAATGCCAGGGTAGCTTTAATAAAGGTTTGGGGTTTTCTTTCTTTCTTTTTGAAGGTATAGTTCCAGCTCATTTAGGTCCCAAATTTAGATTTCTGAGAGTGAAGTTTAAAAGGTAAAGGAATGGTCATAAATAAGTGGTCTAAACAAGAAAAAAAAAAGCTTTAGATGTGGTATTTCTCTGCATTCACTGCAGCAGGGCATTACTAGAGGAGAAATCACAGAATTAAGTAATCATACTTACACAGGAAACAGCACAAGGGTAAAAAATAAACCATCTTGTAATGTCCTTCTGGCATTAGTAATGCAAGATGGTGCAGAAAGAGTTAAGGATGTTTTCCACACCGGTGGTTCACATCCTTTCATGTAACACAGTGTCTTTGGAACAAGACAGGTTTTGGTCAGGGTCTTCTCAGGGTCTCCTTGGCAGAATATAGTAACAAGTCTAGACCAGTAACACACATTTCCTCTGCTTTCTCTCCATCTTCCACACAACTGTCTCAAGCTATACTGTGGCAAATTTGTGGCATCTTTGGTAAGACTTCAAGAAAGGAAATGGGATAAAGGGGCACAGCACAAATGATTCACCAGTTCAGTCCAATATACAGCTGTAGATGTGGAGGGAAACTTCAGGTGACAACAGTTCAGTTACTACACCCACGGCCACCAATTCAAACAACTTCTTCACTGCAGTCTCACTGCTACATCTACATCACCAAGTAAATTCACACAGCAGAAGTAAATCATTAGATCCAATCTGGTACCGAGGCTTCTGTGTCTACACTATATATACTTCAGGCATTCACTGGGGATTAGATTTCATCTGCTCCCCTCAACCAAACATGCCCACCATGCCTGTGGGTCAGGACTTATCACTGTCCCAGACCTTTTATCTCCATTAGACGTTGGGACGCGTTGCCCCGGGGCGCTTGGTGCACAGGAGAACAGAGCTGTGAATTGAATCAGCACACAATCAGGGGGGACAATGAGGGCACTGCCTTCACAGCCACGCCGCCCTGGAATCACAACACAAATTGATGTATTTGTATTACCCACACTTCAACTGGCAAATGTATGGTGAATAAATTTGCTGGCTTTCTCTGAGTCGCTGGGATGGATGTTCTGTTTCATTAATGCAGCCACCCCGGCCATCCCTTCATGCTGGAGATACAGAAACTGGATAAATAAAAAGTGAAGCCCCTGCAAACTGCTAGAAACATGCCCTACGGATGGCATTACGTAACTTTGTATTGTACACAGAACTTATGCTTTAAATGAGGGGAAAATTAAACTGTTCAAGACATTCCTTGCTATTCAATGTAAAGCCACAGGTTAGCCAAATACAGCAAGATCTCTGTTGTAGCAGCTATTTTTGCTCCAGTTGCTTTGTATCACACATAAGAGGTTTTCCTTTTGCATCAGATTCTATAGAACATTCTTATTATATAGGCTACAGGCCTCGCTAGATTTCTTTTTAATAAAACCTATCTCTTTCAATTAACTTGATTGGATGTGTTAATGTTTTGGGACTTGATTAATAATCCTGGGAGATAATTCTGCAAAGGTCCAGAGGCACTAAAATGTCCATGCAAATGGGGAATGATGGAGGAATCGTGAATGCAATCTATAACGCTCAGCACAGCGGCAAGCCCAGAGCTGCCACGCTGCTCAGCTGCAAAAAACAAACAACCCATATGCCACAAGTATAAACTATCTGGTAGCTCAATCTATCATCTCTCTCATGCAACTGAGCAAGGAACAGAATTAACAGTGTAATACCTTCCTGGAGGAGTGCTTTCATCCTTGGGCTTTAATTAGAGGTTTATCTGAACTAGAGCTCCGATTGTAAGCACACTGAAATGCAGATACATAATCCTTAGCTTCTATCCAGCTCCCTAAACAACACTGGAATCACCCAGCAGAGAATTTGGGCCCCAAGTACAGCAGAGGCTTTGGATTGCTGTCCTGTGCCAGAAGACAGAGCAAGCACCTGACCGAAACCACCCGAAGTGCTGGTGCCTTGCGTGAGCCCAGGGCTGGGTGCTGATTTCTGCATCTGCTCCTCGTCTCATGGGCAGAGCAGGAAGATTTTCACAAGAATGACTTTCAGAGAGCTCTTTCCTCATCACTGCTCACTCAGGTGTGCTCTTGACAGCACACACAGAGGATCCTCTGCTGACAGGCCAGGTGAGGGGTGCAGGGTTGGCTGCCCTCTGCTCGTCCTCAGGATTCCATACAACTCCCCAAAGCCATTGTAACCTCCTCGCTGTGTTCTGCAAACCAAGCCGTCACTTCTAACCCCTCTAGGAAAGGGAGAGAAAGGAAAAATCCATGCCAGAACCAGTGCTGGGTCTTCCCAGAGTGAATCTTCTCCCCTTAGCCAGCGATGTGTCCCAAGTTCCCCTTCATTTCCCAGGTTTGGTGAGTGTAAATTGACTCAGTGGCTGGATATGCTCAGCAGAGCCACCACTGCAGCTCAGGGCACAGCCACCCTCAGCAGAGAGCCACGCTTCCATCTCCAGCCCCATCTCCAACTCCCTTTGCCTATCATGGTCATCATCTCGCACATAAAGCGGTAAAATATTTACAGCTAGAAGGCTGCTAAATTTATTCCCCCGTGCCCACATGCACGATTTGCACAGCAATTCCTTCCTGGCTTCAATTCTGCACACTAAACCTTAATTACTGCAGCCTGACAAAGTGAGAAATTGGACAGGAAATACGATTTTGAAAAGCATCGACGTGACAGAGGTGACTAACAACCATTTTCAAAAGCAAATTCAGGCAATATCTTAAATAAAACAGCTCGTGAATTGATTTTTCTTGAGCTGGAACTCGTGCTGCCAGTGGAACTACAAGGGGCAGAAACCTCAGAGTGACCATGAGGACGTCACTCAGGTTTGGCGTGTGACAAGCAGCAGTGCCATCAGGAAGCCACCGTCAGCCTTCCTGACAAATGCATCCCAGATTAATTGCTAATCTGATGCACAAACTCCTCACCAAGCCAGTAAGTGGAATATTTGGAAATTCAGAATGCAGTTTTTTGAAATTAGAAAATCAAGAGGTTTGTTAAAACATCACTTTTAAAGGAAAAGTAATTTTCAATTGATTTATCAACCAGTTTTGGAAATCATCATCATCATCACCACCTACACTGACTTTGTAAACTCCTTATCTCTGGTTTCAATTTACTTATTACTTAGACATACATACAAATTCTCATCAAATTTGCTTGAAAGCAAGCCTTTCCCTCAGTTGACTTCTTTCTTTCTATAATTTTATTTTCCTATTCAGTTAATGAAAATATTCCAGGCTTCAGCTTTTTAATCACCTGGTAACATTTGCAAAATTCCTACCTTTTTTTTCTGTGGTTGGAAAAAAGTATTTCCTTTCCCACTGAGATGTTACAGTTTGGTAATTTTAAAACTTCAAAATGCAGATTTGCAGATAATGCACAACTACAGCAAGGCAGAGATTACGGTCACAGGTACAAATTTACAACCACGTTGATGCCAACTATGGTGCCAAGGCCACCACTAAACCACGTCCCTCAGTGCCACATCCACACATTTTTTTAAAAATTCCAGATCCTGTGATGAAGAGCACAGAATAAAAAACTTCTTCATGGATTTGATCATCAGAAAATGATGCCACACGCTCACTGGAAGTACTAATGCAAACGTATGCTTACTTTTTAAATTAAGAGTTAGGTTATTACAGAAATATTTAAATTTCAGCCCAGGCCCATCTAAATGGCTTAAGATAATACATCATATTTTAATCTAACAAAGGCTTCATCCGTTATCCTGAAATTCAGAATTAGCTCGATGTGTTTCATCCGGCTCACTTGTCCTGGATTGTAAAATAATGATGTAATTTGTAATAAATTACTAACACCGAGTTTCAGCAGTGACAAATTGTTTACTTAATTCAATAAAATAGTGTCACTTTTGTAAAGTGCATAATTTCAGAGAACTCAGCTGCTTGTGAATTGCAGGTTATGAAGAAAAACATTCATGTCAATCCAATATACAGAAGAAATAAGATCTGAAGCAAACTTGCTGCATTCCCTCAGATCACTCTTTTGCACTTTAGTGTCGCTCTCAATTTAAGTTTTTTCAGGAAATCAGCCAGCCTGGAACAGGCAGGATCATTCTCACTGAGTCTAATCTGACATGACTAACAAAAGCAGACACGATATGTCATAGCAATGAATGACTCATCAGGCTGGGAAATTCAAAAAAAATACCATTTTCCAAGATACCGTTTTTGACCTTTACACTCATCCCCAACCTACTGCACACAGGCCTTGTAGAAACAGCCCTGAGACAAGGTGCAACAAAACTTGCCAAAGGAAGGGAAAGTCTGGGGGAAAAGGATGGTATTTACCCACCTCTGGCAGTATTTTGTACAAGAGACAGCACAAAATCTCAGCCTTTCCGTGCGTTTGGCCAGAAATTCCTCCTTTACAAATCCTTCCCTTCCGTCAGCCGTTCGGGGGCCCAGGAAAAGTGATTTATCCTCGTTACCCACCTTCCCCATTTCTTTAACGAGGACCAGGACACTTGTCTGTGTTACACCATTGCTGTGACAATTCATTCACGTCTGTGAAGCACTCTGGAGGTGTGAGGGATTATTGCTGGTACATTTTGCACTCATTTTTATGTACCCAGCCAACCACTGTCCCCAAATCCCTGCGCTCTGCAGGGCCTCATTGGGCTAAAAGGAAAGAGTTATTGCAGCTTGCCCTGGTGTAGCCAGAAAAAAACAGAGACTACTAATTGATTTTCACTTTTTCTCACTGATTTGGATTCTAGTGGTGATTAAAGCACCAGTCTTGCTATGTATGTTTCCACACAAAACTCGTGGTTTCAATGAGGTTCTTGATCTGTTTGCTCAAATATTATAGGATGAAAAATTAGGACCTAAGTCATCTTCCAGATTCCCTGTTGTCATAATTTACATTTTAATTTTCCTTCCGCAGCTCGTATCTAGAAAATCAGCTTTTAAAATAACATTGAGAAAAATCTGGTAGGAATAAGAGGCAGAAAATTGAATTAGAATATTAGAATAATAGGCAGCAAGTAGCCTACACATGACATATTTTAATTTAAATTCATAGGATAGTACTTTTCAGATGATTACAGTATTTCTTTGATTATGTGTATTTTCCAGCAATGACATCCATTTTCATTTAAACCACTATTAGAAACCCAAAAACTCAGGCAATCTGCTGAACGTAAATGTGCTCTGCTTTCCCCCACTGGACCTGCCATGCAGCACACGTTATTTTCCCTTGTACTACGAGGTAGTTGGGAGAAGAAGCTGCCAGACAGCTTGGAAGTCATATCTGAAGAGATGAGAGAAGACTGTTAAAAGATAGAAAGGAAATGAGGAAGGATCTGAATGCCAGAACGAATCTGGGATCCGCGCGTGTCAGGGAAAACAAAGATGAACGGAAGATCAGGGGAAGCAGCGTTGAGCTCATCAAGAAAAGCAAGGCAGGAAACCAAAGCCTGGAAACAGTGAGATGAAAAAGGAGCACTGACAGATCTGTGCTAAGTCAAAAACAGGAAGGAAAGTGGTAATAGTGCAAAGATTATTAGGAAACCCGAGGAAATCGATGATGAATTTTCTTCCATCGTTTGCTCCCCGAACCTGTCTGAAACATCCAAGGAATCAGATTTGCCCATCACAGGAAAAGGAAACACTGAAAGCAAGGAACATGAGTAGCAGGAGTATGGAATGCAGGTGCCACTGGAACATGGATGCTCACTCCAAGGGTCCCTTGTTGTAACTGCACCAGTTACTCCTGAGGAAATGCAAACTCAGTTCATGTTGCCATAGCCCAACACTACTCTTTGTATTCAAAAAGCAGAGAATGCTCAGCCCAACTTTTACTCAAATACTTCACACAATTAGGTCCATTCCTACATATGAGACTGTACACAGATAATTTTCAGGCTTATCAGTTCTAAGCTAGTAAAAAACACAAGAAGAAATTCTCATTCTATCCCTACATATTAAATCAGATTCCAATCTTTCCTTCAACAATTCAGTTTTTAGGAAATGATAAGGAAAGCATTTACAGTAAGAGTGCTTTTCAATAAATCATCATTAATTATACATGCACGCTAAGTGCATCAAACAAGTTTGGGCACACAATTAAGGAACTAATTACAGTGACTCTGCAATCCCAGACGTAAATGGACTCACCTGCCCCCAGATTCCCCTGATCATTTCGGGGGGAGTTATTCAGTTTCACAATGGTTTCTTTGCTATTAAGCGCCAACTGTTGAAAATTTTTAAGCAACTGCACTTCCACGCCTAATTAATCATGTAATTGCCATCATTATTGGGACACCTTTTTGATAATTTAGCCTCTGCAATGCTTCAGTTGTAAGGAAGGCAGATGGGAGAGCGGAGAAGCAAGTGTTGTGGCCACGCACAATCAGGTGGGTGCTCGGCTTGCACGGCGTGGAACAGCCCTGGCTCTGACAGCAGCCATAAGGAAGGAAATGCTCCAGCAGCAATCCAGGGATACCGAAGATCCCTCAGGATCTGCCCCCTTACAACTCACCAAACACTGAAAATCATAAAAAGGGCATCAAAGTACAGCCTGCTGCTGAGTCTTAGTGCACACACCTTGCCATTTGTATCAGGACGACCATAACTCCTCCTGGATTTTGGAAAAAACCTGGTATGGCCCTGACACCAGTCAGATTCTGCCTGTGCCTTCCCAAACATCTTAAGCTGAGCAGAACAAAGCCCATGGCTCCAGCAGGAGCAGGTTTGTCCAGGGATCAGTGTGTGTGGTAAGGGCCATCCAGATCCATAGGTGATCTCAGCATGGTTATTCTCCAGACAGATAATCAATGCCTGTGGATAAACAGCATTTTCCTCATATCTTAGAGTGCTACACATTTCTAAGCATGGACATGCACATGTATGTGTGCAAAGAATGCACACAAGGAAAACTAAACTTATCCAAGCTTCCTCCACACTCAAACCTGTTTCAAAAACGAAAAGGAGCCTTTAACTTGTATTTCTTCCCCACCATTTCTCAGATATTTTTTTCAAATCTCCAACAAAGCTAAAAGTGCAGAATTCAGGGGAAAGCAACATCCATCTTGGTGGCACTTCCAATTGAACTCTGAAGCCTCGAGAATTTCAGATCAGGTTTGAAAACCATCACAGCTGGTTGGGGGTTTGTGATTACCCAAATGCAACACAGAAATTCTGACAAAGTTTTTCCACCTCTGGGTTGAAATCGGAGAGAAACGGAAAAGGCTGAAAATGTGGCTACTCCAGAAAAATATTAAAATAAAATCACAAACTTCTGCACTGTGCTTGGGTGGGGCAGAGGCTACAAATAGCAGATGATTTCTGGTGTCACGTGCACAATTCCAGGAGTCATGTGTCAAAATGAATGTCCTGTAGTGACAAAGTCAACAGTGGGATTTCTTGAGAAATGAGGTATTTACCAGCAGAGGAAAGGCCATGCCACCCTTTTTATTGCCTATTTAGAGCAACCTAGTCATGTTTTCACGAGGCTCCACGTGCAAATTCCACCAAATACACTGTGATTTGCATATCTGTGTATGGGAGGGGAAATATTCGTGAAAGATTCAAAGAGCAGCATCTCTCTAATATCAAAAGGGGTTTTTTCTTCCTAGCTGGCTGGGATTTGGGGCTCATCTCTGCCTCACTCTGCAACAGCTAAAAACTATTTCCTACTGATACAGCAGTTTAACAGTTTGTTCTCCCTGATGCATGCAATAAATAGAGCAGCTTCAAACCTTTTAAAAATATTAAAGGTTTTATGGCTGGATGTGTGACAGCCTTGATTAATCCTGTGCTGACAGCACGCGTCAACGTGTGCACGTATCTGCATTCAGGACCTTCAAAGTTGGAAGAGTTTTCTTTGATAAAGGTAAAGAAGCTTTGTAAAATATGGCTTGTGACATGCAGCACTGGGAGAGAATTTTAATGCTGCAGTAGACACTACAGTTCACTAGAAAATAATAAAAAAACAAAAAGTTCTTCTGTGACTGAAAACACCTTTTTTGTTTTTGTCCTTTTTTTTTTTTTTTGTCTGGAAAAGGACACGGACTTGCTGGAAGGCCATGGGAGATCAGAGTGCTGGAGCCCTTGGCTTTGGGACAGGCAGGGAGAATTGGGGATGCTCACACTGGAGAAGAGAAGGCTCTGGGGAGACCTCAGAGCCCCTTCCTGTGCTTAAAGAGGCTCCAAGAGAGCTGGAGAGGGACTTTGGACAAGGGATGGAGTGACAGGACAAGGGGGAATGGCTTCCCACTGCCAGAGGGCAGGGTTAGATGGGATGTTGGGAAGGAATTCTGCCCTGTGAGGGTGGGGAGGCCCTGGCTCAGGGTGCCCAGAGAAGCTGTGGCTGCCCCTGGATCCCTGGCAGTGCTCCAGGCCAGGCTGGATGGGGCTTGGAGCAGCCTGGGACAGTGAAAGGTGTCCCTGCCCATGGCAGGGGGTGGAATGAGATGGTCTTTAAGGTCCCTCCCAACTCAAAAATATTCTGTGATTTTATGGAAAAGAAATGAGAAGATGAGAAGGAATGATCCAAAACAGAGCTACCCACGCATAGCTTAACGGGTATCGACATAATTTTTCACCTAAAATTTATTGATTTTATAATGAAAAACAAAAAAAATCTAAAACTAAATCAGTCTCTAGGGCTCTCAGGAGCCTCTAAATGAGTTAAAGCCATGGCTGTCCCATCCTGCTGTTGGCAGATGAAAGCTGGAACATTCCCTTTTGGAGCACAGCAGTGACTTTGAACTTCCTTGGTCTAATCCAAACCCTGAAGGCAGGAGGATGCTCAGGATTTATTTCACACCTTATTTACCTCAAAAGTATTTCACCCTTATTTTGGTATCTGTGCTGTGTCTTTGTGCTGGATTCCTAAAATACCAACGAACTGGTCCATGGGCTTAAATTCAGAATTAAAAAGTAACAATATCAAATGGCAGATAGCTGCCTCGGAGAGACCATGGGGCAGGCTGCTCTACTCCAGGTCCAGCTTGATTATGATGACAAATGGCAGAGGAAACCTTCTTGCTCACCCCAACAAAGATCAGGCACTATGGTTTTCAAGTTTCCATAGCAATGTGATAGTCCAGTATAAGCAGAGCTCCGGGGAATATGGAGAAACAATACGATTCAATTATCTCCATCATTTCAAATGGCTGATTGGGCTGGGGGGAGCCTTAGGAAGCCAGCCCACTTCCAAGAGAAGGAAAATAATCTCTTTATCTTTGGTTTTTTAATTCTGTCAGGGATGGCCTAAATTAGGGAGTGACAACTTGCAAAGCAGGGACATATTCTCTTCTTAAATCAGGTCTGGAAATGCCGTGAGATGAACTCCGATAATGCAGCCTGCAAGCCCTGGGAGCCAAAGCTGTGCAAAATTGTTTAATATGGTCAAATCCTTTAATCCTCATATCTGCTGATGCAGAAAACAGAATATTTCTACCATTTATTACCAGAAACATTATTTTCGAACTCCATAAATGTTGCCTGAAGATCTTATGCAGTGGAGAGAGCAGAAGCCTGCATTTTCCTCACTGGACAATTTTGATTCTAATTTATTTAGGCACAAAGCAATACACATAAACGAACAACCCTTGATTTTTCTTCATCCCCTCCAACGATTTATTTCAAGAAGAACTTTATGCCTTTTCACCTTATTCTTCACTATCTGTAAAGTTCAGGAACTTGAATGCCCTGAAAAACTTAGGAATTGATCAGACCTGTAATGAAAAAGGATCTCTTTCTCTCTCCTGTAATACAGGAAAATAAAATATCGTTAACTCTGCAGGGCAATGTACTGAAGATGGATCAATCCCTCTCTTTTCCGACCATCCCATAACGCAGGAGCAAAGGGGTCAGTCAATAATTGCCAGTAAATTTGGAACAAATAAAAGGAAATACTTGTTCACACAGCCAGCCCGAGGAATTTCCTATCACTAAAGGCCATCAAGTCAAACACTCCAGCTGGATTTTAAAGAGGCAAGAGGAATTCTGCAAGCAGTGATTCCCCAGCCAAGAGGCTGGGATGGAAGGCACAGCACCCAGGGGAGATAAGAGAGCAGGAAGGTAATGATGATTGCATTTCATGCTCCAAAGCACGAGACAACAGGAGTCAGGCTGGATGCCCATAGCCCACACCACGCTTATTGCCAGATGAGTTAGAGGTGGCTGCAGGTTCCTCTGCTCAGACACAACTCAGTTTGAGCTCAGAAACCACTACCAGCAAGAACCTGCCCTCATCAGCGGAGGATCCTCACAGGAATGGGATAAAACACCCCATTTTCCCAGCACAGAATGTGGTGGGATGCTTTGGGGCTTATGGTGCTGATGCAGTTTGGTTTTTGCCCTTTTTCTTTTCTAGGTTCTCTGTATTCTTCGCACCTATATTTGGAGCTCTGTAGCCTATTGTATTAGTTGCCAGTTTACCCAGTACTTTACCTTTCTCTAGGCAGAAAGACAAAACAAATTCCAGAGCTCCAAGCCCCAGGGGGTACAAGGCCCCAGTCCTATCTTGGTTCTTCCCGGGAAACAAGTTTGAGAACAACTCTTTGAGATACATTTCATGGACAAAGTACAGCTACCACCAAAGGGGGGG